>VXBC01001439.1:400520-549886 GCA_013399945.1 Ploceus nigricollis | reverse complement strand
TTTTAAATTTTTTTTCTTCCCTTTTTATTTGTTTGCCGGTAACTCCGTCTGCGAGCCGCAGGTGAGGCCGGAGTGCGCCGGCCCCGCGCAGCCGCGGTGCCGAGGGCGGCCCCGAGGGGGCGCTGGCGGCACGGCCCGCGCGCAGCGGCTCCGTCGCTCGGCGCGGATCCCGCCTGGATCGTTCCCGGCCCCCTCGCGCTGGGAAGCCGGCGCTGCTCGCCGGCTGCTTGTCAGCGCCGTGCCTCCCGCGGCAGGCGGAGAGCGGCATCCATCAGCTCCGCTCCCTGCTGCCACCCGGAGCGATCGCCGCGCCCGCGGCTGGGACACAGGGTGGTGTCCTGGGGGGTCGATGGGAACACCTCCCTTCCTGCGGTGGACGGAGGTTAGCGGCAAACTTGGCGTAGGGCGACAAGTTTTTTCCACGCACCTTTTGTCCAGCTCCCTGCTTGGAGGGGAGAAGTGCCCCACTGCATATGCCTGTGCCCAGGATGATGAGTTGTACTTCCTGGGAGGAGAGGGCTGGAGGAGCCCTGGGGTGCTCTGCTGTCACCCCGCGACGTTGTTGTACTTGCTCTGTGTTGCAAAGGAATGCAAGACGTGCGGAGCTGCAAAAGCCGTGCTTAAATATTTTATTTATCAAGGAGACTTAGCAGCAACAATATGTGATTTCAAGAATCTCAGAGGGTTTTCTCAGCAAGACTTTCTGGGGTAAAATAAAAAAAAAATACTATCAGGGATCAAACAAGGTACTTTCTCTGTGTCTCGCTTCTCCCACACTGTGTTTGAAGGGAAAGAGAAGCATAGGAAACAGGCAAACCCAGATTAATCCCTTCCTGCCAAAATTTCCGTTAGCAAACACCTCAGTCTCCTACTTTTGCCATTTGACTCTTTGGCCGCTTTGCGGGATTGATTTGATACATTGATTCTATTATGGCAGAGCTTGCAAAGAGTGAAAGAACATGAAATATAGTCCCCCAAAGAGCAGATTTCTTGAGCTAGGAATATTCGTACAGACTAGCAGCAGAAAGAGAGCACTAGCAAGTATGCTAAATAAAAGCAGATACCAATCATAAACAATTACATATGTGCTTAAAAATTCTCCTCCTGACATCTTTACATTTGCTGGTAGAAGTCACCTTATGAATATCAGCAGATGAATTATTCTATATGGGTAAAGAGTTGAAAAAGCAAAGGACATCTCACTTTTTCCTTTAACCTTGGGGAATAGAAAAGATCTGGCTCTTGCATCTCTTTTGAGTGCATACAGTGACTGTAGGGGAAAGACTCATATGCATTGGAAGGCTTCTGAATACATCTAAATAACAGGCATATCAATGAAATGCCAGACTTTGGCTGAACGATAACCCATATATAAATCACATGGTGCACTGTTTACCTTGAATATATGCTGAACTGAAAATCTGGCTCTACTGGGAATTTTGCATAGGTGGACCAAAACAGACTGGCTGAGAAGTACATCTGCTTCATCCGTTTTTTGTACAAGCAGAGCTAAACTGATGGTCTGAGACCTGCAATGGAAACTGGGAATCTGTTTATATTCTGTCTAGAAGAGCATCTCTGTTTATTTGTTTGTAGTTAGAACTAATAACTTGTGGTCATCCAAGTATTAATTCTAAATAATATTTGCTGTGAATATTTGCCTTTCTGAGTTACACATACTCTCTTGCAATCAGTCTAGCATTTTGAGAAGGTATTAATCATTCTCACTTCTTAGCTGAACAGTTTCAGCGCATAACTTTCAGCCTGCGGTTTGGTTGCAAACTTTCTCCTTTGAATATTCGTTATGCATCTCGGATGTCTAAACATACAGCATGGTATTGTTTCTGGCTGCTGAGCGTGTGACTCAGATTTTTGAGCAGTAGATGGATAATTGGCAAGTAACAAATTTTCAATACAAATTAATCATTCTGGCATCATGGAAAATGCAGGATTCTCAAGGATTTCCAGAAATACCTACTGGCTATATGAATATTCTGAAATAATGAATAGCATTACTCACAGCCAACTGAAGTTGGCTGTCAGCTTGGCAGTCATGCTTGCAAAATATTTTTGAATAAGGTTTATGCCTGTTTGTTTTTTGCTGTTCAGCTAGAACAAGTGCTATCACTTCCTAACTCGTGATGAATTCAGTGTTGCCAAATCCTGTGATTTTTATCACAGGTCTCGTGATACTTGATGGTTTTTTTCCCTGTAACTTCTCATTCCCGGAGACATTTAATTAGGTGAGAATCTCAGTTTTCATTTTTATAGAAATCAGTTTCTACTCCTCAGACTGTGAAGAAATTTGAAAGTATGGCCCAGGGGCAATCTAAAGACAGCCACAAACCCCAGAAAAAATAAAAATGTTTCCAAATTTTTTTTTTTTTTGCCTCATGGCAGTTCCTCAGATATCTGATTCCTGATTCATGACTTCTGAATATTTAAGGATGAACCCTTAATGAATTTTCCCCTTTCCCTCCCTAAATTTAAAACACCGATACATTTCCTTCAAAGGTGAGGGCTTGTTGTGGAGCCACAGTGAGGCCACATGGACAAGGTTCAAAGCACTCCCTCACCACCTGTACTCTCAACTCAGCCTAAATGCATCTGAATGCATTTTTTGCTTCATGTTATTTCTCTCAAAGGTCAAATTCTTTGGTTCCCAAGTGCAATGAAGCCCATTACACGCTGTGCTATTACAAGGTGACCCTCCCTATGGCCTGAAATAGGAGACCCATTGCCTTCTCAGGATAACCTGCCATGAACAGTAAAGAGTGAAGCTTTGCATGGCCAGCCTCGTATGATGTGGGGAAATGCAGGCTGAATTAGTAAGAAGATTTTTCAGTTACAGGAACAGGAGATCATCAGGCTGTTCACAGATGAATATTACACTCACCATCAAATACTCGCCTCTCATCTCACTTTTTACTTAATGATGCATGAAACATTCCCAGTTTCTGTGACTGTACATGGTGTTTGTAAGTGTTTCCAAAAGGAAAAGTGTGTATTACTGCTAGGGTAAATAACATACAGTTGAAAGGTTTTTCAAACTGTTTGATTAGGAATTTTCAGAGCTTGCTGAAAATCAGTATTTACAGTTTTTGAGGATTTTTTTCATTTTTTAGAAATTTGACTTTGTTCCCATTGGTCTCAAAACTCGGGTTTTTTTTAAATTTCCTATGAACTGGAAAATGTTCCCCAGAGACATTGGCAAGGGATGTCTCATGCACCAGTCAAACTGAGGAGAAAGTCTGATTTTTCAGCCTCTTCTCTACCCTCCCAAATATTTTGCTGCTCTCTTTCCCTGCTGCCAAGCTGTAGTGTCACCATCCCTATAACACAGCCCAGCCTAGCTCTGGCCTGAGCATTCCTGGCCTTCTTCTTCTTTCTGCTCCTTCACCATCCTCCTCACTACTGCAACTCTCTGCAGAGTATGAAAGGAAGTATTTAGAAACAGAAGATTCGCTTTGGGCCTCCTCCAAAACTGGTGGCTATCCAGGGACAAGGGCAGAACCTAGGAGAGGAAGACAGCTCTTTCCCTGGCTTGCAAGCAGACATTTTTAGCAGGGATGAGGTTTTCCTTCCTCCCCTACAGGCCCTTTCTAAGAAAATTGATGATTAAATGAATGATCGTTACTGATCTTGCTGTTTATGCCTAATCTGAAGGAAAGACTCTGATTTATTGAAAGGGGTAATTAAGAAAATAAAATTATTTTGTCACAGAACACAAGTCTGAAAAGGTATCTGGGTAAACTAAACCCAAAGGACAAACATATTTATTGCCCTGGCCTGCATCTCTTCTTTGACATAAATGACATCTTCTGCCTCCAGACTTTCCCTCAACTTGTGGGAAGTTTTGATCCTGATCTGGCCATTGCAGCTGAAATGGGAAGGGGAAAAAAATTGCCAGTAAGGGAAAGGCTCTATAAAATAGACTATAGTGGAAGGAAATTAAAGATAAGGAGAGCTATGAGAGACTTACTGTTGAAATGCACATTTCACTGACAGGGCCTTCACAACAAGGAATGATAAAAAGGAGCAGGGGAATATCCTGCATACATGGGAAGTCAGAGAGCTTTCTTCTAAGTACGGGAAAAGGCACTGTGTGTGACAGAAGGCCTGGAGCTCTCTCTAGAAGGAGAGAGGGCTCCAGGCCTTCTGTCACACACACTGACCCACAGTGTGGATGGGTATCATCTCGGATGGATTTGTCCAAAATCTTTTCCCCACCAGCTGACTGGCCTGCATGGTGAGGCTGTGTGATGACGCAGAGGTGCCCATTCCCTCTTACCACGCTGTCAGATTATGTGACAGCCACCTGTGTACTGGCATACCGGTGCCTGTGTCCTCACTTGATGAGTCAGGAAATCCTCCCTTGTCCTCTGTGCACAAGTTAAAAAATGCTGATTTAATGTTTTTTGGGGGATTTGACTAGAGTATTTGGGAGGTTTCTTTCCAGTCAAAACAAAACAAAACAAAAACCCCAAACCACATTGCCAGATGCTACACTGCTAGTATATTGTAAAACAAAGAAAGCTGTAATTTTGTCACAGATAATCTGGGACAGGGCTGATGGAATCAGGCTGAGGAATCAGAGCCTTCAAAGAGACCACGAAACAGGCCACGCAATAAGCCTATTTTTTTATATGATTAGAGATGGTTAAGCATGTGAATTTGTATCACAAAATAAGCTCCAGGGTTCTCTTCCTGATGAGGCACAAAAAGCAATGTTTAAATGGGAACTGCTGGAAGTTGCGGGCCTGATCCCTGTGTCCCATGCGCCTACCACAGTGACTCATGGAAGCTGCGGTTCTCGTGATCTGCTCTCCTCCAGGGCTGGCGCCCCCCATTCAGATGACTCTTTCCATCGTGAGCTGCGGGAGTCCAAATAAAAAGAATACTGTGGTGCACTGTGGAAAATGTGTTCAAGCCTAAGAGCCAAAGAGGAAGGAGAAGGGGGGCTCACAGCACTTGAATTACTGCTCCCATGAGACAATAGGACTAAGAAGATGACTGGGAAATGAAGCTGAAAAGAGACACTATGATTTTTGTTATGACCGCTTTTTGTGAGCTGTGTTAGCAAATCCTGGAGCTAAAAATTTTAGGTTTTGTGATGGGAAATCAAAAACTTCTGAGAGAACCAAAACTTTCTCATGGAAGGCGCATTTGGCAGAATTCACATTTTCCTTTAGCAAAAGCGGTAACGCTTCAATGAGCTTTCTGATCTGTTCTGCTTCCCATATTTAGCCCTGTTTCAAGTGGGACTGAGCATGGGGTGTAGTTACTGCCTCCACAACTACACTTATGCAGATGCCTAATTAATCAGTTTGATCAGCTGTCACTGGGCTTGTCTCTGCAAATGTGCTTGCAATTCTTTTTTGAAAATGCTGCTTTAAAAGTACTGGCTCCCCGGAGACTAAACAGTAAGAATAGCATGATATTACAAGTGATGACATATGGTGTCCCTTCTCTTCCCTCTAGCTGAAGTTCTGAGCCCATGTACTTGGCAGAGTGATGCAGAAACCAGAAGAAGTCTAGTAGAATGTATTTACTAGAATTTCAGGCTTTTCCATGTAAGCTTCCATGCTGAAATATGTGACTTGAGTATTCAGTAGTCACAACAAAGCTTATTCTGGAGTTGCATAGCTTCTAGAGCAAAACATGAGCACAGTCTGTAAAAATGGGTCCTTTTATGAGTTCCTGGTCTAATGGACTTGGAAAAATAATTAACAGGGTGTCTACCATGCCATACCTCTGTGAGACATGCCAGTGCTTTCATTTTTGTCAGGCTAGGTGGGATTGAGGAATTTTCCATAAACTCGAGATCACAAACTTTGTGCAAGTCTCTAATGTCATTTTGAGGGAAAAACCCACACCTGATCCCTACAGAGATGTTCTTGAAGGTGACTCAGTTGAACTTGAAGGTTCAGAGTACTTGAAGCATCTTCCTCCCTCTTCCATATGGGCAGTAGCAGAGAGGGTGAGGTGGTACAAAATCTGCTGACTTTAGCATCCTTTGCCTTTTCCTCTTTGTAAGTCACGCTCCTCCTTTAAATGGCTCCTTCTATCTTGAGTGACACCAGTTTAGTCAGATAGGAGAATGCTGTGCTGTGAGAAATGGAGTTCTGCTAGAGGGCCAAGCGTTTTCAAGGGGAAAAAACCAACCTCTTAGGTACTCTGCTTAGCCCCAGAAAGCAATGGATGATTCCACCTTTGCTAACACTGTGGAGGAAGTCACTCACTTGCCGTCATGATGGCCTTGTGAAATTTATTGTACGGGTGTTACACAGCATCTTCTCCTTCCTGGGCAACCGCATTTTAAATATAATTGGCACTGGAGAGCAGAACACCATTAGACAGAGAATATCACTTCATTCTTCTGAAAGCAGGAGATATCTGTAAGCTGCCCCATGGGTTTCCAATACACAGAGAATGTGCCACTGAGGCTTATGGGGAGGCTATCAAACCTTCACTTCCTTACAGTTACTCTACTGTCCTCCAAACATAAGGTTTCCATGCTTGACTTGGGCCAAGAGCTTCTTCAAGAGCTTTATAAAATTCCAAGAAGAAAGTGCCTGCAGTGTAAAATTAGAAACAGGAAATGACCAATTCAGTCATTTGGCCTTTGACCAAGAGCCACCTCCACTGGGGGTAACACTCACTTTCCTAGTGACCAGAGAAGGCAGACAGGGCAAAGCAGATTATTTGCTTTGATGAACTACTCCAAGTGACCGGGAACAGGGGCTGAAATGGCAGTTTGCTCATTTTATAGATACATGGATTACTCAATCAGAGTAAGTTAATAGTAGCATCTTAATAATTTTTCTCTCCTGAGTAACTAAGTAACAGAGAACAGTAATAGAGAACAGAAATATAGATGACAGGCAAAACAAAAGAAATCTGCAGATAAGGAGGAGAGATTTGAACAGGCTTATAAGAGGCAGTGGGCTTCATCCTCTAAAGGACACAAGAGTGACTTTTAGAATTATGAGTTTGGTGATTTGTTTTCTGCTCTTGGCACTGAAACTGTGAGTCTTATTTAGACCATGAAACTCCTAAGGAAACATGAAATGCTACCACAAGAATAAATGTAATAAAATCTGAAAGGCAGTAGGGGAAAGAACACATTTTTTAGACTTTGTTCCATATAAATGAGTGACTAAAACTTGGAAAAGATAACTTGCTTAGCATTTCCATCTCTTCAGTTCACAAAGAAAATTCTCAAGCTCTCCATAACACTTTTAGATAAATTAGGACATATCCAAGTGAAACATGCAGATATTTATAACATGGAAAAATTTCAAGAGTTCAATGCAAGAGGAATCAGGAAGCTGAACTGGGAAGATACCCAGATTTGCAGATCTGGAAACAGGGAAGGGGAGAGGAAAACAGCTTGAAAGGAAATGTGTGAGACCACAAACATTTTGTATGCTTGATCCAGTAAGAAGAGGGAGCTGTTTCTTATCCCTTTTTCCTCGATGTGGAAAAGCTTCTCAGTGAACGAGAGCAGTCTTTGGGTATCACTTATATTGGGTAGTCCAAGAATAGTGAACAGTGTCCATGTATTTTTCCTGCTTGGGAGTGATTTCATTTTGGTTTTTCCTAATTTTTAAGTACTTTTTCTGCGGTTACCTGTATTGTTTTATCCAGGGAGTGATACAATGTATCACTGGGGAAGGGAAAGTGCAAAAAAACAACCTATCCTATTAAAAAATAGCTCAGTTTCTTCAGGCCTTTCTTTTAGAACTGGACACCTGAGGAGGTGTGCATGTTCCAGTTCTGAAAGGGATACAGAGACCCCATAATTTGCTGGCAAATGGTAAAGGCTAGGGCCTTGTGCCTGGCTGTTACGGGGTGATATGTTGTCTTTATGTGCACAATTGTAAACATCAGGAAGAGAACAGAGCATGACTCAATCTGCAGAATGAACTACGTGACCAGCAGCAAAACTCAGAGAGTTCCCCTGCCCTCCCCTCTTACAGGAGTTTCCATGTTTTGGGGAGGAAAGGAAAAAGAATAGCTAATTACCTTGAATGGTTCATTCTGCAGCAGAGAATGGAAATTAAGTCTGTATGAGAGTTTGGCACTGGGAGAACAGAGGATGCAGAGGCAGCTGAGAAGCAGTTCTGGAGTTCGGTTTATTTTGATTCAAACCTGTGAGAAGTGGATACTGTGATTTGTGTCATTATTTTTATTGTTTACAGGGGAAAATAGGCCCAGAGAGCTCTGAGTTGTCCTACACAGAGAGCCTGGGGAGTCCCACAGGAATGGAGCTCACCCTTGCTACCTTCTCTCTGCCACTCACAGCCACTCTTTCACACCACTCAGCTCCCGCTCTCCCCTTCTTGGAGGGAAAGGGAAACTGCTGAAGACTCCTCAAGGGACATTGGACCTTCTTTCCTTGTGCTTGGAGAATAGGGGAAAAACACTGGACCTCTTTTTCTTGCCCTAGTCCCAAAGAGTGAGAGGTAGATGAAAGTCTTCACTCTTCTGTCCTTCAGGGTAAGGTGGAAGCTGGGAGCAGAGCCTGTGCCTCTGCTTCCTGGTGAGCATTGTACACTGTGCTCAGAGGAGGTTTCCCTTGTTATCCCTGCATAGAGTGCTGGGGGCAAGGGGAACACAGCTACTTTTCCCACTGGGTGATGGTCCTGGCTCCGGTGCCAGCTGAAAACCAGTGGAGTAGTGCTGCACAGGAACCAGTCAGCATGTGGCCAGGAAGGGATGCAGGGAACCCAGCCACCAAGTTAACTGCTGTTCAGGCACTTCAATTCACATATTCAACAGTCCTGAAAAGTACAGAAACAGCCTCAGTTCCAAGCTGTCCCTTTTTTGTGTCAGGTAATTTAATTTCTTCCTGGAGGGACCAACGTTCAGATGATGAAAAGCCTTTGTCTTTGCATGGGGCTGTGTGAGATGGCAGCAGATGAAATCTCACAGAATCAAAGAAAACATGACCACCAACTAGGTCCAAGTTACCATCCTTTGGATTTCTGTGCAGACTGCAGCTGTCCTGCTGGTGCCCTTTCCAAAATCAAAGCCCTCTACTCTGACAGCCAGTTAGCGGGACTACAGCTGCCTCTTGGAGAGGAGTGAAACAAGCTGGCACGAGTTCTCTCAATGGAAAGTTGCGTTTTCCTTCTATGACAGCATCCACTTGGGATACTAAAATAACTTTCCAGTGCCTAATTAAGCTTCCACATCCTTATTGGGAAAAGATGGTGGTATAGAAGGATTGAGATCTACCCCTGCAAATAAATGGGTAGTCAGGGGATACAGACCAAGAATCCTGACTCCAAGGGCCCCCACAAGGTAATAGCAGGCAACCCCAATTTGCCTTGATGTAAGAAGAGACACCTGCAGTGGACTGACTTTCATTCAGGAATTTAGGCCTCAACCTAATGAAAGATAATTGAAATGCATTATTTTTTTTTTTTTTTTGCATTGGTAACCATTCTAATTAAAAAAAAAAAGCACCAAAGCTCATCATAATTGTTTCTATAATTTCTCTCCCAGATTTTTTATTTTTTTAAATCAAACAAGTAATTGAATGTTTTTTTTTTTTTCTTTTTGACACAGTCATCTGTCCTGGGAATAGAAGAAGGTCAGGGAAAGTATGACAGTCTAACAGAAAAAAAATTCCTTTCCAGATACTGTGGAAAAACAATCTGCAAATTCTGTAACAATTATTTTCTACAGTGCTAGAGAATATACAGGGACAACAAAGTTCAGCCATATATTCTGAATTTACACTTCTATTCTGATGAGTCAAGTGATTTAAACAACTCTTTCTCTTCCCCTTCCCTCCTCACTTCCATTCTCTGCTGTCTTTTTTTTGCCATATTCAAAAACCATGTAATAACTTTGATCGATCAGAAAAATCATTGTCTGCAACAGAACTTGTAATAGAGAACTTTTCTCTGGTCTTGTCTATGAATAGATTGAAAAGACAACAAATAAATTATCTGGGATTTGCTGTTGATCATTGTAAACTCGATGTTCTTATTCATAATGCATGCAGTGTTTCCATTCATACTATTTATATGTATATGTGAAGCACTCCAAGTGTAGTCACCAAAAAGTTAAATTTACAGGCATACTTATGTATCTGTAGAGAAGGTTGTATGCAACTTCTTCTGGATACTTGCGGTTTAGAGAACTGTTTCTTCACTGAAGTTGATGGAGTTAGTCTTGATACATATCAGGATGTTAGGATCCCCTAGTTTAAGTAATCCAGGAATACTGATTTTTATGGAGTTAGAAAGGTGATCCCACAGTTGCGTCAAGGCTTCAAGAAACGCAGTAAATTGTAATCATAATGAGATTCTCGAGCTGAACCTTGAAGGAAGGTGTATTTTAGACGTGTGGAACTAGTTTTTTTTGTGGGTAGAAAAGATAAGCATGGGGATAGATGACTTTGCAAAGGTAGTATTTAAGTTAAGTAAAACCACTCAAATAAGATGGTTCTGCTCAAGGAATTTGGTCTTACCTCTTAAATAATAAAAAATTAGTCTCTGTTACTAGAGGCCCTGACTAGAAGTACATTACAGACTCCTAATTCATCAAAATAGGTTTGTTGGGGCTATTTTTTTTTTGTTGTTTTGGTTTGGTTGATCTTTAAGTTTTACTATTTTAAAGCTTGTCTCTCCTTTGTACCACATGTATTAAATAAAATTAAATACAGGCTATGATATCTGTTCTGGCTGCTGATGGAATTATTCTGTGCTTGAGTCTAATTTCTTATTGACCTTAGAAATGTAACTGTCAAAAGCTAAGAAATTTGTGTATTTTTCTAAAGATGAATGGTGTATCAATTGCCATGTAATAGCATTACAAAGGAAATATAGGACTTTTAGTAAGGTTTCATTTTATTGCCACCTAAATTCATGAAGTTAATGTAAAGATACTTTTGATTTTCACAGGCCTTGGAGCAGCTCTTGTAAATAACTGCAAAAACACTCCAGGATCCTTCCAACAGAATGTACTATTGTCATGGTGAGTATCTAAAATATTTGTTCTAATAAAGAATCCATTCTAAATTTTGGTGGGTAGCCTATTTTATTAGTAGTAAGATAATACTTGCATGTGCTAATTCAAAGTAGCATGAGAAACTGGTAAACGCAGCAATAATTCTCATCTGCTTTCGGAGCTGTGGTGACTACAGCATGTACCAAACATGTGCCTGTTTGTGTGGACTCCAGCAGTCACTTTCTTTAGGATAGTATCTGGTTGCTACTGCTCCTTAGTGAAGTCAGTGCCATGCCAGAATCCAGGATGGTGGCACTCTGGTGCCAGCTCTGTCATGGGGTTGCTGAGTGGTCTCAGTGCTGTCGCTTCTCCTCGCCTTTCCAACCTTCTGGGAAATGAAGTTTTATTTGGTATTTTTTCCAAAGTGCTTTCCCAGAGTTCTACATAAGAGAAAGTGGTTTGCTTTGCAAGAGAAGAAACTCTTCCAGTCCAGAAACTGCAGGAAGACTTGGGGTAAGTTAGAAATATGGCCCAACATAGCCCTGGTCCAGCAGACCGTGGGAGTGTGGGCACAGCCCTGACTCCTGAGCGGCATCATGGATTCAGTGCACAGAGGAGACCTGTCCTCACCTATGGCCTCAAACAGCTGGAATCACAGCAGGCTCACATCAAAAAGAGGGAGACAGCAACTTTTCACCAGTGAGATCTGTTGTGAGGTATTTTACCAACATGCAAAGATAGGGTCTGTGGCCTGGGGAGCTCAAAGATAGCCATAGCTGGAAGGTGAAATAAAGTTAGTTTGGAAGAAAATTCAGAAAAAAGTAGGACTTGTGAGAACAAATAGTGTTCATTTGCTTTTGGCTGCTTTTGTGGGGGATACTTAAACTTTCTTTACATCTTTTTTGTGTGTTGCTTACTGCAGAGGCTGAATGGAAACTGTTTGGGGCAATAATGACTGGGCAGGAAAGGTTTACCTCAGGTTGAAAAAAAAATTAAATATTTCTTCTTATTGTATTCTGTTGTATCAAAAATATCTTTGAATACTTCTGGTTTCTCATTGTCTGTTTGGATCATACACAGCACCCATTGTATATTCTGACCAGTCTTAATTATTTGCAAATGTTCAGCCCTAAAGCTGCCTGTGTTTCCAGTCCCACTCTCATAAAAGTAATTGACTTCATAGGGTTATTATGCATTTGCCTAATTATTGATATTTCTCTCCACCGTATGATGCTAATTTAACTTTTACTTTTTCCATCTTGGATTTATTCCTGATTTTCTTGTATACTTTTTTTTTTTGTCCTGGCAGAATGTTGGCCTGGGCTCCAAGTATCAAATTTAAGTGTGACAGAGTCTCTATTCAATTCTAAAGTTATTTTCCATTCTTTATTTTCCTCAGTATTGACAAGAGACACAGTTCCAATAAACAGTTCGTATAGCCTAGTACCTCTGATGACATATGCATTTCTGCAAGCTGGGTTTTTGCTGGTTTGTTGGTTTTTTTTTTTTTTCCATCTCTCCATATATCCCCATATGCGGAAATTGTATTTGTGGGATTTTTAGTAATATTTCTTCCATAAACTAAATTTTGCCCAAGTTTATTGCTCACTGGTTACACAGTTGTTCTTTATTAAAATAACCCTCCTTCCACTTTTTAAAATAACATTCTATGCGCCTCACCTTCAGCTAGTTTTACTATGTGACCTTGCATAATGAAACCACTC
Source organism: Ploceus nigricollis (assembly GCA_013399945.1). Classification (NCBI taxonomy): domain Eukaryota; kingdom Metazoa; phylum Chordata; class Aves; order Passeriformes; family Ploceidae; genus Ploceus; species Ploceus nigricollis. The sequence continues at coordinate 537,197 of VXBC01001439.1, read as the reverse complement.
CAGAACCTCAGATAAAGAGCAATGTGCAACTGCTCAGCTTCCAGAAGGGTGTTGGGAGATTTAATGCACTAGTTTTGGGATATGCAAACAGCCCTGCTTAGCTCAAAGATAAGATGGCCCAAATAATTCAAAGATAAGGAAATACAAACGGGAGGTTCTTACTAGCAACACAGGGTTGTGAATTAAAAAGTGGTTCCTCGGTTTTGATTTTAAATTTGCTACCTAGAAAATTTTGCTTGGAGGAAATTACTGGGCTTTTTTTTTGTCTATTTGCAAAAATACATGTGAATATTATAGTAGTCTGAATGTTTGTACTTCACATTTGGTAGCCATTGCTAAGGTTAACACTGCCTCTGAAATGAATGTATTCAGGAGCTTGTGAATTTTGTGTCTGGCCTCACAGAGGTAAAATTGAGTACTGTGCATTTAAATTGTATAATTGGAAAGTGTAAGCAGGACTAATGCAAGAGCCCTGTGTTGGACCTTTGCAAAGGGACTGAGTAGAAAATAGTAAGTATCTGAAGCTGGAGTCAAGAATGTCTTCTGAATGATGTCACCTTCTCAGTGAATATAGTCACTTATGTCATCTCCTTGTTGCTTTTAGGCAAGGAGGAAAATCCCTAGTAAAAATATGTCTGTTCATGAACAATTCATAAAAGGTTGTGTCTTATTAAATAAGTGACACCAAATAATTTGCTCCATCCAGATTTTTCCAGTAGCATGAATAACTCAGTCAAATTGCATTTCCTGATATTTAATGAGTAATTTCTGGTATATACATTTAACCAGGAAAAACAGGAAATTCACCTCTATGGAGAAAGCCAACTAAAAACCTGCATGTTGTGACAAAGTTAAAACTGCAGTAGGAACTTAAACATATTCGTTTCCTGGTGTCTTGCTATATTAATTATGCATCCTTTGCCCGCCATTAATTGAAACCCAAAGCATTCACAACAGGGGTGTCAAGTTAGGCTTATGGCCTTGTCAGACAGACAATTAAATAGTTTGATTTTTCAGAAATACTGGATATACTTCATCTCCCTTTTGCTGAAAAGCTGCACTTTCAAAAATCACGTCATAGGTATTGAATTTAATTTCCTGAATGGCAGCTGGCTTTAAACACTGGAATTGGGGCTGGGAGGGGGGGAAAGTAGGAGGGAAAGGAGCTGTTTTTTACTAACAGATTGTGCTGCTTTCTTTCAGTGTATAGTGCATCTATGGTCAGCCTGGTAGCAGAGCTTATCTTTGTGCTACTTTTGCATGTTTTGAGGAGGGGGGACAACAATAAGGGAAATGAGCTTTTTGAATCTAACTGCTCTCAAGAAGGGATGAGTGTATACTGTGTAGCATTCAGGCTACTGCCTCTGAAAAATGAGGGTTGCTTACTGGTTTTGATTTTAGTACACAACATGTGAAAAGTTTTCATGCCCCAGTACCTGGGCTTTGTGGCAATAAGCTACATCTGGAATATCAGATGGGTCATCACCAAATCCCCGTGAAACACCTCCCACATAGCCTTCTCAGGGTGTTTCCTGTCTGTAGATGCTTTGTGGGCTGTAAAAATCAGTGGTCTACAACAGGAGTAATGATTTGTGATTTCTGCTCTACAACTACAAAGGACTTTCGTTTATGTGATGGGCTGGTGTTACCTGTTGGTGCTGCATGGTTCTAGCATCAAAGGCCACAGTATTACTGAGCAGGCAACGAGGACTCTGTACCAGGAATGTCTCTGTGAAATAGAGAGAAGAGATCAAAACACACATCCTCAGCCCTCAATAGTTAAAAAAGTTCTCTGATTTGCTGATAGTGTTCATGAGGCAGATACTGAACAGTCCTTGGTGCTGGCTGAAACACAGCTTGCTTATTAAGGTGTGTCGGATTTAGTGCTCTTTTAAATATCACAGGATTTAAGCAAAACAAGAGCTATAATAAACAAAATTATTAAAATAAGTAGTACAAGTTCAAACAAGTCTTTGCAGTTTGGGCTTCTCCTGTGGAAATTTTTAAGCATAGGAAGAGTGAAGTCCTTGGCCTCTTGATGCAGATGTTAGGGCAAGGAAGCAAAGTTGTCTTTCCACTGATGTTCATAAATTTGGGATAGGAATTATTTGCCAGAGTCATCCTGGATTTTTTTTTTTTTTGTGTTGTTGTCCCTGAAAGGATGCTGAAATGAAAGTTAGGTGTTTCCTCCTTGTCTCCTTGTTAAGATGTCAAATTTTATTGGAAGAGTTGCCTTGGCTGGTCTTACCAGAGGCAAAAAGATATGTTTCTCTTCATAAAGCATAACTTATGAAGCCTCTTTGCTTTCCTGTGAGAAATGGCCAAAGATTGTAGTTGGAAAGACCAGATGTGTCCCAGTGATACTGGGAAACCTCTCAGGTTCCTTGTTGCACCACTCACCCCATTGAGCAGAGATTATCAGCTTGGCAGTTGTATGGCCAAGTCACATGAAGAGGAGCTGCTGAGGTGTTTTGGTCTTCCTTATCAGTACGGGACACTGTCTCCTGTGTTTGTCCAAACACTCCAGCTCTACAGATCCCCTGTTCCTGCAGGGAGCCAGCACATGAGCAGCTTTGTAGGTGTTGGAAGGACCTGTGTGGATAACCGTGCACATAAAAAGGAGAATTCTGAATTGTTGTGGGTAGTTACATGGTTGCTTGTGATTTTAGGAGACTGAGGGTGGTGATCCACCCATTATCTGCCTGTCACATACATGCCTCTGTATTAGACAAGCATTCATACCTGTTCAATGAACCAAGGAATATTGTGAAGATTTTCTTTGAATAACAATTAAAAAACCTCACCATTATTTCTCTTTTGAAAAAAGTTAAGCCACCTCCATTTGAAAATGGAGCATGAAAGTAAAGCATTGTATAATATTTTTAAAATTAGAGAGAAGATACACTAGAATTAATACAATGATATTCAGTGAAAGAAAATTTTAAGTGGTTTATAACAATAGAAAAAAACCCAGACACTTGCTCTGTAGAAAATTAGTAAATTATGCATCTGGAGTGAAAAAAGTGAGTATCTGTAAGAGTGTGAGTTTAGCTAAGAAGTAAACAAGAAGCCCTTTGTCTCCCTGAAAAGGAAAGAGGCTCAGAAGTTTCTCTCCTTAATGGGTTTAAAAGACATCTCATAGGACCAAAGAGACATCACATCAAATTTGAGGACAGCTATTTGGACAAAGGCGAAAAGATCCCGCCTTAGCAATCCCCTAGAAAAGGGGAGCACAAAAGAAGTAAATCGCTTTTGTGAGGTGTTTCTAGCAGGGCACGGAACTCCTACCCTGGCTCGCTTTTTCTCTGTTAAGAGGTTTGTTATTTTGCTCTTTATTAAAACATTTATGTTTCTAACATCCTCACAGAAGTCATCCTGCTGTTTTTTAAGCCATCTAAGATAGCTGAGCTATTGGGGTGTTGCTACAAATCTCTGGGCACGAAGAGATACATGTAGCAAGTATCTTTACACAAACTAATGTGGTGGATTTGAGTCATCCACACAAGGTGTGATTAAACTAATCAGAATTTCCCCAAAGAACCATAATTCCATGCATTGAGTGGTATAAATGGGAATATCACTTGTGCTGTAATTTTCTGTAGTCCTTGGCTACAAAAAAGACTTATTAATTTTGGAGTTCTTTTAAGAGGATGCGTAGCAGACAAAATAGTAGAGCATGAATTACAGGTTTGACTGTAAGAAGTAGGAAAGTGATTAAAACCAGGCCTGGCTCAGTGTGGACAACAGAAGCCTGGGAAGAGACACACAAACAGGAATGAGTGTGTCAGGGGGATTAGGGCTCAGTTGTTTGTTACCCTCAGGCAATGAGGGTAGAAGACATCCATGGACACTAGGTCAGGGTGCTGTGGCTGTAACAAGCCGAATTCACACCACTTCTGTGGCTTCAGCAGAGTTATGCCCACTGTGCTCATGTGTGAGTTTGGTGCCATGATCACTTGACCAGGGAAAGGGTAGAGTGGTGCAGAGGAGCCAGAGCTGTGGATTTTCTATAGTACTGAGCAGGCAGACTTGCATATGCTGAATCAGTAAAGTTTTAAATGCTCTTCCTAAATTCACCACTAGTCCCTTCTGTCCCAGGTGACCCCTCTGTTGAGCCATGCTGTCTCTTTTAATAAATATAAAAAATCTCCTAAAACACCAGGATGTTTTGAGAGGCACAGTTGTCCACAGACAAAGTCTGTGCTGCCAACAGTCCGAGGCAGGGTTATCATTGTATTTTTAGCATTAAGCTTTGTGGACCCAAGTCTAACTGGGTATGCCACAACTGGGAAAAGATGCTGTCTTTTCTTCTTCTTATCCTTTGTTCTCCTTCTCTTCTTTGTTTCAATAAAAGCTACTGCAGCATACGCATATCAAAAACCTGAAAGTTGTCTGGCACTTCAGATCAAGGAATGGATTCAAATTCACTGCCTCAGGATATGTGTCAAGTCACTGCGCTTATCTTGCTCTTATGTTACTGACTTTCTAGGTTTTACTGGGGGTAGTTTTCTGTTCTTATTGGTGTTCAAACCACGAGCAAGTGGAGCACAGCACCTCCATGCTGAAATTGGGCAGGTTTCCCTCTTTTCTTTGCTCTGCAAGGAGAAGAAAAAAGGAGATTGGGAGCCCTGGGAGTTAGGAGTGAAATTGGCCTGATGTCTGCCTGGTAGCTGTAGTCCATTATTACTATAATTGTTATTATTTCTGTTTGTAATTATAAATGAGGGGTACTGTAGACTCCTTTAAATGCCTAGTGAAACCAGCAATAATATGAAAAACACAGGCCAATGTGTGAGGGAGCATGCTGATGCCATTGTTTTCCCAAGACTTTTTTCAGCCTAAATGTAAATGCATTATGTGACTTCTAGTATTTTTTCCTGCAGTTTACAGAATTATATTTTTAGCCTCTTTCTCTGGAGTTACTTTGAAATGTTTTCTGAGCCCCTTTTAAAAATCTAACAAAATAGAAAAATGGAGGATACGTCTAAATCCAACAGGCCTTTAGAAACAAAAATTAATGCTCTGGAAATCCTTCTACCAACCCAGCAAAACGTGTTGGTTGACAAAATATTTAATCAGACTTATTGCATGCAGAGGGGATATGCCTGTCTGTGTTTACACTGTAGCTCAGGTCTGGTTAGAGGCAGTGGGTAGGCAGCTGCTTTTCACACAGTCTGTATGGTTTTGTATATATACACATATATATATGTGTGTGTGTGTATGTCTCTGTGCATCTGTGTATATAGACTTTGGAAGTTTCAACCTGTATCTATTCATAAGTCTAGAAAATTTTTAACATGTGTTTATATGCTTACATGCATAAATTAGCAGGAAGTATTAGAAAAAAAATTACAAGGAGTCAAGGTTTCATGAGATGTTAAAATACTGCTCTGTCTAGAAAAGGCCAGATTCTGAATTTGAGGCTAAACTGACCCAGCACTAGGTCCCAGGCTCCAAAACTAACTTTGAATGCTATAGGAATCCTCACCTGTTTGGATTTGCCAGAACCGAGGAGAGAAGCACTGGCTTTGCAGAGAGAAGCAGCAGGTTGAGGTGCCTGTGCTGATGCAGGGAGCCCATTGATGTCTCTGTGTGGCTGTGCTGTGCTATGTTGGTTCACCAGCTCACCTGGAGGTGGTTTGAAAATCTGGGTGCAGCCCTTCTGGGTGCAAGGTAAAGCTGAGCACTTCAGCTCCTGTGGAACCAGCAGTGTGGCAGTATCAGTGCCAGCCTGGGCTGTAAGGTCATTGTGAGCTTTGCCTTGGGAGCAAGGAACCAACTTCTCCTTTACCCATGAGATGTGCAGTGCGTGCCCGCACAATTCAGCTTTTTGTATGCTGAATGAAGATACAGGGGGTTCTAAAGTAGACCAGTTAGTAATTTGGGGTATAAAAGAAATGCATAAAACATAATACATTCTAGAAAATGAGCAAAGAGTTAAAAGTCTGGAGTTAGAAGTCAGGAGACTTATGACCCTGCCATGATCTCTCTGTGACACTTTACACAACTCCTGCTACCTTTCTGCCTCTGTTTCTCCATTTATAAATAATTTCCTGCTCTGTGTCATATGAACCAATTCATCCTTGGGCAGTTTTGAGCATTAAATGCTCTTAAAAAGGCTAAGTCGCATTATATAAAAATACCTTTTTTCCCTGGTGTGATGAAGCCTGTGTCTGTTCTCTGACTTGACGGCAGGAAGGAAGGCTCACTCTGAACAGACCAAGTGCATGAGGGATTGATTAGGGAAAATGAGTAGGCAAAGGAGGGAGGAGAAAGGCAGTTGATGGGGGGAGGCAAGGAGTGGATAAATGTCAATTAATTGACATGACTTAACACAGTGGAGGCTGAATCTCACCTTAAGTAATGTAACATGAGGCTTATATTCTGCAGGAAATCCTAAAAGCAGTTTATTTTAAGAAATATCCTGAGGCTGGGGTAACAGAGAAGCAGCAGGAGGAAGCAGATCACAGTATATTGCAGTTCATCAACCACTGACCTAACTAGACATTGTTATAAAAATGGACCATAACCTCTATATGGAAGATACTCTTCAAAGCAAATTGTGCCTCTCTGAGCAAGTCAAGCAGTTCTTAGTTTTAGCAGGTCTCACAGCTGAAGGACAAATAGGTACACAAGCAGTCACTTGTATGTGCAGGCTGGCCCTAGGAACTCTGTCAGAGTCTAACACGTTAAGGCTCTGTGCCATGCATCTTTCTCAGAAAATACTGTCCTGTCAGAAAAAGGGTAAGTTTCTCTTTGGCATACTTCAGAAGAAAATGTGATCTGCCTTAATATAGCAATTGCAAAAATAATTTAATATAATAAATAAGGAGGAATAACGAGGCGTATTTTCATCCTTTCAGTTTGAAGGTGTGGGAACATCTGTTCAGAAATATGTGATCAAGACTAGCAGTGTAAGCTGTGTATATCTAGGATTGGAGAGAGACATGCACAAACACATATGCATGATTTTTATACATGAAAATCACGATGGTTTAAGATCCATAATTGAGAATGGAAGGAGTTAAAAGATGATAACAACCAAGCGTAGGTAACTGGGAGAGCTGTTACCTACACTTTGAAGATCAAGACTGAAAGATTGAAGATGATGTCATGAAAAAATGGGCAGTCATTGGTGGTGTCAGAAGAGAGTGATTGTATTTAGGCGAATACAAGCAAAGAAGGTAAAGCTTCCAATTCTGTTTTACATGGACGTCACCCAGGTAATAGAGAAGGAAGTTGTGCCTGTCAGGACAGAAACTGGTGAAGGTCTGGATAGGTGAATGGACTTGAAGAAATCAGATTTTAGTATTACAGAAGTAGTATCAGGAAGATACAATATGCAGTAAATATGCTCATGTTACAGGCCCTATGCAGGTGAAAAAGAGAAGAGCTGTGAGCTTTCTACATATATAAGTGGAGGGGTTGATAAATTTTTAGTTGATAGTGAGATGGCAAAGACAGGAAAGAATCATGGTTCTGGAAGATAAGGCAACTTAATTGTTTATGGTTGTTGAAATAGATGAAATTTGAAACTTACAGCTGAGATTACATGAAGTAGCCACTGGTTTGCAATGTCTTGGTTTAGGAAATTACGTACAAGAGGAAATAGCCAAGTCTAAGTAAATATAGCAAATGAAAGCATGAGGAAAAATATGGAACTTCAGGTCTAAACGTAATGGGTGAGAAGCTATTTTGGAGGGAGAAAGTTTAGTCTGACCCTAACCCAAACCATCTGTTCCTGTCTCTACTTTCACTGCTCTTATCTCTGATCAGAGAGTACTATCACAACACTAAAATTTGGGATCTGAATCAAAAGTTCCATTAATGCTGACTTCACATTCCATATAATCACTGAAATTCCAGGGTTTTTATCTTCACCTGTGTATACATCCTACCTTCCCCCTCTGCAAACACAAGCTGTCTGTGCATACCTGGCAGATTTCCATCCACAGGCTTCAAATAAATTTTGGCTTGTTTTGCTTTCCTTGCTGTTAGTGGACACCAGTGAGGCAGAGTTTCTGAAAGGTCAGCCCTTGCCTCTCTCTACCTTCGAGAAAGGGGAGGAAGTTTTGTTCGTTCAGCTCAGGCTCAATTGTGATAGTGGTGGCTTAGCCTGGGCATTGACCACACTGTACTGGCAGATCAGTTGCCAAAGCAATGAGCAAGAAATTGTATTTCCATTTTCAGGCAATATTTTGTAATGGGCTAGCAGAGTTTCCCTGAGTTGATACCACCAGCCTGTTAAAAGCTGATCCTATGGGAGATCTGACACACCCTGGAGCTCATGCGACTGCAAAGAGACTATTTCTAGCTCTGACTCTGTATGGCACATCTGACTTGGGCAAAAGAGCTTCTCCAGGCTTTTTTTGTCCACTTTGGACCAGGGACTCAGAGCTCCTGAGCACCCCAGCCATCACTGTCAGGGGCCATCTGAGGTTATGTACAGATGTTAAGTACAGAATTCCTTGCTTAATGGTACCATACTAAATGAGAGAAATACTTATTGCAGGAGTGCTGCCATAGCCAAATATACTCTTAATCAGAACCATTATGCTCTTAGTGTATTGGAACCTCTGGAATACTCATGGATGCAGAAAGCTCCTAGTTCCATCTTTCTCCTGGGTGAGTCTGAAATTTATGAAGGCAGTGGGGATACTATGCTCTTACTGTCTCCTTCTTGTTCCCCTTGTTTGGGAATACTGCAAGCAGCAAGACATGCTGAAATAGTCTCTGCCAAGCACTGCTTTCACAAGTGTTGGTCTCCTCCCTGTTTGTACTGGCATTTCCTCTATGGAAAATCATTTCCCTACAGAATTCAGGAGTGTAATCATTCAAAGTTGATAGCTACACACTACTGCCTCAATAGGTTCTCAGTTGCAGTTCTTCATCAGAATGTCAAGCAACTTTTCAGGGCAGATTTGTCCTCTGGCACATCATTTGGTATGTTTATGTTTCTGTTATGTTTGGACATATGTTCAGTAGAACATGAGAAGGATTTGCCAGTTTAACACAGACATAGCTTGTCCTGTCACACCACCTTCTGAGGACACATCAACAGGGGGTGCAGACAGAAGTGAAGGGGATCCTGGGTTGCTTTTTATTCCAAGTTCTTGCTGCTGACTGATTCATGACTCTATAAAATCATTTTGGTTTTCTCTGCCATTCTATACATCCTTCTCCTTCACCCATTGTGCCTACCATTCCTATGTTATGTTTACAACATAGAATCATAGAATGGTTTCGTTTGGAAGGGACTTTAAAGATCCTCTAGTTCTAACCCCCTGCTGTGGGCAGGGATGTCACCCACTAGACCAGATTGTTCAGGACCCCATCCAATCTGGTTTTGAACACTTCCAGGGAGCATCCACAGCTTCTTTGGACAATCTGTTCCAGTGTCTCACCACTCATAGTAAGGGTTTTCTTCCTAACATCTAATCTAAATCTCTCCTCTTTTAGTTTAAAACCATTTCCCCCTTTTCCTATCACTATCTGCCCTCCCTGTTTTTTATAAGCCCCTTGCAGTACTGGAAGGACACAATGAAGTCTCTTCAGAGCCTTCTCATCTCCAGGCTGAATAACTTCAGCTCTCTTAGCCTGTTTTCATAGGAGAGGTGTTTCATGCCTCTGATCATCTTTGTGGCCTCCTCTGGACCTGTTCCTACAGGTCTGCATCCTTCTTTTGCTGAGAGCCCCAGATCTGGATGCAGCACTCCAGGTGGGGTCTAATGAGGGCAGAGTGGAGGGGGACAATCACCTCCCTTGATTTGCTGGGCACCCTTGTTTTGATGCAGCCCAGGATACCACCAGCCTTCTGGCTTGTAAGCACACACCACTGGCTCATGTTCAGCTTTTGGTTCACCAGCACTCCCAAGTCCTTTTCTCCAGGGCTGTTCTCAGTGAGTTCTTCTCCCAGTCTAGACTCANCCAGCCTTCTGGCTTGTAAGCACACACCACTGGCTCATGTTCAGCTTTTGGTTCACCAGCACTCCCAAGTCCTTTTCTCCAGGGCTGTTCTCAGTGAGTTCTTCTCCCAGTCTAGACTCACATCTGGGATTGCTCTGATGCAGGTGCAGAACGCTGCACTTGGCCTTGCTGAACTTCATGCTGTACTGCTCAGCTTTGTGTTATCTGCAAACTCGCTGAGGGTGCACTCGATCTCACTGTGTCATTGGCAAAGATATTACAGAATCACGGAATTGCTTAGGTTGGAAAGGACCTCCAAGATTGTTGAGTCCAACCTCAGACTTTTCACCTTGTCAACTAGATCATAGCACTAAGGAGCATGTCCAGTCATTTCTTGAACACCTCCAAGGATGGTGACTCCACCTCCTCCCTGGGCAGCCCATTCCAGTGCTTGACAACTCTTCCTGTGAAGAAGTTGTTCCTGATGTCCAACCTGATCCTCCATTGGCACAGCATGAGACTATATCCTTTCTCATTAGAGAGCACCAGTCCCACAACAGAGCCCTGAGGGACACCATTCATCACTCGCCTCCACCTGAGCACACAGACATTAGGAGCTGGCATTGCAACTGATCCTGGTACTTTGGCTGGGACCTCGAAGTCCCAGTCCCACTACTGCAAATAACAGTCCTCTCTATCACTGATCCTTATAATTGTTAACAGGCTGAGCCTGAGCACATGTGAGAGAAGAGTGTTGTGCACCTGGGTGCACAGCCTCTCCCATACCTCATCACCAAGACTTGTGTGTGAGGCTACTTATGTGGCCTTCACATCCACATTTTCTGGTAGTGCTATCATTGTCCGTATATTTAATAGTAAATAAAGGCTATAGGATATTTGTAAATATACTCTTTCTTTAAAGTGAACTTAGAGGAGGAAATAAGAGAGAAACATATAAAGTCCTAGAGTTTTTAATGTGAAATGAGGAAAATGTAGGTTCAATCTGAAAGCCATCCTCTCTTGCCTACAGTACCTTCCTTGTTATCGCCTGCTCCCAAAGCATCAAATCCCCTCACAATTCATGAGCCTTTCCTGCCACTTACCCTTGTGACAGCCTCATTCAAATCTTTCCCTTGAAATTTGAGAGAAGAAGAGCTGTAACTCTAAAATGTCTGGCTTTTGCTTACTGCACCTTCCTTTCTGAAAAGTGCAGCGCCTTCTTAAATTGTGGTGTGTTTTCCGTATCTGATTTTGAAGGATAATGCTCTCTTACTGTGTTTTGCTTCGATAAAGAGTAGTTTTGCCTTACTCACTTCTCTGTGCTTGTCTACTTCAGCCAAAATACAGCACACTTGATTTCGGTACAGTTGAACAACATATTTGCAAGCAATTTGCAGATAGTGAGATTTCCCTCAAGTGCCTTCCTGATTGAGGCATGATTAATGAATCATCATCTCGTGTTATAGCCTTTTGGTCTTCCTTTTCTTGGTAGGAGAGTGAAGGATTTTAATGTTTATGAACGATGTCACTTTACTTAACTTCAGAGAGATTAACCAACCATGGTCCTGGAAGAGGCCCTTGTGCAAGAATGAAAGCTCAGCCTTACAGAAGGGGCAATAGCTTGAGATGAAAAGCTCCAACTAGCCATCATTTGCAGCATTCTCCAGCTGTATGTAGAGAAGTAGCATCAGACGGCAAATTTCTAGCACAGACAGTGTAGTGCGTTTTGCACATTTATTCAAGCATAACCATTCTTATGTCTTCCTGCTTCTGTTTTCTGGGTGTGTTGGTGGGGTTTAAACATGCATCTTTTTATGCATCTTTTCACCCCTTCAGAATGAGGTCCAGCAATGGGAAGCTATTGGTGTTGAAATAATGTAGCAGCTACAGCAAGGAACATATGGAGATCAGGAGTGATTTTTAAAACTGTTTGTTTGATTCAAAGTCCAAGGAAATAAATTGGAAGATTTAATTGATGTTTATTCAGGGTCTCTGACAATGCATTCTCTTTTCACCATCATTTCCCCTTCTGTCAGTTCTGTCTGGAACACAAGGTTTGTCCCAGGCTCCACATAACATCAACTGCAATAAATAAGTGGAGAAACTATTCACACTTCACATGTGAGAATGTGCCCGCATTTTACAGCCCATCTATCAAACGTAAACATACTCCAGCTCGGGTATGGATGCAGACCAGGAGGATTTATGATCCCAACTCCCTGAACACAGTTTTAATAAGTGCTACTACAAATATTGCAATAACATAATACATTTTAATGTGTTGGAATGCACTCCTTGGGAGTCTGTGGGCATTTAAAAAACCCAGCCCAAATAACAAAAGCCAAAGTTTTAATAAAGCAGCTAAAACCTCTTGGACTGAGAACATCTAACAGTGCTGAACTCAGTGTTCATATAGGAATGGCTTGTTGATTTAAGGTTCTAGAGGAGCTGGTCACAGGTGGAAATATTTGTACAGGGCCTGAAACTGTTTCAGCCACGTACAAGGTGAAGGGCCACGACAGTTTTGGCAGAAGTAATGTGGGTCTCCTTTATCATTTACTATATTTGAGTGTAAAGTTCTGTTGAGTAAAGCAGTTACAAGTAGATTGAAAGGGCCTTTCTTGCTATAAAGAGATGCAGTTTGTTGTTTTTATTAAAAATGAACTAGTGAAACAGAGAACACAGGTGCTGAGTGATCTTCCTGTCCTTATCTCAACCCATGAGCCTTTAATTGTATTTTCTTCCCCTGTTCTGTTGTGGAGGGGAAGTGCTTGGTGGGCACCTGACAGCCAGCCAAGGTCAATCCACCCTAATGCACTTCACAGTTCATTTATGACTTTAACTTTTCTGAGAGTTATTTGCCTACCTCAGTTTGTGGGAAGATATTCAGATCTTATCTTAAACCCTAGCAAATATCTTGTTCCTTTAGGATTTGGTATTTTGAGTACTGAAAGAGTAAGGAAAGTATTACTGCTGTCATTTTATACATCTATGCCAAAATTTGTATGTACATTCAGACTATGTAAATAAGGGAATTGATACCATATACATTCATTTCATTGTGACAGGGTCAGACGTGGAAGGAAGGGGTTTGATTCACTCAGCATGATCTTTGCAGAGATGTAGAGAGCATGCAGGATTTCCTCACCATTCCTCAACTGTGCACCAAGTGACATTTGCTGGTACACTGTTTATGGTGAAGTCTTCTTGAAAAAAACTGGAGGAATGAGAAATGCCCATAGTGGTACAGGTGAGCTCTCACAGGGGCTTTACACAATGGTTGCTTTTCTTGCCTGACACATAGGAATGCTTTTTCCTGTATCCCATTCATGGTTTATTGTCACCCTGTGATCTACTCATGCCTCCCAGAACATTTGTCTCCTCCAATGTCTTCTGGAGACTGGAGCAGAAACTTGTGTCACTCCACCTGACATGGTGGTACCTATTTCTACCCTGCAGTTCCTCATGCAAGGAGTGTTTATTGATGTAGGGGATGTCTCTTCTGTCAGAGCTTCAGCTGGTAGGGAGCATGGAGGCTGTAAAACTATACCATGAGATAGAGCTTTTCTTCCTCATGGGTGCCATGAAATCCAGAATCTGAGGTGGACAAGGAAACCTAAATTCTTGAACAATAGTTTTTTTGCAATCTAAATTCAAAAGATCTGATCGTGAACTTCCCAGTTTCCTACACTGGGTGACAGCAAAGCATGAAGGGTGGAGCCTGAGAGATGTGTCAAGGGGGCTCCACCCAGGAATAACCTGCTGGAGTCCAGCTCCACACAGTCACAACGAGATCCAGCCTCTGCCGGCCAACTGAGCCATGGACGAGGTGTGTGGGTGGGCTCTGAACACAGGGCTAGTGGTGTCAGTTCAGCTCCTTTCAGAACTGGTGTCTGCCTCTTAAAAGAGGAAATACCCATGGCTGGCATTAATTGAGTTTCCATTGGGAAGTTTCATGGGAGAAAGTGCCCAGACACTGAGAAACAAGAGATTAAATTGTACTGGGCTGCTGTGATGCAGTTCGTGTCCCTGCTGTCTGTGGGGATACACTTTACTCCCCAGGAGTGTGAATAAAGCTTGCTGATGAACTTTTAAACTAATTCTGCAGCCATGTAGTGAAGAGGAAGGTTGTTGCTGGCAATGCTGACATGGATAAGGACAGGTATGCATCCAACACTGAAAAACAACTGCCTCTGTTTAGAAGCCCTGTGTGCCTGGACAATACCTGACCAGAAGATGGAAGCGTTTGCTTCTTATGTGCCCACTTGAAATCATCCATGAATGTCAGTGTGATTACACGACTGATATCACAAGAGTCCAGAGGAGCCTGATAGGGTGCTACGCTTTGTGCCCCAGAGAACAAGAAGCAATCCCTGGGGTTCACCCTCAAAGCCACCCTGGGAGTCTTGAAATTTTTCTCCCCCCAGATGAGGGGCTCAAGGACCACCTCTATAGAGCATGAGCAGCTGGCACCTGGCCAAAATGAGCCAAAGGAGCCCTGACAAGTGGTCATGCTTGGTGCTGCAGAGAAAGGTAAAACAACACCCAAGGACCAGTGCCAATCTGCTCTGGGGGGACATTGCGTTCTGACCCCAGCGCTAGTGATCAGCTATTCCCAGAGCATGTGACCAAGTGTCTCTTCCCACAGGCTTCTCACACCTCCCAAGAGATTCCCAAACCCCAGTCTGCCCTACCTGGACCCATCTCAGGGGCTCCAAGAATGGCCAAATGCACCCAGTCTGATCTACCATGGGGAAAAAATACTTCTTGCACCTGGCAGTCCACCAGTGGGTGCTTCAAAACCCTGGGAACCCTGGCAACATCTCTGCATCCCATTTCTTGTGGCTGCCCCTGGCTCTTCAAGGGAGATGAGAATGACAACCTCTGCTTTGCGCCTCCCAAAGGCATTCCCTTGGTCTGGCTGTTGTTGTCCAGCTAAAAAGGCCTGACATCCTCAGGCACCTCCAGTGGTTGATGGTTCTCATGTCCCAAGGGGCTTGCATCCATTTGCTGGAGGCTGAAGCAGGATTTGCATCCATCAGATGGACTTTGAATATGGCCCCAACTGGGAGCTGTTTTTGCAGCAGAGAACTTCTAGCAGCCTCATCCATGCCCAGATCTTTCTCCCTCAGCCCAGGTAATTCCACTGGCTCCTTGGAGACTTCCTCTCAGATGTTTCTCAGATGTCTTCAGGCTGCCCTCAAGCCAGATCTGTCAGTGGGGGACATGGGAGAAATCTACTTTTATCCTGCCTTGGGACTCTGTGATTGCTGCATTGTCGCGTGGTGGTGATCTGCCATGGGGGTGATGAGGGCCCTAAGTGCAACCCTGCCCACCACAGCCCCAAGAGCACCCCCAGAGCCCCTCTAGCCAACATCTTTCTGAGGAAGGCCTTTGGTGGTTGATGAAATGTAGTTGAGTGCTTTAAAATGAGTGACGGGATTTTAAGCTGTCAAATCCCAACTTTCCCTCTGAGGTCTCCCACACCTCAGGAAACATTTGCTGTCACAAAAGAGGAGATGGTGAAATTTGTTTCCTGTTGGGAAGGCTAGTCCACTTTAAAGCACTTTTACAGGACTTTGAAGAGATCAGTTAATGTTATTCTGCCCCTTACTTGAAAGCATGAATACATAAAAGTTGGTCAAGCTGGCGGTAACCTCTGTTCATGTGTCAGGGAACACCAGAGGGCTATAAATTGTGCTGTGTAGAAAATTCAATTCTACCAGAAATTACATGGGTATATCCAGCTACACGAGTGAGATTGGACATTGACCAAAATATTAGAAAAACAAGTGACCACAAACCACAGAGAATTTTCAGACCCACAGCACACCAAAAAGTGCTCCAAAGCAGATTTTATTAAAGCCATACACTCTTGGTTATGGATAAAGTACTGAACTGTTTTGAAGGGCTATCAGTATATTTAGCATTTTACAGAGGATCAGGCCAAACAAGCCCACATTTGGCTTGCCCAAACATATCCTGGTGATGTAGATTCTTTTCTCCCTGCAGTGTCGCTGAATGTTTTAGCAAAGACACCAACTAAACAGAGCAGAGAGGCCCCACAGGACTCAGTAAGTTCTGGTGAAGCAAGAGAGGTGATAAGTAGGAAAGTATCCTCTGGTGCTACCCTTATTTCTCCTTCCTTATTAAGGGCCTGATTCTATGAGTAGCCCTGTGTTGTCTCTGGTGCTGTTGGAGGCATTTGTGCAAATCGTCTGCACTGCTGCCTTTTTGCACAAGTATCACTTTCCTGTCCAGAAAATAATTTGATAAGAACAACCCTCTGCCATGGCTTCTTCTCCTCACTTCTCCTCTTGATGAAAACTAGGTTGTTTCATTTTATTTTTACTCATTGCATGCCCACCTGCCTCAGAAAACTCTCCCAGCACCATATGATGTGCTGCACCGATGACTGATTGCTGCAGCAGGGCTCAAACCACACTGTTGTCATGGCTCTACACACAGGATCTGAACCTCTTGCTTGCTCTCCCTCTGGGGTGTTTTCAGTTGCTGTGGTCTAAAGTAGCAGCTGCAGCTTCCAAACTCAGAGTAAGGATATTGGAATCATGTGCGTGCGCCTGCTTGGAGTGAAAAGCTTTTCTTTGTTCACTGCTGAACGCAACGCTCTCTGCCTGGGAGCTGCACAAGCTTCTTTCCCTTGGAAAGGTGCCTTATGGAAAGTGAGCAGGGGTAAAGATTTCTACCATTAACAAACTAATATGCTAGATGTGCATATTCCAAATGGGGCTGGAGCAGTGCCAAATATGGTCCAGCTTATGTGAAACACAAAGTGCCTGTTTCTAAGAGGGAGGGTTACGGTTGCAGTACTGAAAAACTTCTTTTGATGTATGCTGCTCTGGAGCTGGGGGAAGGGAAGACATTTTTAAAAGATATTGTTGGAGGTTCTTTCAAAAGAGGCCTCCAACCTATTTGTGTAATAGGGTTGGGATGATAGAGAACATTGTGAATATGGCCTTGCCTGTATCAGCATATTAACCACTGTAAAAATCCAGATCAGCATGAAGTGACTGTGTGATAGAGGCAATCACTGATTCCATGGCTTGTTTTCAGTGGGTCATTCCAGCTCTGGAATGGGCACTAACATGCCTATTTATAATGACACTAACATGCTTTCCTGTCCTATATGTGTTAATTCTGAAGCTATGCTTCATGGCCACAGTTTTGCCAAGGATTGTCAGCACGAAATCATGGACTACTCCACTGCAATGCTCATGGTGTAGCTACATCACATTCTCACTGCCCCTGCTAACGTTGTGTCAGTGTTTCAATCAGAATACCCATGTTCAGGGATTAATACCTCTGGAGAACAATTAGCTCTGGAATTAATCGTGGCAGCCACAACTCTGGGAATAAATTTGTACTTATTATTTTGGTAACATGTTTAAAAGATTCATCTTCAGCCTTGTAGTTGAGCAAGGATTTCTCTGCTAACCCCCGTTTTTTGCTCTGGGTGGTGTCTGCAGAAGAAGGATGATTAAGTGATAGAAACTGGGAAAAGAGTTTCTTAGTTTGGGTGTGATGAAAAAGTTCGTCCAAGTATAGGCACTGGGCCAAGCGATATTGCATGAGTTTTGATTTCAAGGCTCTGTGTCTGCCTAGGATAAATGAAAGGCATGTCTTAAGCACTTCTAAATAAATAAGTGTCATTTAGGTATGCAGTTGCCCCCCTCAGAAACTTTCCAGTGCTTCTCTTTGCAATTAGATGTTATCTAAACTTCCCTGCACTTAATATAGAGAATGCTTAAGCAACCTGTGAATAATGAAGTATCGTTATTTAGTTACCTCAGGCAGTTGAAAAGATTTTAGAGGTGGCTGCTGTAGCACAGTGGCTGCCATATCTTAATGAAATAACTTGTCAGTATTACAAGACTTTTCTGAGGTCAAGGAGCAGATACTTTCATTCCTGAGCATATAATGTCAGGAATTTAAAAAATGAATTGCAAGACTGATCGTAAAATAATAAGATATTTGAAAGTATATAATTTACTTTCTTTGCATTGGATACTATGTTTGGAGCCCTAAGATACTGTATTTTGAGGACTTTTCAGCATCTACCAGGGCTACAAATCTTTCCTTTTAAAATGGAAACTGAGCTCCTCATGTAACCAGATGACTTCAGGAGTCAGGGCTTTCAGGAAAATCTGAACCGTCTCAGTAAACACTCAGTGATCATCACCTATGGTCAGTAGTATTCAGGACCTCAACACCCTGAAAGTCCATGAAAAGCATTTCAACAGGCCTGTGGTGGAGGTAAGTCCATCAGCCACATTTGGGGGCCGATGGCGTGAGATAAGGGTGCTCAGGAGCGATCAAAAGGCTTTCTCCTCTCTTTTGCTGCTCCATGGGATGTTTTGCTGCAAGGTGGACGTGAGCTTGCAGCGGCACCAGTCACCCCACATTGGCAGTTACACCATGAGGCTCCTGTGTTTATCATGAAGGGATGAAGAAGATTCTGGGAATGGAGGAAAGCAGCAAATACTCCCCACCTGTCAGCAGGCTTTAGGGGTTTATCAAAAGCTCAGTTCCCATCACTTATACTGGACTGCATCCTCCCTTGCATGTTCTGGTTTGTAAAATCACATCAGTTTTCCCCTCACCATAGTAATTGATAGTGGAAATCACTGATTTCTCATCATGTCTTCTCATCATTACAACAATTTGATTGTCAAAGGCTGCAATAATTCATCTTCCTAAATCTCCATCGCCTGTAAAATTGTCAGCGTTCTTACAGGCAACCATCTAACCTGACAAAATGCTTGCAGCAAAGGTTTTGTTAAGTGATATAGGCCTGGTTTGTATTTGTGAAATGAAAGAGGGCATATATATTGTGAAAAAAAATATTAGCAATGACAAACAGATTCCTGAGCACAGTCATCTCTTTACCTGATAGGTGACTGATAATGGGTGCAGTACTAAGTCATTTCCCTTTTGACTCTGACCTTGTCTGATGGATAGGAGTGGTTTTGATCCATATCTCCCATAGCCTGCTTCTCTGACTGGCTGGGCACACTTCTTGCCTTCATGAGCGTCAGCAGAAGAGAGCTGACTGATCTTTCTGGGTGTGTCTGCATTGTGGGTGCCCAACAAAAGTTGCCTTAAAAGCTGTTGGTAAAAAGAGTGTGCTGCTCCTTGTAATTTGTTAAGGGGGTGGTATCTCCACTTCCTCCTTCCTGAAGGTCTACACAGAAGATCTGTAGGCAGAACACTTGCGCTGCTCCCTGCCTCCCCCCCCACCTCCCAAAAAAAAGGGAAGATAAGGTGTTTCCAAGAAAGCAGGAGTAGAGATTATTAGAAGCATGGATTTTCCTTCAGTGCCTATAGTTTGGCTAACCTTTTAGAGCTCTCCATCAAAAAAAACAAAGTTATGTTGAGGTAAGTTTCATGGGGAATATATCAATGAAACATCGAGCTTTCAGAACTTTGAAAAATAAATTAAGGGCTTATAAATTACATAGAATGAATTATAGTATGCCGGAAATGTCAGGAAGCCACACTGCTTTCATTACATTTTTATTATAGGATCCTCAAGTTTTCCCAATGAACAGAACCATTTTAGTGCCTAAATATAAATTCTGGATTGTTTTTATGTAATTCAGATCTGGAAACTTCTTGCAATATCTAAAAAAGAAATTTGTTGAAAAATTGGATTTTTAAAAAATTAATATTCAGTGCTTGTTTCCAGACTGTCCTGTGTACTCTTGAAGTTGGGATTTCTGTCTCAACACAGTTGAGGTGGGACTGCTGTAAATTTAAACTTTGGTAGAGCCCTGACAGCCAAATTACAAGGGCGAGTTGAGGCACCATCAGATTTTTGGAATCCACAGTCCAAACTGAGCCAATGGGGCTCCCTTGAAGATAAAAGTCAGAAAAGTTTGAGAACAGGGTTTGGTTTGAATTCAGTTTTCTAACACCTACTCAGCCTGAGATACTTGAAACCACACAGCTTTGGGGTATTTCATACTCTTCTTGTGCTCAAACATTTGACAACACACAAAACTTGCCAGGAGAGAGCTCCAGCACTGATATTTTTGTTCCTAAGTCCAACTGCTCAGATAGAGCTATGGAGATCTCTCATGGGAAGTTGCATCAAGGTGATGGATTGAGATGCAGAGATTAGGCAAAACAGGATGCTTGAAACCTAGCCTAGTAAAGGCCAGACAGGATTTGAACTTCAAACAAATGGTTCTCATTTTCTCTTAGTAACTTAAATTTACATGTAATCTGGAGAGAGTCAGAAAGATCTTCTTAAAATATTCTTCCTTTTGGCAGGCTGCTCTTTTCTGAACCTTGTTTTCTTCTTTACATCTTCAGAAACATGATCTGGGAGGGATGACTTTTAACCAAAATTCCCCACTGCTGGTATTAAAAACAAAAAGACCGATGTGTAGCCTCTCCAACTCCCACCCACCTCTGACAGAATCAGGCCCTGACACAGCTTAGAGACAGATGTCCCAGGAAGTCTCAGATTGCTCCATATTATTTGTTCACACATCCCAGCTGATGCTAGATCTTGCTAGAGAGGTGTTAAATGTCTGAAGACGACAGAGGCACTATCCATTCCCAGAATGAGTCACTGGGATGGGAGTGATGAGTCCAACTATAACTACCCGCCAGCGCTTCTGAAACTTCCCCAAATTACTCCCCCTTTTTCATTTTAATGGAAATAGTAATTCCATTCCCATGAATTGGAATTTGGACACCATCCGTGATTTTCTTATGACATATTAATAGGAAAATTGGAAAAGCACAGGATTTTAAAAAACCCCCAAAAACCTGGTGTATGGTCATAAATGTATAATAAGAACAAAAATCTCAGCTTTTCTTAAATGGAAGGAGCTATTCTCCTTCTAATTAAAAATTCTACTAAAAAGATATGACAGCTCCTTGTACACAAAGAAATGGTTCTGTGAGGGGAGCCTGAAAACACTTCCTCTATATACCTTCCCTGAGAGAGGGGGGCCAGATTTCACAGATGGGGAAACAGAAGCATAGAAAGTGAAGAGACTCGTCTGTTGTCAGCTGTGGTCAGGCATCAATCCAAGCAGTCCTGATTTCCAGGCTTTGCTTTAACCCATCAAGCAGACTCGGCTTTTTCCTCCTCCTCCTGGCCTCAGTGGTTTTGCCTCTCCCCTCCATACAACTTCTTTCTAAGGTTTCAAATGAGGCCAAATGTCAGTCCAGAACTGTGCATAAGGGAGCATCACACCATACAGTTTCCCAGTATAGAAAGTAAACACAAAAATGCCGTTGTCCCAGACCTCAGCCTTATGCACACATGGTGCACAGCCCGGCTGAAACCCATTTAATGTGTTTAATATGCATCATCCATGACTTATAGGTTGGATGCAGGAAAAGAAAAACAAAACATCACTGTAAAACAAACTATGATTTCAGAGAGTTGCTGAAAACCAAAAGCAGGAACAGGCACCAGGGATCTTTCAACAAATGTAATTTAAAGAGCTCACTTTCAGCTCTCTGGGCACTTTGACAAGCATTTAGTGGGATTCAAGCAACTACTGAGTAGTAACGGGCAGCTGTCTGTGCAGCCTGGCTGTGCTGGGGTGGGAGGGAGGGGATGCACATGAGGAAGAAGTACGGATGTCAGGAGGGAGTAGGGCTGAACGATCTGTGCTGGGGCCCCATGTGAACCCCAGCCCAGAGCACACATTCTGTTGTGACTTTCACGGGGCAGGGAGTGAATACCCTCCTTGGTAACAAGTCTAATAGTAAAACTGCCCTCTCTGAGCCGAACACCATGTGGTTTCCAAGACTGAGGAGGACCCCAAGGGGAGGGCTGCAGCTCCAGGTGGCTGAAGCATAGGGGAAAGTGGGGAGGCAGGAGACAGGACTGGGCTGACGGGAGGGAGCAGTTTGGCAACAGTTGAGATTCACCCAGATCAGCAAAATTTCCCTCAGCTGTTCATTCCTTGCAGGAAAAGTGCTCCTTTCTTTTTGGCAGAAGGAACTTCTTCTTGACAGCCAGCACTGGGCTGCAACAGCCCCCCAGTCAGCCATTTGCAACCTCACTAGAATAATTTACATGCACTGGGGAAACCTTTGTGTGGACTATCCTAGCCCACATCTTTATTTCCCAGCTCTGCAGAACCAGTGGTTATACTGGACCAGGCTTCCTTCACCTTTTTATCTTTCCCAGCACCACACACCAGAATCAGGGAAGATCTTCCCTGTCTTTGCTAAGATCTGCATGGCTTGTGTTTCCACACCTCCCCATATAGTCCTTAAAACGGGCATTGAACACAAGTCCAGTTTATTTTGATGTCTCTTTCACAGAATCACTGAGGTCAGAGGGTGCCTCTGGCAGTTGCCTACACCAATCCCCCTGCTCAGAGCAGGGTCATTACAGCGAGGGGTTCAAGGCTGTGCCTGGTTTCGGTTTTGATCATCTCCACAAGTGGAGACTCCACAACTTCCCTTGGAAACCTGGAGGAGTGTTCAACCATCTCCTGTTTCTCAGGTGTTCCCAGGTGTTTCTCTATTTGCTCTACAACGTGAATTGTGCAAATGCTCTTGTAGATTTTCCTGGGACTTGGTACTTCAATGGCATAGGGGCCCTTCTTTATTTCTTGATAGCTGGTATGCCCTTTGTCCCTATCTACTCTCCACCAAATCTAGGTTGTGCATTTTGGGCCCACTTGAAAATTGGATATGATATCCAATAGCACTGAATATTACTACAGTACATCAGTTACACATCTGTGATTGTGATACATGTGTGTGATACATGTATGCTTTTTGATTTATCTTTGTCTTCCTATAGAGAAGATTTTTGTCTTCCTATAGACTTGACACACTCAGACATCAGTGGCTTTTGGCTGATAATACTCTACTTTCCCATCTGCTGTTTATTTTTCTGTATCATAAACAAGCTTGGAATTTTTTGTAAAATTTTATTCATTAATCATATTGGTTCAAACATTTAGGAGAAAACATGTCTCCTTCATTATCTAGGTAAAAAGAGAATCAGATGGTGTTTGATTAGGTGATAATTGTGTTCCTGAGCAGGTTAACTTTGAAAACAGGGATCAAATGGGTTTTGGCACTGGCTGAACTAGGCTGTTTCCTAGTAAACTGGAACTCTCCTTCCTGTTTCTGCTTCACTTGGAAGTGGGCTTAGCAATGTGACTCTTGCTATTGAGCTAAACTAGCTGGTGGCTGCCTCCATCTGGCACAAACACCCGCACACCCCTCCAGCCCCTGGTCTGGAGCAGCTTCCCTTTACATCTCTCCAAGGCAGGAAATACCCCCACACACAGGCTTTGCTCCCTGAGTTATTTCCTGGGACAGGGATCCTTCCCACCCTTCAGGAGAAGATATGGCTTTTAGGAATGGGCTGAGAGTGCCAAAACCCACCCACTCAGCCAGCCAGCAGTTACTGGCCTTGTTGCCTCCAAGCCCTGCTTGGGTCTGTTTCCTCTGAGGTTGGAGCAGTGGGGGGCAGCCGGGTGGTTTTAACTTTTTGTGCCAGCGCAGCAATTTGATAATGACACATGGTCTCCTGGGGTACTGGCCAGCTGAGGTCACTGCCTTGCAAAAATACTGAGCAGCTCTACATTTTGAGCATGATTTCTGTGAACCAAACCCATTCTCAGCTCAGTCAGAGTTGAACTCCACCTTTGATGGGGAGACAGCTGTGCTGGGCCAAATGGTGTAGAAGTGTGATGTTACTAAGAGGGAAGATAGTTCTTGTTTTGCTGTACTACCATTATATTTCCACATTTTGCATTATGGTTTTGCCACTGTTGCCAAGAGAGTCATAACTCAAAATGTGGAATTGGTAAAGGTAAGGCAGGCGTAGGTTAAATGATGTTCAGTAGCTTTTTTCCTTTGGTATGTAAAGCACCTGAGAATTTCTGCTGCTTTTGTACTTCTTTCTGCCAGGCAGAGGCCTAACCATTGTATGCATTAAAATAAACACCCAGGGATGATGGAAATAAAAATGTGAGACACCAAGGATGCTAGGCGGAACAGACTTTCCTGGGCTCACGTCTTCAGTACAGATGTAGGGCAGGTAGAAGTTGGTCTCAGCCAAAGGTAGTTCAGAGGATCTGTGCTCGATCCAGCAGATGATCCTTCTGGTTAAAAGGAGCCAGGTCCTTTTGAGAATGTGCTGAGTAGATGAGTAGTGTTAAATAACATGGAGAAAGAGAGGAGAGTGGCCCAAAGACTATGTTCAAAACCTGGTGTGAACTTGGGTCAGACCAGCATTACAGCACAGTAGCCTTGAGGCAATCATGCAGCCAGCATGCTGCTTGTTTTGCAGTGAAGAGAGCCAAAATCAAAACATTTTGAGGGGCATTGCAAGTCAAAGCATGGGTTACATGCAGAGGATCGTTTGGTATCTAAGCGAAAGACACTTGGATTGATTAACCAAACTTAGGGAACTGCACTAACTGAGCTCCCTGCCTGTGAAAATAGGTATGAACATGGTCCTCCTGGGTATGTAAATTAATTCAGTGAGGGAGTACATGCCATGGGATTGGACGCATGTATGTGCATACATCGAGAGATTTAAAGACATGATAGATTTTCAACATGTGCCACATACTGCATGTCAACTATCATTAAAATGTCATCTTTGGAAAATAATGCTTGTGTGGGGCATTCTCAAAATACATTAATCATGTTTATAGCCATATATTAGGTTAAGTGTGTTATATATTTTTCCTGCTTAGGACATGAGGTAATTGACACCAGATTTGCAAGTTTTCCATTGAGTCAATTAAATAATCATCAGAATATATTTATTTTATATGTACAACATTTGCAGTAACATTTCTTTTCTTGGCTAAGAAATAAGCTCTGTGATTATTTTTTGAACTAGAAATTCAAAAATATAACAGATAGTTTATACACAAAATCAAGGGATTAAATTCACTTTAGTTTTATAAACGAAACATATAGAATCACTCCCTTTCAATCTGTAAGCCAAAATCTCTTTGTATATGGAATTTTAATGATGGAAAACTTCAGGTAATGAATACATCTCTTTTTTTTTTTTAAAGTATTAAATAGGGGGAGGGGGAAAAGGAAAGAGGAAAAAAAAAAGTATTGACTATGAATTACTGTGTTACTACTCTACCTGCATTACCATACTCCGTTATGTTACCTTTGGTATTAAGGTGCTCACTGTGGTTTTACATCAAGTAATATTTAAAACAAGCCATCAAGTGGAGGATGCATGTTCTTTGAGGAAGTGTCTTTCATTTACTGTAAAAGAGTAAATCAGCTCTGAAATTATTTCTATTCATTGCTCAGCTGGCTTTGGTTTCAGCTTTAAGGCAGAAGGAGACCAATTAATGATAGCCCAAAGAAGAAAAATGATGAATATTCAGAGGCCTAGAAAGCATGACCTCCTGAGGAAAGACTGAAAGATTTGGGTTTGTTTAGTCTAAAGAGGAGAAGGCTTAGAAAGAAAGATGATCACAGCCTTTGAGTACATTAAAAGTTGCTCCACAAGAGGATGAGAATACATAGTTCTCTGTGCCCTCTCTGGGTAGAGAAAGAAGTGAGAGGCTGATGCTGAGGCAAGGACAATTTGGTTGCCACTTGGTAGGAGGTGCCATCACTGGTCTCTGGGAGGGAGATAGTGGAATTACATGTTTTAGGAACAGGTTAGAAAATCTCAAGTAGATATTTCTTGTTCCTGCTTTATTAGTATTCCTTCTGGTTGGAATAGGTGATCTCATAAAATCCTGCTCTTGAAAAATATTCCCTTTTTTGAAATCCTTGTTTTCTAAGATCCCGCTTGTTTGTAATGAAGTTGGATGCAAATGTATCCATATAAATTCTTACCTGTATGTTGTACAGTATTATGCTGTGAAGTCACGTATTTTAAGAGTTTTGGCCATAAACATACTGTGAGCACAAAGAGAAAAACTATAAATTTGAACTCTAAGGCTATGTTAATCAAAGACATTCAGGTATTGTTAAGTATTAAATGAAGCAGGTTAAGATGGAGACAGCACACCGAATGGAGCTGGAATGGGCAGAAGTCTGTTCTGGAAGAAAGTTTCAAAAGAAGGAAATGGTGCTAGTTTTGGGGTTTTTTTGCATGGAGGGGAGTGGGGAAGGGAACATGCTAGACAAGATTATTCTTCTGCATAATGCAGGGTAACAGGGAGAGCAAAAGACAGGCAGTCAGGAAGGGCAGAGTGGAAAGTGTTACATTAGGGTGAGTGAGAGAGAGCAGAGACACAAACCAGGCTGTCAGTAAGGGTGAAGAAAAGGGGTCCATTTGCAGTGCATTAACTGGAAAAGACCAGAGTGGAGCAAGGAACCAAATGTAATGAAGAAAGGAGGAATCCAAACTAACACAGTGACTGAAAACAGATTGAAGGAGAGATTAGCATAAATTCTCATGGAAAGAGAGGAGATAGAAATAGAGAGGAACTAAGAGAACAAAGGAGATGTTTTGTATTTGTGGTGTTTATGAATGTGCTGGGATTTCCAAGCGCATGTCAGTAGCTAGAGCCTTAGTAGCATGAGAGTCTTGACAAGACAATGCACACAAACTTAAGGTCATTTGTTCTATCTGAAACATTGAGAAATGCTTTTCATGAGCTAATTTTAATCAAAAATTTGGTTTTGCCTTAATGTGATGTCTTGTAGCACATGGTCAGATGCCAGCTGTGAAAGACTAAGCAAGCAGACTATACTGTCTCTTAATTAATCTTTTTTTCCTACATGCATTGATAGATTTCAGAAGACTTATAATGCACCTTTTACTTGCGGCCTTAAGTTCAGATTGCTAAGGAAACATGAGTCCACAGAGTCATGGAATCTGCAGCCTAACCTCAACAAAGCATTTGTTTATAAATAGGAAGAGAATATCTTAATAATAGGAGGCAGATGTTAAACATCTTGATTCATTTCAAATCTACTCAGCCTAGCTCAATGAACCCAAAGTCAGGCAACAGTGGACAAACAGAGTTTTCTTTTTATCCTATTGGGTCACATTAAAATATATGTCATGTTTTCTGCAGTTTGTGAACTTATTATGAAACAGTTTGAACAAATTTTGGAGAGAACCTTTCAGGACTGATTGTTAAAATTATTAATCATATCCTGATTTTTGCTATTGTTTGTTTAATATTTTAAACATTCTGCATATTAAAATCCTCAGGAGAACCCTGGTGTTTGTTAGCTTGTTGATTATATTACACATAGTTTCTCCACCACCATCCCTATTAAAGACAGTGTTACAACATCATAAATAGCTGAATTTTTATGTTGTTAGTGGTTTTGGTGACAGCAATTTAAAAATATTCGTAAGTGTTCTTTTTCTTCTTGGCCATGTGTACTTTTTCAGTGCTGTTCATACACAAATAAACAATTGGGATAATGCTGCAAAGTTATTTTTGAACTGCTGCCTGGGCTTGAAAAAGCTCAATGCACAAAACTCACTGAGGTGAATGGAAACATTCCAACATATTTCAGTGAGCTCTGGATCAGACTCCTGAGCACAGTGCTGTTTCAAAGCCTTTTTTTTTTTAAACATATTGTAATAGACAATGTTTACTGAACTTATCTCAGGTTTCCAGTGATTAATATACATTAGCTCCAACGTGTTTGGACTAGCTGATGATTTGGTATCACAGGGCAATTTCTTAGTTTTTTTTTCTTCTGCCCTTCTCAGGCATTACACAACACTGCTCCAGCTGTCCCAATGTCCAGATGTTGGCTGTAAAGCTCTCTGAATTTAATATTGTATGCAATTCCCGTCCCCCCCTCCTTACCTTTTATTATTTTTTCCTCAAAATGGTTTGAAGCTGCAATGTCTGTGTTAGCTGTTTTCTTATGAGGACTGTTTTAAGGCAGCTTTTACTGCAGTGTGGTTTAAAGGGAGCTCAGAATTCACCAGAACCTGTGCACAATCACTTTTGTTTGAAGCTGTCTTTCACATTCAAAGTGAAAGAGCCTTCTGGACATGCAGGACACATTCTACTCTTGTGTTGGGTGAAGAGCCTTACATGTTCGCTTTCAGACCTGCATCCTTGCCATGTCCCTAGTTAATTTAGGATTACTAAACAAACACCCTCTACAGAGCTTCTGCCTGGGTCCCTACACAGAAGAGGCACCGTCTTTGTTTTAACAATTCCTGTCCCCTTAGGGTGAACGATTTCTCCCACTTGGGTATTTTGCAGCTTGTTGTACATATGTGCTTTCCCTGATACTTTTGCATGCCTGGAATGCCTGCTGGTTGAACATCTCCGGGGCCATTATAGGTGCTAATCAATCTTCACAATTGCTCTGTGAAATAGGTAGGTTTTCTCATTCCCATTTGGCCCTGGTTTAAAAGCTGAAGAATGGATAGATGTGCACCCATGAAAGCACGCGGTGAAACCCCTATTTTTTTCCTTTCAGCTAGCGTCTCTTGAATGTTGTTTGCTAAAAAACGTATCTGTTTGGAAGGAAAGCAGTTAATAGTCCCCAGATATTCAACAATTTTTTTTGGTGTTGGTAACAGGCATGTAATTTTAGTTGCTGTATACCACTTATTGCTTTGCAGGCCTCTTGAGAGCTCAAAGAGGGTTGAAAAATGTTACTAATTCCTCTAATCTTTCAGCATAGAGTTGAGATGGGGCATGAAGTATGTCATTCAAAGGATACTTGAGTAATATGATTGGCTAATGGGGAGTCCTAGCAGCAGGTACAACATTTTAAATATGCACTACCAGAATACAGGCTTTTAAAAAGCATTTCTTGTAGCCCTCACCTCAAGGTTTGCAACACTGTAGATAGCTTTTCTAATTGTAATAAGTCACAACAGGGCATGCCTTGTTGGGCCATAATCATACTTCTCAGGCTGCTGATAACACTCCTCCTTCAGGCTCGTGGCTGGTGTACACCCGAGGAGTGCAATTATGGCACAACAATGATTGCCCTGTTGTGCCTTATTATTCAAGCAAGGCACTGAAGCAAGTATTTGTGTGTGTGCACATGCAGAGACAAAGTACATCTGAGCAGGTCCTTACCAGATAATTAACAAACTTGTATTAACCCTATCCCAACATTTATTTAATTTGAATGTTCCTTTCATAGCTGCCATTTTACCCTATTTGCCAGGTAGCTCCCAGAAAACCCACCAAATACTCTATTTTCCTTTACTTTTTGCCATTTTTGTTTGGTTGGTTTTTTTTTTTTTTTCATTTTAGGATGAATTTGAGCCTTGACAAAGGTGGCATTCTTCCAGTCTTGGAGTAGGGAGATGCCTGTTCACCTGCAGGGCATGTAAATTGTAACTTGTGGTGGCAGGAGGTCCCTTCATATCAGGTAGAAGACTTTAGGTGAGCTTTTGTGCCCTGATGGTCCATTTGCCCAGGACACTTGCAAGTGTGTCTTGATAGTGCTAATAACCAGGACAGGCCTTAAAAAGAGCCCACAGCTCTTTGTAGGCCGAGACCAGAAAAGCCAAAATCTCATTTCACAGAAATCTTTTCTTTTTGATGGATGTACTTAAACCCACAACAGGGAATTTAGAGGTTTTACCAAATCTCTAAATCTTTTACAGGCAGAGATGTTACCAAACCCTTGAGTTAGCCAGTTCCCTTTAAAAGGTTTTCGTGTTCTTTTTTAGCTTGAGGTATATTTAAATATGCAGAATATGAAATGTATTCATGACATATAGAGGTGTGACATACAACAAGCAAAACCTTTCTCCTGCAATAACATCTGTAGCAGTGGACTGCTGCACAGGGCTGAATTACATCCTAGGGTCAGCACAACCATCATTTGTCACTGAAACTTGGAATTGAGGAAGCTGCTTAAACAACAGACAGGGAAGAGGCACTCCTCTCATTTTTTTAGGCTTATGCTGTCAGATTTTTAAGTCATAAGAACGGAATGAGTTCTATGATCCACATGTTTTTTTGGAAAGTCTCTTCCAACTCAGCATTTTTAATTGCAGATGTTGTTAAGATGTCATTTTTAATGGCCTTATGAAAAAGCTCTGCCATTTCCACATTCTTGAGCTTTGAGCAGTGTGCATTCTTTAGCTGCTCAACAACAACAGCCTGTCTCCCTTGGTCCCAAGGATGCCGAGAATGGGAACACTCTATCTTTGCAGACCAGCTATGTTTGTCATTGCACTGTGGCACATTCCTGGTTCAGGGGCTGTAAATTTTCCTTGAGATGTGCAGCTTTGTGAGAGTTGGTCTCAAGTGAGATTCTGTGAAAGCTAATGCAATGCTTTCTGAGATTACAAATTGCTAGGCTGGGGTCAGTGTTAGGACCACAAACATAAGGTGTTTGAGATAAAAATATTTTATGGCATCTGCCAAACTGTTGAAGTTTTCCATATTTGCTGCTGTGTCCAAACAACAACAGTTCTTCAAACAGTTACAGAGAATCTTGGCTCCCCCTTTATCCTTCCTCGATAGCAAAAGTTAATCACTGGCACATGGACTCACTTGAAAAAAGTATGTAATATTTACTTGTTTTTCTCTCTCATTAAATTTCATTTCCTCTGTTTCTACCACTTCTCTGTGATGTGAACCTATTGTTCATTGGTGTATGACACACAGAGGTGCTTTTTCCTGAACAAAAAAGTGATGACATTAATTTTTTTAGAAAGGCTGCTCTGCCCATCTGAAGGCAGGATGTGTGCCCTGATCCCTAAAGCACTCTTGGATTCTCTCAGTTTCAGTCAAGGTGAGTAAAATTTGAAGAGAGCAAAAACACTTGGAAGACATTTCTGCAGAGAGAGGTACAGGACTGGGGGCTGGGATGCCAGAGTCACTAAACACAAATTTTGCATTCATGGGAAACAAGCTAATGACCTAGTTGGACTCTTGGGATTTGTGTTCAGCTGCAGAAAACTACCAGGAGGGAGCCTAGTCAAGTGGAGACCAGGACCTTTTTGGCCTGATTGTTGTTGATCCTGGCTGCAGGGTGGCAACCCAAGGGAAAGAGGTATGGTATCCCTGTGCCTCCGTGAGTCCCAAAGGAGCCCTTCTGATCCCCAGAAGCACAGTTTGAGTCAGTCTTCTTTCCCTCTGTGTGCAGTTGGCAGGGTAGGATTCCCTATCTCCCCTCTAATTCCCTAAAGTGCTGTTTCAAGGTGTTTTGGCTCTTCCTAATTGTATTTGATATGAGCTATCACTTCAGTTCTTCAAGGGTTGCACCTTGGATGCATGTTTTTTGTTCCCACTATATAAGATTCCAGGGCTCAATCTGGCAAACACCATTCAGGATGGTCCCTTAAATGAAATCTCTGTCTATCACATACACATCCTCATCAAATTAGTCTCCACTTCCCTCTGGATCTTCATGCCGATGCTGCTGCTTTGATGTTACAGCACTGAGGAATTTATAAGACATGGTATTTTTTCCCAGCAAGAGAACATGAGCAAACCATCTAATATGATAATTACTGAAACTGATTTACATCTTGTGAAAAGATTAGGCAGTGGCTGCTGCTGCTGCCTTGGAAATGTCCCATAATGATATCAAACTTCAGGCCTAAGGAGAAGTACAAAAAGGCAGCTTGAAAATGTCTGGATGTATACCTTCTGATAAGTCTCCACGGACTTGCTGATAAGACTGCCCCGGAAGGATTCTTCCTTCGGGTTCTCTCACCAGGCAGAGGGATTTTCCCCTCCTTGCAATTGTGCTTCCAATGAGCATTTGAATATGGGTGGATTTTAAAGAATGAAAACCAGAGAAAAAATAAATTCAGACACAACTAAAGTTTCAACTGGTCTTACAGTATTCGCCAGCAAGTCACACTGAGAGCTCTTCCACAAACAAATCTGGAAAATGTGTTTTCAGAGACAAGTCTGTTCACTATACATAACATCCTTTTCCCTCCAGCCTTTGGAACCTCATCTTGCAGAGGTATTTACACAAATAATTTACATCAATAATTTTGTATGACTGTGTAAATTCTTGAAGCATCTTGAGCCTCTACTGTAGATATTAAGGGGAATTTCATGTCTGTCTCCAGACGGGGTATAAGGAGAGCTCAGGTACATAGTTTGCTTCCTCCTTCTCTGTTTAAATACCACTCAAGTAAGGTATATGCAGAGTTGTGTGAATTAGGTATAGTGTTTAGGACCCATGCACTAATTCTTACTGTTGTCAGTCTAATGGGGTTTCATAAGCAAATTATTTTTACTTTGAAAATAACAGTATTTCAGACTTGGAAGGATGAGCCTTTTGAAAAGTATGTTCTTGCTAAGAAAGCTAAATTTATACAGTCTAAAAGAAAATCAATAGCAGGTGGGTTGAGTTGGGGCTGTTACTAGATAGGGAAGACAAGCATATCAAGAGATTATAAAAACCTCCATGATGAAGCACAGTTACGCCTTTTTTATATTTGGATAGTTTTAAAAAAAAGTTATGAGCAGAAGGCATTCAATGAAACTGAAGGGCCTTTCAACATCTTAGCATCTGAAACTCTCAGTCATAGAATATTGAGGTTCATTCCAGTGACAGGAGTCTAGCAGGGTTCAAAGAATGGCATGAAAAATTATCTGGGCTTTGGTAGGATCACCACACCGCAATACCACACAGAAAGCAAGCTCATTACTTTGCTTCCCACCTTTGTCATCTCCCCCAGTCAACAAAAACAGTTTTTGTACGGAGCAGTACTTTGCCATGGGCACGTGTCACTGTCTGGATCAGAGAGTGGTTGGGTGCAAAGCTCAGATGTTTGAATGTTAATGAAAGCGCTGCTGGGGTTTTCATTCAGCCATGGAATACTGTCAGGCTGTACAGACTGAAGAAGATAGGCATCAGTTTTTCAAGTTACTATGAGTGATGAGAGGTAGATTTTAGGACACTTAGGATGAATTTGCTGAGGGGGAGATGTGCAAAATGTAATTTTAAACACCACTAAATTGAGGGCAATGGAACACATAAAATATATCTTCTGTGCTCAAAAAGACATAAATTAATAATATATTACTATATGTGCATTTTACTATGTAATGTTTTATACGGGTGCTGTAGCCCATATAATTTGTCCACTGTTCTTATAATGGTTAAAGGTAGGACTATGAACAAGGATACCTTTCATAACATATCTAATTCCACATGCTTAAAATGCTTAAAACACCACACAAGTATTATTCGGTGAGAAAAATAAATCTGAACTAAAAATTTTGGCCAAAGGCAGCATTTTGGATGAAGGCAGTGGTTAGTGCCAAAATGCATGACAGGCTGCTTTTCAGAGGGTGTCCCAGCCACTGGCACCCTTAGATACCTTATCCTGCTTTGTGCAGCTATGTATATTGTCACATCTTAGTCCAAAATGAAGGATATTCTTTGTGTTTAGATATTACATCAGCAGATCCCTGTAAGGTACCACTCAGCACAAAGAGGAAAGGTTGCTTTATATGGTGATGACCACATACTGCTGGGACACCAGAACGGAAAGTCTCTTCCAAAGCTCCAATTTCCCTGAGCTGTTTCTAGTCCCACAGAGGATCATGGAGCTGCAGCAGCACTGCAAAGCTCAGTCTAATGTAAATTATCAGAATCACTTGACTTGTTTGCTTAGGAACTCACTGGCACCAGGTTTTCCCTGATGACTGCTAAGATCCGTGTGGAAAAGCCCTACAGGATGTAATAGGAATCTTTGCAGAAACATTAAAAGGCCCTATTTAAACAGGTCTGAAACCTATAGAGTTTAATAGAGAGTAATATCCTTTCTATTGTTGTTTTTAACTATCCTATATAATTCTATATTAAATTCTTGAGAAAGGCTGTAATTTTCTATTAAATTCTTTCAGGCTTTTCCACAAGGGTTCAGTAACATTTTCATCTTTCCCAGAAGTCAATCACTTCAAGCCGCTAGCCATATGTACCCATTATATGGAAATAAATACATATATATTTTTATATTGTTACATAGTTATACATACATACGTGTGTGTGTGTGTATATATATATATATATCTCCTCTGGACTCCCTTACTCAGAGCTAGGCTCAGTTCCTTGAGAAGTGATTGCTGTGAAGAGATTTACCCTCTCTGCCTGTGAGCTCTCAGCCCCAGGGAGAACACTGCACATTCATGCTCTCAGTCAGAATCACCCTTGCTGAGCAGGTCTCATTTTCTGTTTGACAGAACAGACCCTCTGCTTCTGCCTCCATTTTGGGTTTCAGTAAAGCTTTTGATACTGACCCTCACAGGATTCTTCTGGACAAAATGTCCAGCCCACAGCTGGATAAACACATCATGTGATGGGTGAGCAACTGGCTCATGGGTCAGTCTCAAAGTGAATGGGGTGACAGCAGACTGGTGAGCTGTCACTAGTGGGGTTCCACAGGGCCCCACCTTTGGCTCAGCCCTGTGCTCTTCAACATCTTCATAAGTGGCTCGGACACAGGACTGGAAGAGATACTAAGCAAGTTCACAGATGACACAAAATTGGGAGGAGCTCTTGACTTCCTTGAGGGCAGGGAGGGCCTTCAGAGAGACCTGGACAAATCAGAGGACTGGGCAACCATATGAAGCACCAGCCATATGAAGTTTGAAAAGGTCAGCTTCTGGATTCTGCATCTGGGATGGGGCAACTCTGGATGTATGGACAGGCTGGGAAATGAGACGCTGAAGAGCAGCACCACCATAGAAAGGGACCTGGGGGTCCTGGTTGACAGAAAGTTGAATGTGAGTCAGCAGTGCCCTGGCAGCCAGGAGGACCAACCCTGCCCTGGGGGGCATCAGGCACAGCAAGGGACCAGCCAGGCAAGGGAGGGGATTGTCCCACTCTGCTCTGCACTGGGGAGGCCTCACCTTGAATATTGTGTGCAGTTTGGGGTGTCACAATATAAGAAAAAGCTATTAGAGAATGTCCAAAGGAGAGCAACGAAGATGGTGAAGGGCTTTGAGGGGAAGTGTTATGAGGAGTGGCTGAGGTCATTTGGTCTGTCGAGCCTGAAGGAGAGGTTAAGGTTGATATTAGAAAAAGGTTCTTCCCCCAGAAGGTGGTTGGACACTAGAACAGGCTCCCCAGGGAAGTGGTCACAGCACCTAGCTTGACATAGTTCAAGAAGTTTTTGGACAATGGTCTCAGGCTCATGGTGTGACTCGGGGATAGTGCTGTGCAGGCCCAGGAATTGGACTCAATGATCATTGTGGGTCCCTTCCAACTCAGCATAGTCTGTGACTCCATGATCAGTCATGAAGCAAAGGCTGGCAGGTCATTGCCCAGCACCTGCACCATAGGTGTGCCCACAGTGGACACTTTCCTTCCCACCAGGGAAGGTCTTTTGCAGGGGAAGGAAAAGCATGCCCCCAGGAAGCATGCAGCTGAAGCCAGCAGCTGAGCAGCAGTTCCAGCTGGGCTGCATGGCTCATATGAATTAATCTACCCCTTTTAAAACATTCACACACTGATCTGATTTTGACTGCTCCCTGCACCTAGGCAGCTTTACAGCTTGGTGTGGTTTAAAGGGAAATTTCGACTGCACTTTCTCTGCAGATTCAGTTTATCCTAATGCTGGCACTCAGACCACCTGATGTGCATGTTATGTTTGTTTATTTTGCTGATATCCTGAGAAGATTGTTGGCAGTCTGTTTCCTGCTCTTTGGATACATATGCTGCTGCAATAACTCTGCTCAATATACAGTGTGCAAGAAATATAAAGTTCAGTAAACAAACCAAACACACACTATTTGTGCATTGGAGAATATTTTTTTCTTCTTTCTGCATTTTGACACCCATGCAACTGGTGCAAAAGGGCCATAAGGCTCCCTGTGAGAAGCCTAGCCTGACCTGACAGCAGTGCTCACAGCAGCAATCTCTTCCACCTATAGGTCTGACACTGAGCCCTGAGGCTGCGTGTCCATCAGGGTGTGATGGCACTGAGGTCCCGACCTAAGTCCCAGCTATGGAATCGCTCCTCCAGTTTGGCTTTGCAAGCTTGGCCTGAGGGTCTCTGCCAACTTCATTGCAGTGTAAGCTATCGAAATACCAGCCACGCTCACGGTGATACACTTTTTGGGTTTTGTGCTCCTGCACATGGACCTGAGGAAAGTAAACACATGTGAAAATTGTGTATGAGGTCTTCATCCCTGGGAACCCTCAGCTTGGCATCTTATTTCGTGCTATAAAATAAAGCACAGCCAAATAGATATTTTTATCTTGGGTATGGGGACTATTCTGCCATGGTGCATGGGAACCTCACCTCTGGGGCACACAGGAAACCTTGGGCCCAAGCTTGCAGCCTACCTTTGCAGCACCCATTCATGCTCAGGAGACAAGAGGGGTATGTAATTCTTCTATGTAGCCATAGCCAAAGTGGTGCTTTTGAGGCATTTGAGAGAAAGCATGTCTCATGTTAAAAGGCTGGATTCAGGGAGCTTTAGTTGGTAACATTAATATTTTAGCTGGAGGAATTAGCTTTCTGTAGTAATTTTGGGGGTGATTAGGTTTGGAATGAATACCTAGACTGTTTTGCTGCAAAGAGAAGACATTTGGCTTGCTGCTGCTGTCCTCATCTCAGCTTCATTATGTGACTAATCTGCTATGGTGCCTAGGCCCTGGACTAGAAACTTATTTTAATGTCTGGATGTCCAAATCAAAGTGTATAAACAATAGGGAGTAAACAAAAATGTATCAATATTTGTATTTCCATAAATAATTAGGGCATTTAATATGAACCTGTATGTTGAGCTGTCCATGCATGGCCATCTGCTAGGATCGTGCCTGCCAACATTGGAGAGTGAAGTATGTGAGATATGGAGCAGCTGGGAATATACGCCCTAAGATACACTTATTGAAGCCCCTGAGAGCTATTCCAGAGATTCTCCCAGACCTGTGGAGTGTGAATATCTTGAAATTTGGGGAAGAAAGGGATAGCGTACCAAAGTTTGCCCCTCTGAAAGTGCTGCTCCATCAGTGGTGAGAGACTGTGGTGACTCCAGTAAAATTAATGGAGTTGCAGTAATGCAAAACTTTTGTGACATCGGCATCAAACACTTTGCTTTTCTAGGAGTTATTAATCAAAGTTCTGACCTTTTCTCTGGGAAGTTTTATTCCTTTTTAACCCTGTCTATGAGGTTACCAGATGTGCTGTGTTACTGGGATTGTTTTAGCCGTGCAAGGCATTCTTAGGGTCTCAGCTGATTTGCTGAAACCAGGATCTGTCCTGATTTCAATAAAACATTGGGATTTCCCAAGGGCTTTCCCAGCTGTCATCTCCATTCTAGCAGCATGTCTGTGTGGCCGAGCACAGCCTTTCCTTCTGCAGGAACCTCAAACCCTGGCTGCTGTTCGCCAGAAAGCGTGGCACAGACAATCATATTGCTGCCTTTACATGGAAAGGTGTGTACTGTAACAGCAGGAGGTCAGCAACAGTAATCCTGACTTGTAGGGGGAAATACCTTCATCTTTGCTTGCAGGCAATCACAGCAGGGCTGCGAAAGGAGTAGACTGAGTACACTCGCTGTGGAAGGGATAATAAAAGAGAAGAATCAGAAAACCCAGCAGAAGCAAAGTTAGTAGGATAGAGAATGAAGCAGGACTGGGAAGTGAAAGGTAAAAGGAATTGTAGATGATATTTTTGGGGTTGTATCTCTGCAGAGACATGGTGAGGTCTGAAACAGATAAAGATCGTTTATATAAATGATCTGAACTGGCAACACAGGTTTAAAAGTTAAGTCCAGGATCTTCTGACACACTGAGGGAGCTGATCTTTAAGCTTGATATGAGACGCAAGCCAGGAATGTTTGGCATGACTTCATATTTCCTAATAAAAGCCCACAGTGCCTCACATAGCATCCTACTCTTGTTAAAACAGCAGTAGAATTTTTAATGAGTGAGTGTTCAAGAAATTGCTTTAATGTCTTCCTCAAAAAACTTCCCCTCATATCACAGCACTCTTTAACACCATACACAGGATTGTAACTTCACAGCCTCCCTGGGGTGATTCACGGTGCTTAGCTGTCCTAGACCTGTGCAAGCAGTAAACTGCAACTTGGTCACAGACCCTGTACCCCATCTCCTCCCTCTTGGGGTCTAGCAGAGAGTAAGCACCTCTTATCTGTCGAAGATTTTGCACATTAATTTGCATTCTGGCTGAGATGGAGAATGCTTCAAGCTCAAAATATTGAACAGGCTTGAAATCCTTTACGTGTGAGATGCCCCACATGCAGGCAGTGCTCTGGCTGGGTGCAGACAGACTGGCTTCCACAGGCTCCCCATGAGCTCCTCCAGGTGACAACTCCGGCCCCTTTGTCCCACATCCATGCAGGTTACTACATATAATATGAAAATTAGGCCTGGTAGAGAATGTCCTTAATCACCTTTTCCAGCCTCTGGAGCCTTCTTTCTTCCAGGTATGTGTTGAGGTTTTTTTCACTTAGCTGTTGGCTGTTGGAGTAAAGAAGGATGTGGCCTGTGCCACCATGGCTGACAGGTGTTCAGGAGGCTGAAGCAGATTCACATCAGCTTCACAATTGTTCCCTTTATGCTGCCAGCTTGACTCTCTAGAGTCATAACTTGCCAGTCTGAAATGTTGTGAAATAAACCTATTTTTCTGATCCACTGGTGTATGCTGAGGCTTATGCCATGTCTCCTGGCCCAGATTTTCTATGTCCTAGATGTCTCTTATGTGTGCTGGATGCCTTCTATGTGCAGTCTTGACATCCTGGATCTGTAGCTACCCCACATAATGAGCATTCCACTGCAGCTTGGACATTGCCTTTTGTCCTTATTTTACATATCTATTTGACAGCAAGGTAAAAATCCATGTGCGCTGTCATCCCACATCCTTTGCTTCTTTTGTGACAAGCAGGCTATCACTCTGTTCCATGCGTACTTTGCACTGCTCCTTCTCTGGGCTCTTCACGAGAAGTTATCATGTCTCCCTGTCCCTTCAGTCAATGCTGAGTAACTATCTAGTCCTCAGCAAAATGTCTCATGTTGGCATGTGATGGCCCATGCTGTCCAATAAGCAGCACACTTCTATCTTCTGTGTCTTTGACATCAATCTTTGTCCGTCGCTACTGCTGATGGTACTTTTTCAGGCATTCAAGGGAAGATGCATTGCACCTGGATTCCCCTTTGGCACTGACTCACATGAAAGCTGCTGAAGGGCACAGCGGGTGGTTGACTGAGCAAAGGGTGTTAGGTTATGACCCTCTACAGAACACAACATCAGGTCCCTGAGCATGCCTCTTCCCCTCATGTTCCTTAGAAGACCATCCTGTCAGAGCAGTGGTATGCTGTGATGATACAGTCCCTCTTAATGACAGTGAAAAGCCACCCTAGGCTGAGGTTTTGGTCTTCTGAAGCTGTAGAATCTGAAAATTAGACATTTGGCTTCATACTCCAAATTCTGTTTTCATGAACAGCATAGTGCAATCTTTTTTTGGATCGACTCATGGGAGTCCAGCCCCAGGTGTGAAGCACGTACCAGTCTCATGAGATAATTCCCAATCTGCTGGGATGACTGCCAGTCACCCTGAAGGAGTATTACTTTTCCCATTCAGCTGGAAGCATGGGGTTACCTTTTGTATGAACTGCTTCGTGATCAGCCTGATTACCTGATCAGCCCTAGGATCTGCCTCCCTTGTGTCCTCTGGGGTCTTTTAGGAAAGATGTTGCTGCCCCTTCATGCCATGGCCCACAGCATCTTTGACCCCAAGGGTGAAATGCTGTTCTCAGAAACGTTTGGGGGGAATCAGTGACACGACGGGTGTTTCTAGGGCATATGGGTATCTTACACACCAAAGCTGGATTCCCAGACATGTGTTGTGGACACATGTATGGCTCCTAAGTCTCAGCCTGAAATCCCATGCAGCAGTTTTCCATGTGTGACTTCAGGCCAATGTCTGCTCACTTTTTCTCTTATGTTTCCAATAGGATGTGGTTCTGCACCTACTCTGACTACACAGGTGCTTCATGGCTCACAGTCTTCTGTCTATTGTGCATCTTTCCTCTTGAAAGATGGCTGCCTTTTTCTATTTCCCAGAATTTCTTTCATAGTCCCTGCTCTGGTGATTTCCTTAATGCTTTCTGTTTCCTCAGAATGTTTTGATATCATAATCCTGAATTGCCTCTCTGTTGCCAGCTCCTTCTGTCAATAGTTGCAGCCTTGGTGGCTGGAAATTGCTCTAATGAGTGGTTCAGTTTACCCATCAGGCTGGGCTGATGCCAGAGGTATTTGTGACCAGCCAGAGGGACTTGTGTAATTGCTAAAAGGTACAGCAGAGGTTGTTGGGAGAGCTCTTCCATCACAGCAGGTCTGGGTTCACTTTTGGCATCATTAGCAGGAATGATTTGCCCCAGAAGCCCGATGGAGGACATTTGCAATGACACCAGTTCTCCAGCTGTGTAAAGGTGAAGTCTAGTATACCTGAATTCTTCCTTGTCACTGTCAGGCTGGAAGTTATAGTGGAAAAAAGATGTAACTCTGCCAGCTCTTCCCTCAGAGACTCCATCATGGGTAATGGAGCTCCACATTTCAGCAGACTCAGGTTGCCAACAGGGATCTTTTTTTAACCTTACTTTATTCAATGTGTCTGTCCTTGACATACATCTGTATATTCAGCAGGAAAGCTGCACAAGGAATTGTGCTCCCTTTTCTTTACTGCTGAGAACACCAGACATGAAACTACAGCCTATCTGAGGCTTGTCCTGTTCTTCTTACATCTCTTTCTATAAATTTCAGTTTATAACATCCCCTGTTTGGTGAGCTTCTTACAAAGCCAGGATTTGCCCACTGGTCTTGAAGTGTTTTCCCTTTAAGGGTTT
Organism: Ploceus nigricollis; assembly: GCA_013399945.1. Lineage (NCBI taxonomy): Eukaryota > Metazoa > Chordata > Aves > Passeriformes > Ploceidae > Ploceus > Ploceus nigricollis. The sequence goes on along the minus strand of VXBC01001439.1, from coordinate 496,544 downwards.
TCCCTCTACGTGCCTAAGGTATGGTCATGTATCTTGTGTCAGTTATTGCAGTTTATCCATGTTCATAGGATTGCATTGCAGTTGATTCCACTTTCCAGGTGGAAGAAAATTGGTTTAACAGCACACTTTTAAATGTGGAAAGTTAAATACTTAGCTATCCCCTTCTGCAGCATGTGTGTGTACTGATTATCTGTAACATCTGCTAAGGTCTCATTGCAATCATAAGCTCTTAACAACAGATCTATTTAGAAAATGAGAGGATGGCTGTGTAAAGATTGCATGAGAAGCACACAAAATTCAGTGTAAGTGAACACAAGTGAAAATTCAGTGTAAGTGAACCTCCAGCCCTTTGAAGGTCCATGCAGTGCATGTTGGTATGGCTAGCAAAATAAGAGCTGACATGTAGCCATGTGTGGCTGTATACAAGCTACAGTGACATTGCTTTTTTTTGTTGTATAGATGTCTATATTTGTTATATAATTCTCACAGATATATAGTAAGCATCCCACCCTCTTCTTCTTTCTTCCCCCCCCGCTTTTTTTTTTCCTTTTCCTATTTTAGCATTTTGCCCTTATGTCCTTGGGTGGGTTGGTTATTTCTCATTTCCTTCATCTATCCTTGCTAGCTTGAAGTGTTTATCTGGATTAAATCCTTGCTCCTCAATAGCCTCCATGGAATAGTGGAATCTCATGTTTTACACAAAACTACAGTCTTGAAAAAGGAATCCACATTCATGGGTGGATTCTATTATTCTCAGCCTGCAATACCAGTATCTATTCAGTCCCTGTGGTCTTGAGGAGTAGGAAGAGGACTGGTAGAAGGGGGATGAGAGAGGACCACTGTCTTAGTTTCATTCCTCTGGGATGAGAATCTGCTAATGCCTTTCCCAGCTGCTGCAGGACTCTCAGGATTACTCAGCAGCTCATCTTTTCAGAAAGGAGATGTTTCTTGTCTTTTTTCAGAAAGGAGATGTTTTGCTTCCTCTTTCTTACCTTCCATGATTCACCCTGCTTACAGATTCAGTTTACTCTTCTTCAGGGGTTATACAGTGGTACCTGCCTAGAAATTAATCTTTCTGGTGATGTCTCCCACCATGTTACCTGCTTGCCTCCTTTTTATGTACTGTATCCTTTACCTTGCAAACACGTATTTTTATTTACTATTGGACACACTGAAATAACCACTGCCACAATATTTACTGCATTTATGCTGGGAAGCTAGAGTGAATTTAAAACATTCTGAAGAAAAGCAATTGGAATTCTCAGAAGCCTGTAGCCTTGATAGTACTTCTCTTTGAAAAACACTATGTACAATAAGTAAAATAAAATAGGCTTTTATTAAAACAGTCATAGAAGTGCTAGGTGTGAATGGGCACAGACTGGTTCCCAAGTGCTTCCTCTGACCCCTTCCCAGCTGCACCCCACATGCATTCCTCCAGCTTCCAGGAGGGCTGTGACTGGCTTACTGAGTCACCAGCTGCCTACAGCCCTGGTGGGATGACACAAGACTGCTCTCTACATCGTCCCTGGGAAGGAGAGAGAACTGCTGCTTCTCCCTGCTGCTTTGGTCGGGAGCAGCAAGGGAAGAGCCTTGGCTGACTGGAGCGAGGCAGGGCAATATAAGCAAAATAGGGCACTTGAAGAGGTGCAAGCAGCAGTAGGAACTTGAGGGCTCCTTCGTCCCACTTTCTCCCTTAGGCATGGAGATATAAAGAACCTGAAAGTTTAGCATTATAATACAGTGACGTATTCAGTTTTGATACGTGCTCCTGATACTAAGAGACATGTAAACCCCACAAATCTTTTCTGTTTTAGCTGTATGTCACAATAACTCCTATGTAAGCTTTCTGTAGAAGCTTACAGATCGGTGAAACCTCTAAGTCCCCTGAAGTCAACTGGAAAGCTCTTGTTTTCCTGGATGGTGCAGGGCAAGACCACTAGCAAGGATTTTTTATGCTTGTGTGTGTTGCAACACTGAATATAGATTAATTTTTACTCTGTGTTCAGGTCCTTCCTGTTGTTGTTAAATACACAGTATCTGGTTATCATGACTGCATGGTAACTGCAAGTAGAACAGCATTAACTGCTCTGAGCAAGAAGTAATTCGATAGATAACTACACAGCAGAGAAATGAACAAACCATGAGTTAGCTAAACATTTCTGCTAAAAAGAAGATATTTTGGATGGATTTAAAAATAAAATTTTTCTTATTTGGCACAACAATGCATCATGCTGCCTTGTTATGGGCATTATGAGAGCACAGCTGGCTGGGGGATAATGACCCTCCAAATTAATGATTTCCACTTTAATTATACTTTAGATTAATATTTGCTCCACAGAATTTGGGGTCTTGGATCAATTTTCTGGGAGAATATCAAGAAAACAGACCTTATCTGTAGAAAAGCCGTCCTTTATGCAGACACTTGAATAAAGACCCACCTAGAAAATCACTTTATTGTTCTAGCATTTCTTCTCTGATCTTGCATCTGAGATGCAAACATCCTTCATAGTTTATGCGATAACAATAACTGGCCCATGTGGAATCAAGCTGAGCAAATAGATATGAGTACAGATTTGGGACCTGTCCTTCACTTGTGTGAATCAAGGATTTTTCTGGAAAGGGAAAATTGTTGTTAATGCTGAAGTTCTTCAGTGATCAAAATATGTAACACATGGACACTTTCTCAAACTGTCTCAAAACAAATACACATTTCAGGTTACTGGTTTAGAAAGTCCATTTCAGTCGCCTTGAAATTTGCATTAATTTTCACTCCTGGAAACAGAAAAATCTAACAATAACCACAGCATTTGGGCAGATAGATCAAAGCAGATACAGCATCTGTACATTGATAGTGTCTCCTAATTTCTAAATTTTTAGACAGACTTTTGGAGGTCTTTAAGTTACACACCCAAGTTGGAAAAAGTCCCGAATAGAAGAAAACAACCTTGAATGGGAATATTTTCAAGGCTTACAAAGTTGACATCTGGCTCTAAACTCCGGGCAGTACTCCGGCCCCTTGCTGTGAAGCTGAGGACAGACTCCAGGCTTGTTTTGGGGTTTATGTTTGTGAGAGGGCTGGATGATTCAAGGCCACATGCATTTCACCAAGGTTTCCAGAGCTGGGTCCTCAGGGAAGGGTGGTGTACGTGACGGCAGACCACGTGCAACCCCTGCCTCTCCCCTCTGAGCTCCTTGTCACTGTCCTCGCCCCCATCACTGTCAGAAGCCTCAAGGCAGCTTTCATTGCGTGCAGCCCGCACTCCCCGTGGGGCCGGGGAGTTCTTTGCAATTACTCAAGTATTGGGTCAGTCCTGTTTGTTTCACTTTTTTAATGGGATCCTGTAGTACCATCCAGGTCACTGGTTTTTTACACCATCAACTCTGACCCATTCAGTCGGACAGAAAAACCTTTGATTGACACATTGTCAGAGCAGCCTTTGGACCAAATCCATTCTTGTACTGATTTTCATACTGGTGTGAAACTTGACTTCCTTGGAGCTACTCTGGAGTTGCAGCAGTGTAATTGAAAGTGGAATCAGACATCAGAGTATCCTTTATTTCCATGGCTGAGGAGAACTGAGTTATCAGTGTGAACATTTGAATGTGAATGAAGCTAGAGAAATGGAATTCCGTAGCCAAAGGCTTCAGTGAAATGCCTTCACCAGTGTTTAACACAGGCTGATGATAGTCTTTTATTCATAAATTCAATACTAAGGAGGATTACACCCCATCACTTAGTGTATAAAATCACAATTAACGTACTATAATGGACTTTAAAGGGCAAACTCTGTAGAATGATTTATATCTCATAAAATATTACATGAAACCCTTTCTTTCTCCTGATATTTTTTGTCACGTTTCCTCTTTCTTCCTGTGTTTGAAATACATCTTTATTTCTTGCTTTATGCTTGTGCAAAGCTGTGGGGCAGCTGGAACAGTGGAGAAAATGTAGCAAAAGAAGAATTTAGGCAAAACAGTGATTTTGCAGTGACTAAATCCTGTTGATGTAGTTTTCTATTTGCCAGTAGCCTTTAAAGAAAAATAATACAGTGAAGGAAGAGAGACAAAAGATAAAGCCGTAAGTTGGGATCTCTCTGTCTTCTGCTTGCTCCTTCCTTCTTTTCTGGGCAGATATAGAATCAAAATCCCAGAGTCACAAACTCTAGCAAGAGCTGTCAGTCTGTTGTGGTTAGACCTGTGAAATCCCAGAACATGTGGCAGCCAAACAATGTGCTGTGATAGGTCAGGAGGGCCAGCTGGGTTAAAAGGGATGGCAAAAGTAGCAGTTGATAATTTACCTACCTCAGCATCACCTATGAAGGTCCACAAAGGAGCTTGGCTATTTGGTGCAATGCAAATATATATCTAACTGAGTTGAATTTACCTGAGTTGTAAGGAGAATTTCTTTATTATTCACTGGTGATTTGTGATGGCAACCTGAAATTTTTACCTGCACCTTTGATTAAGCAAGATAAGTAGTTGAGGCTTCTGCATTCAGGAGCACAGGATAGTCAGCCAGGGACAGTCCACTTCTGACAAATATTGTCACATGATTAAATATAAGGATGGCCCTGAGTTGTGCTTGCACTTTGTTCAGTTGGAAGATGCTTGGAAAAAATGGACACAGCTTCTCACTGAAGTAAACAGGTCCAATCCCACTGACTTAGTATGAAGCTACTAAAAGTAGTAGCTTCAAACTACATAAGGGCTTAGCCTATAGTGAAATGCTCTTCCTTCCCCACCCACCACCGCCCTCCCCCCAAATACTCCACTAGATTTCCTGGTTTTACAACAGCTATTTAATATCTGGTAAACTAAAGGAAACATACAAAAGTAGAGGACTGCATTAGTGATTAATGTGTAAGGACCCCTGGCTTGTACCATGCACAGCACAACGAAGATGGAAGGTCAGGAAACCACTGTTGAAATTTTTATGCTTTCTCATGTGGTCATACCAAAACATTTCTGCTGTCAGTGTTTTAGGGATCTTCGAAAACCTGATTATTCCTGCTTGTTTTGCATTTATCATCTATGAATAGACAAATGTGGCTTATTTGCTGCTAAACCTCTTACTGGGTAAGAACTGTAGACATAATGAATTGAAATTTGAAACTGTTGCTTCATTGTAAAGAAGGATAGCTGCAATTAGGAGCAGGAGCCACATGTCAAAGAGTGGGAGCTCTGATGACTATGTTAATAAATGAAAATAATTTTAACTCTACTGTTCAGCTTTAAATGACCTAACAAATCAAATGGATTTTTGATCTAAATAGTTGGGAATTCCACCTGAGAGGGTTTAAACAAATTCCTCTCCATATTTTCCTAGATCCTAGGTGGGATCAAGACTACTTTCCAGTATCCTGGTTCTTGAGACAAGAATATTCATATCTCCTAGATATCTTCTGGTGATGTATGTGTGTATGAGCATATATGTTTTAACATTACAGAGAAGGAGAAAGAGAACAATACAGCTTGATGTGAAATTCAGGGTTGAGAAGAGGAAGGGAGGGCAGTGGTTCAGGAAGTTTTTTTTTCTCCTCCAGCAGTCAGTATATCGTAGCTGAAATCGAAACCCTATAGCAAGCTCCCTGAAGGAAGCAGCATAATAAATAGGTCTTTAAGGTCCTTTCTGAATGACATGGAATGAATGCCTCTCTCTTTCCCCCTCTCTTCTCCCAAGGTAGACTTAGAAAATGATTCTCCATGTAGAGATATGTGATCTGTGCTAATGGCAGCAAATGAGAATGCCAGCTGCTGTTTCACCCTCTCTTGCACCCCTGCCCTGCTCCCACCTCCCCATAGTCACTCTGGCAGTAGTTTCATGCTTTATTTCAGACTTACTGTTTGAATAATGATAATAATGTCTTGCACTCCTGTAGTGTCTTTCATCTGAGGACTACAAAGCTGTTTTACAAACGTTAGCTCTATAGGGGTTCATTCAGCAATGTACTAAAGATGATCACAGAAAGAACATACAGTCCTATAATCACGCAGTTTATTATTTACTCCTTGCAAATCTATGTCATCTATATCCATCCCACAGTAAAAACTTTATGACTGTCTTTACAAGATACAATGAATATATGCAAGTTTAATGCATAGAAAAAATTTAAAGGAAAACTTACTGCAGTCTTCCCAGGAGGAGGGATACTATTTATTCACTCCCTACTACAGAATGAAAAATGGAAACTACTGAGGTATTTGTGCATCATTATCTGAGACAGGTTTGTGTCTGCTCCAGCAGGAAGTTGTGTTCTCTCTACAATCTGAATTAAAATTTCTGTGTCCTTGCTGCAAATCATCAGGTCCAAACAACGCTGGATTTTGTGACCTGTGAGAGGTTGAACGCACATCCTTGAAGCAAGGTCCTCTGTATTCTTAGAAAGTTTGGGATTCCTGATCTGAGCTATGCAACTTGCAGTTCCCATGTAATCTAAATTTCATGAGATGTGTTTTGTTGTGTTTTCCTGTTATATTCATGCAGGGTAAGGCCAAATTCTGCCCTTTTTGCTGTTGATAAGAAAATTTCACTATTTGCAGTTCCCATAAAAAATGCATGTCTGCTTGTTATCTTTCCCCCCCAAAGCTTCAAATTTTTGCTGGGAAATTCCACAACTAGGCTTTTTCTAATCAATTTTACATCAGCATAATGGGATCTCTCATGGTATGTCAGAATTTTTATTTTCTTCTGTCTCTATCTCAATCATAAAGAAGCTGAGAGGAAATGAGAAATAGGCTATCCAGATATTTTGAATTAAAAATAAAAAAGAAATTTGAGCTAAAAATGAATACATATAACTCAACAACATGCCTTTTTTACAGTTTATCTAATGACTCACTGGATTTTGACCAAGTGACTTCACAGGCTTTTCCAAAGAATCTATGAATTCTGGCTCCCTCCATATTCAGTGCTCAAGTGAAAACACAGAAAACCTGCTTTCATTGTCACTGTCCCAGGTTATTATTATGTGCTCAACATCCATAACTAGGCACTGCATTTTGAGAAGATCCTGTGGTCACATAATCACCTAAATAAACTCCAGATAAGGTCCATATGGGCCTTGAGATAAGTGTCATGTATTTTGATTCCTCAATGAAAAAACCAGCTCTGTAGAGATTTCTGTAATCTTCATGTGTTTTGAGACAGGCCATGCCTTATGCTTGGATTATGCAGCTGTATTTTCTTCTTATAATTTGTAAAATTTCTCTGGAAAAAGTAGGCATAAGGAGAACTGTACTACAATAAACCAGTTTGGAAAGATTGTTGAGGTCTTAGACGAGACAGAATCACTATCTTTGAAGACTCATTCGGCCTGGGATTGCAGTTCACAGTGGAGTGAATCCCAGATACACAGAAGAATTTGGCACAGCTCAGGGGAGGTGCTTTTTCAAGAACTAGCTGAAAGGTGCCAGGAGGAAGCAAAATGAAGCCAAGGAAACTCCAGGGCTGCTTGGAACTTCACAACCTTTCCCCTGGAGATGATAATTTTCTCAACAGAAGAACATGTGTGTGGATTTTTTGTTACTTTAAAATCTACTTTTAAAAAGCTTATTTTTTCAATGTAGCTTTACTTGTAGGGTGATGGCTTGGCTACATTATGCCTCTAATCAACACCTTAGGCCAGCAGCTACTGGGACTCTGGTTTGATCTGCCCTTACAGAGGCCACTGCAGTTAGAGCCCAGCCTAGGAAAGAAAGCAGTAACTACCTGAGGGGAGGTACAGACTTGGCATCCGTAAGGGGACAAGGTAAACCTGACAAAAATTAAAAAGCAATAGAGCTCCAGTTGTCCTGTAACCAAGAAAATCCAACACCAAGTCTATGTATGACCTTGTTATGATGAAATGTAAAGCTTTTTTAATTGAATGGTTAGAGCAGGATTGGTACTTGGAGTTGACATTGCTAAACAAGGACATACTAGTGAGATACTGTTTGCTTTTTAATTTGTGGTTCTGTCTGTTGAATTAATTTGGTATATTTTCTGTTCCACACCCAAGAAATCCCAAAACAAGGCTCAGAAAAGCCCTCCAGAGTTGGCACAACATCTCTATGGATACAGACAGGAAAACTGTTTCAGGCTTCTCTCCATCAGATTTGAATCAGCCTAAGCTAACTTGTCAGTGCTACATTACCTGTCACTGCCATCAGGAAAAAGGGTCATGTTGAAAACACGGGTAATTTTAGACATTGTCTAAACAGAGAATAAACTGAAATTTCTTCTTTGAGAAGGTATAGGAGTCCTTTTCAAAAGACAAAAAATTTCAGAGCAGACACCTGAAGCTTCCATTTGAAAACATGTCTTGTGGCTGTGTGACACTTCAAAACATCTGTCTAAGATATCTCCCCACCACTCCTCTCTGAATCTTTGCTTCCAGCCACTTTTGATTTGTGGACCTGTAGAAAGTGTCCCATGTAGGTGTGGACCCCTACATAAGGGCATTTAGCCTGGTGGCAGTGACTTTCTGAAAAGCATATTAATATTTCAATGCAAATGTTCCGCCAGGGTTTAATTTCCAGCTTTTCCATGATTCACACGCATCTGCAGCTTCACTGCACCCTTAGGTTCCCTGGCCACGGAGACCAAGTACAAAGTCAGAAGGCAGCATGCCCTGGGCTCTGGTCTCTATACCTGCACAAGCTGTATGACTTGAGCAGGGAGCTTCAAGGGACTCAGCTGCATAGGTGAAACCTGAGTTACCTTTTGGAGATCCCTAGGACTTGTCCACAAGGGTGGAAACCTTTTTCCTGTGGGCCTTGCAGAGCAGTTGTTAAAAATCACTGAATTGCACTGAATGACATCAAACACAAGAGTTAGGTATATGGAAGTGAAAGCTAAAAGCTGGATATGAGTGTTTAATGACAGAAGGTAAAGGCAGTGAAGTACATTGGTGAAGGCATTCAGTACTGGTGCAGTGCTGAAGGAAAATGTGCTTCATGGAGGAATGGTGAAGTTTCATTCTTCCATTATCCTCAGGAAGGCCCCACAGTCCTTGCTGGAAAGGCATGAGAGTGATCCAAAATATTGTGAGTGGCTGAGCTGTATAGTAATCAAAACCACCCTTGATGTTGCAGGATATATATATTTAAAATTATTCTGCTCCAAGGTCATGCTTCCACCCACAGGACAGTCCCCAGGATGCTGGGGAAGATAACTAAAATGACTCTCTGTGTTGTTGCAATGATCTTGGACCCTCACAAGCTTCTTGGTATTTTGGAAGTGCCACTGAAGGGAGGTTGGGCGGTGCCTGCATGTAGCAGCTGCAGAGATACATTGCATTACTGTAAATTCCCGAGTGGGCTGGAAGGCCTCCCATGGAAAGGGAGGTTCAGTACCTAAATCGCCTCCAGGTGCCTGCCAGCGGCCTCCTTGCGTAAGGACCAGCGTTTAACATGGTCACAGACAGGGGTGTGCATGTCAGCACCCACCTCTCAGGCAAAGGACTAGTTCTCAGATGTGTGCCTGTGCATACTGGCAATGCCCAGTGCAAAATGCAATTAATTTCCTTAGCTACTGCTACCCTGTAAATAATACGATAGCGCCAGTATTTTCTAGTATATTTCCCCTGTGGGGAAAACAAACCAGTTTGGACTCAGGGCATAACGCTGCCTTCAAACATACATGCACAGCTGACATGGATTTCCATGGCACCTTGCCCTGAATTTATAATTGCATTTGGGTTTGAACAGCTTTGTTTATTTGTATATTTTGTTAATGTGTTTTGCACCTCAGGCATGTACTTTATAAATGCAAATTCTTTGGCTTACTGGGGTAATTTACGGCTTTTAAAGTCTAATTTTTGAACCATTTTGCAATAGTAAAAAGCTCTTGTTTAATGAGATCCTTTGCCAGGGGGACCTTTGCTGTCTTTTCAAAAAGGTGTAGGGCATTCCCAACTCCCACTGAAATCAGCAGGACTCAGCCCACCAGAGGGAAGTTCACAATGTCCTCAGCCTGGCATGCAGGAGAAAAATCAACCAACCTCCTCCTTCTGAATCATTATATTGCAGGAATACCCAAGGGCCCAGGGCGGAGCGTGAAGCACACTGTGGTATCCACCATCCAAACACAGAGAGAGAGAGGGAGAGGATAATCCTGCGCAGAGGAAATGAGAAGAGAGTATCTAGATTAGGGAAGAGCTGAGAAGATTCAGGGATGGTTTTCAAGTAGGAGCTGCCATTGGTTTTCCCACCATTAGCAAAACCCTGCTGTGGGACTGAGAAGAAAGGACACACAGGCTCCGGCTTTGGAGTGGACAAGCAACTTGGGGTTACTGACTCATTGTCCTGCAAAGGCTCAGGACTGGTGCAACAGAGGAGGAGAATTACCTCCAAGTTTTAGATGGGTAAATAAGAAAAAGAATGGTCTCCAGATTCCTTCAGAGGTGTGATAAGAAGCCTAAATCAGATCTCTGACTTTCTCTCATGTTTCTTAAACACGCAGCAGCTTTCCAGCTGCTCTTCAATGGCAGCTCTCACTGGGGAAGGAGTAGGCTGGTTTCTGTCCTGAAACCCTGCAAGAAGTGTTTTGTACTTGGCTGAATTAAGGGCATTAGCCCTGTGTAATACCATAACAAAACTGGGCCCAAGCTTGCTGTGTTACAAAATGTTTCTACTTGTATAACTGCTTCCTGAAGCAAAACCCTTAAATTTTAAATTGTAAGTGCTTAAGATGTAAGGGGGGTTTTTTGTTTAATAGTTTATTTAAGGAATAAGAAATGGGAAGAGAAGGGTTGCTTCGTTTTTTTAAGAGCCACTGAGGTTTTAGAGTTATTCCAAGCCTTGGGGTTAATTTTCAAAATGAAGTCTTTAAGAAAATAGCTTTCTAATAAAATTTTAAGATTTGGAAACCTCTATTCTCTGGAGTTTTTAAGCAACTTGGTTTATTAAGGAATTTTACCACTAATAATTCTCAGAAATGACTGTGCTGAAATTAAAAGGGCCTAGTGATGACAATGGAGTGTACTGATTCCCTTTGCAGCTAAGAACCAGGGGGTCAGAGGAAGTGCATTAGTTGCTTAGTTTATCCATTCTGTTTTGTGACGAGAAAGTTGCTTTAAGCCAGCTCTGCTCAGCCCAAAGCCCTGTTTAGACATGAGAGTCATATCTCACTGATCCGGCTACTCCCAGCTTGCATCAGCTTTACCTTACATTGGTGTCTTGTAGCTATGAAGTGAATTGCTGAGGCTCATGCCGTTTTGACAGAGGGCTTAAAGCAGCTCAGCAAGTCAGAGTGAGACTGTGTTAGGGCATACGGGGTCTGAGCCGTTAAACTTTTGGCCATGCAGCCCAGCATAATTGTATTCTTCCTATTCACAAGCTGCTAAATTCCCACAACATATATATATATATATATATATATATATATATATGCTTATATATACTTTCTTCCTCCCTATCTGACTAATAAGATTTTTCAAGGCTCAAAAGCCACACAGCCTTGAAAGAAATCCTTTCTTAGTTGCTTAACAAAGATACGCCTGGACTTTGTGCAGAGGGTGTGGGTAGCTGTCATATTAACCCCTGAAGCTGCTGTCAGGATTCCTGGTTTACTCTAGAGGAGGGCAGAGGAAAATAACGCTTTGCCCTTATAAGAACAACACTCATTTGAAGATGGACTGAAATGTTAAAATTACAGCCAACAATATTTATTAGGTTTAGGGGCTCTTTCACCTCAAGGCTTTCTCAGCTGATATCATCCTTGTTTCAGCTGGAGGAAAATGCAATGAGATGCAATTCTGCAATTCACTGGTGAGTGCACAACACCGTGGTAAGAAATCTGATCTCGTGAAGCTGGAACCCAACTCAGGTCACTGCCTCCCAGGCATGCCTGAGGAACAGGTCTGCTCTTCCCTGGCTTCATAGCCCACAAAATGGTTATGTTTCATTTCCCTCTCTTTGGGATCAAGTACACAACAGAAATAATCTGTGAGATTGTATGGTAAGGCTTCAGTCCTCCCTGGAGACCTGTAGGGATACCGTAGAGGCAGTGTGTCTGAGAAAAGAGAACAATACTCTCCAAACTTGCTACGTTTCACCAGCCCTCTAAGTGTTGTTGAAGTAGGTGAATAAAGCATGAAACATATAGTGGTAAACTTTTAGGGTTGCACTATATCTGCAGGAGGCCCATAACACACTGCCTCCCATACCCAGGAGGAAGTTATTTCTAATTGTTAGGAGTTTATTCCAATGTGTAAAAGTAAATGCTGACCTTCATGACATGGTAGCTGAATGTCATTGAAGGAGTAAGGAACTGAAATAGTGCATAATACTTCAGAGGTATATTTTTGTTTAAATGCCAGTGCAAAACTATTCCCTTTTTTTTTTTTTCCTTTTCTTTCTACTTCATTGGAAATTGCTAAAGAAGTATGCATACTTAAACATGGATGAAACACAAATGAAAACATTTGCAGAATTTAGTCCAGGATCTAGCTGCCCACATACCTTCTGAAGTTCAGTAAACCCAGAAATTTGTCTCCTGAAGCTTTAAGTGGAACTCTTGTCATAGTACAGTTTGTGGATCTGCAGAATAATAAACTCAGAGATAACAAGACACCCTTATCCCAGCTTTGAACAGTAGTAGGAAATGCTGACAGTGTGCACCATTGCCTTGTGCTCATCCAGACTTCTTAAATTTCTAGCTTCACTCACTTTCAGCCTTTGAAAGGGGATCACTGTAAAGCCACACTGTTGTGATTTACCTTGTGAACTCTGCTTAAAACTGAGAATCAGACTTATACACAGCCTGCTGAGATAACTCTAGTGGTCTGAGAAGGCAAAAATATCCAAGAAATTCAGTGTTAAGTCTCAAACTCTGTCTTTAAACCTGTCCTTCAGACCCTATGATTTCTGCTTCTGGTAGGTGACATCTGTAGTGATTTTGAGCATCTCTGATAATGTCTGAGCTGTTTGTTAACTCTTTTCACCCAGGCTGGGGTTCTACATATCCTTGCTGAAGGTTATGTGGTAATCTCTACTATAAAAAACAGGCAAAGATGCAGGGCAATAATCTTGTATGCATCAGGGATTTTTTATTAATTTTGATTTCCTTTTCTTTGAAGAGTGAGGAAGTAGAATGACTAATTTGGCTCTCTAGTACTTGCTAATATTTAATCTTAAGGACCGGATTTTGGGTGGGGATTTTTGTAAAAACACTAGAATAAAATTGTTATTGAAAAACTATTTAATCAGAATACTGACCCATTATTTATTTCTTTTGTACCAAGATTGTATGTTAGCAGTTTAAGTGAAGTAACAGTGTAGGTATGATGCAATAATTTCACATATAGAAGGCTTTGGAAACAATTTAAGTTCAAGATTATTGTAGTACTTTAAACTATATAGTATCTGCTTTGTGTATTCAAACCAGGAAGTGTGATTTTCCCTCTCTGCTTCTCTCCAGTGTGACATGGGTAGATGTTCAGTTATGGTGTATGTGGTCATGAGGGATGGGTTGATCTGAATAGGCCTGGGCCATTTCTGAATATTGACTGAAAATATGTCATAGTCTGCCTTTGAGTGTTTTGTGTCATCTTCACTAAGAAGATCATGAATCCACAGGCTATGCAGCTCAGCACTGAGAAACCCTAGTATTTCCAACCCATCTGTGTATGTCCACCTATGTAGAATGTTCCCACTGTGCTGTGCTTTTACCTCCCTTCTACAACCTAAACCATCTCAGTAGCTGGCATCTTTGCTCTGGTGGCCATTCCACAACCTAACGTATCCCAGCGTTAGAAAACTCCTCCGTGACTTTTATCTCATGTTTTTTTGCCACACTTGTCTTTCATGATAAGGCACTGTGCCCTCTGCTGTCTCCTCTCGGCTTGGCATTCACATCTGCAGATAGCTCTGCTCCCTCCCCTTGTGCCTCCGTGCTCAGAGCTCAGTCAGAATGTGCTATCAGCAACTGGGCTCTCTTTCCACACTAGTTTTCCTGCCCTTCTCAGAATTCATTCCAGTTATCTTTCAGGTAACAGCATGCCCAGAAATTAAGGCTACATTCCAGTGTCTGAAACGAAGCTCATAGTGACTCAAGCCAAAACATCTTTGGTCTGTTTTGCTACTGTATTACTCTTCACTGCATGTCCAATTTGCTGCATACTACTACTATTAAATCTCTGCTGACATTACCACTTTCCAGGTTTCTCCCTCCCATTGTGTGACTATTTCCCATCTGGGCTTTTCTCACGTGGGAAATATTCACACAAATTCAAGACTTCAGCAGAGCTTCCCAGCTGCATTAGGCATTTCACCAGTAAATCACTGTTTCCTGTGGCAGAAGAGAAAACTTACTGGAACAGCCTTTCAAATCCCAGATGCAGTGATACTCACCCTTCCCTATTCCCTTACTCCCAAATCCTGTGTAATATCACAAGCAAAATTTTAAACAGAAAATTGAATCTGGCAGGATTTCGGGGAGGATTTAAAGTTGCAGTCCTAAGAGTTGGCAAAGATCCCCTTGCTACCTCTGAAAAACATTGAAAAACTGACTGGAAAAAAAGATGAGTTTATTTTGCTGTGTTAACCAAGGTTATGACCTAGTGCACAGCTATCAGGATTATTTCCCTGTTCCTTTGGCCAAGTTGATGTTGTATTTTAGTGTTGTTGAGATGAGGTAGAGTTGATTTAGACACCTGGCCACCCTGCAGGGTAAATACAGATTATATGGGGTATTCAGGAGGGACAGCCTGACAGCCTCTTCCTGGTGTTGTGCAAGGCCAGGACCCTTCAGAAAACAAAGCAATTCCCATAGGAACATTGTCAGTGTGACTTCAGCCCTGAGGATGATGAAAAGATAATAGTTCATCCAGAGTTCTTTGGTGTCCAGTAAGGAGGTAAAACTGGCTAACGCAGTTCAGACCCTGGACCACCTAGTCCAGGGCTCTGTTCCCAGCAGTGCCTCCAGGAGGGCAAGGATGAGAATAGGGCAACCATATGTGGTAATTCCTTCTTTCACCCTACAAATATTTTCAGCTCAGGGGATTTCCTGGCCCTGGTGAAGCTTTTCTGTTTTGTCATATAGGGGATTTCTATTTCAAGCACTTGTCCAATCTCTCCTCAAGCCGATGTAAACTTTTTACATTCGTGTAGTTCTTTGGTAAAAGCTCTACAGGCTCTCTAATTGATGACCAAAGAAAACACTTCTCTATGTGACAAACCCAGCTCCATTTACCTTCATCTGGTGGCTCTAGTTCCTTTATTGGAAAAGGGAGTGAGCATTCATTCACAATCCAGCTACTCCTCACTACTCTGGATTTTGTAGACCTTTATTTTATCTCCACCAAGTCCAGGCAGAAGAGTCCAAGACTGCTCAGGGATTCCTCACATGAAAGCCATTTCATACCTTTGATCATTCCTGTTTCCTTTCTTTGAGTCCCTCTTCCAGGGCTCTCAAGTTTGGTACAATACTGAAGGGAGAGAATGGAGGAATAGTACAGTGGTACAATGATTTTTCAGGTTTTTCTTTTGTTAATTTTCCAGCTCCTCACTGACTTGAGTTGCCTTTAGATTGAGCCAGAAGTCTCTGCACGTTGATAACATGCAACAGCCTGTGTTGCTGGAGAAAAAAGACTTTACTGTCTGGTCACTGCTAGAATTAAGTTTCTAAGCAATAGATCAGATCTAAGATGAAAAATTACGAACAGAATTCAGGGCAGTTCCTTGATTTCTTAGCTCAGGTAAATCTGTAAATTAAGCAGTGCCAAGGTTTGAGCCTTGGAGCTCAGTCATTGGCACCTTTGTTACTCTGCTCCTGGCTGCGGTTTCGTCCTGCACCAACCTGCCCTCTCCCAGACAACTTCCAAGCATGCTGCAAGAATTTGCATGGACCAGAGATGGTTCCCAAAGCAGTCTGGCTGCAAATCAGGTGCTGTTAGTTCCTTTTACAGTGATTTAGAGGATGAGAGAGACTAATAGTATAAATATGGCCAAACATGCCAGCTGGACTCAGAGACAGGGAAAGGGTCTTGGATATATCCAAAAGCTTCCTTGTGGAATGATGACATTAACAGAAGCAAGGGCAGGATCTAGAACAGGCATGGAAATGGTTTGACCTGGTTGTGGGACACTAAGAAATTAATACCAGCATTAGTTATGCTTTTTGCATTTAGGTATGACAATGAATTTCTGTCTCCACAACTTTCCACCTGCCCACTGTTCTCAAGCATCCAAAATTGGGGATGATTGGATTATTCTAGATAAGAAGATTCATAAATATATTTTGCTGCAGGGCATGAAAGAATCCATGCCGAGGGGAAATGTTGATTTAATTGATTTCATTGCAAAGCCAGTTTAAGGAAATCCAGCTACAACTTGCATGGAAAGCAGTCCTAAGGGTTGCTTGCTTTTGACTATGATGAAAGGCTATCCATATATTTTACAAAAGTAAATGCAGCTTGGGTGTAGAAAGGTGCAGGCCTTCTCCATTTGCCTCAGTGGTGTGTTACCTCAAAGCATTTCTACTGCTTTAGGTGTTGTCACTGCCATACTCACTTTGCTGAACTATCCTAATGCATCTCTTTTCTTTCACTTAGAGGAGCACTGGCAGCAGAAAAACAAATTTCCATTTAAATTTTTTTACCATCTGGGGTAACAAATAATACATAAGGTAACTGTAATGGAAAATGACGAGGGACAGGAAGTTTCTTGTTTATTGTAGTTAATTTACACTGTGCATCAAGAGCATTTACATATAGTTAATGCACCATTGCCAGTTGTTTGTGCAAATCTTTTACACAGCAAGAGAGAGAAGAGAACATTTGAACAGATAGAAGAAATTAGGCACAGGTAGCAGAGATTCACATCTAATAAGTAAAGCTTCAAGTGCTTACAGAGACCAATGTAAGTAGAGGAGAATTGCACTGGATATTTTAAGTTGCTTTTATGAAATTTGGTGAAATAATGACCATGCTTGTTTATTGATACTGGTTTAGTGAGGAGAGGCCAGCATTCCCAGTGAGTGATTTTCATTAGTCATCAGTTACTTATTTTGTGGCTACGAGGTACAAAGAAGATAAAAGAATGTCTTTCAAAGAATCAAATAAGATAAAAGAACTAAAATCAAAATTCAGCAGTTGGGAAATGCCAAAATTAAGGTCCCTGATTGAAAATGTAATTAAAATGGAACAAGTTGGAAGTTATGGGGGCAAAGTACACCATAAGAAATATATGTTTCGTCCCCTTGTAAAGTGGTGGTTGCAATTCTGCAGCTTGAAAATGTTAGTCATATAGTACACAAACTCTCAGTCTGAGTCTTAAAACTAGTTATTTTATGTTACTATTTTAATGATTAAATATGGAGCCTATTGAATAAGAGGAATCTCCTCTCTCCTTATGCTTACTCTTTGTGAAGGAAGTGCTACACAATTTTCTGTTACCTTTAGACTCCAGACTCTTGCCAAAATTCCAGAAGCTCTCAGATCATTCCCAGCAAACTGGAGCTTATATCTATATTCCCCAGACACATAGCTGGCTGCACAGATGGACAATTCCTGGGGACCCTCTTACAAATTACAGAGGACCTTGGCTGACTACAACTGATCATGCTGTGATTTTCCTGATCCATCCTGTCTTAGGGAGTTTGTTTGCTGTGCACTGCCTGCTGCCCTGAGCAACACTTGTTTCCTGCTAATGTCTACAAAGTTGTCACAGATAGATGAACCTCAGCAATTCCCAGTTCTCCTTTCCTTGTGCTTGCACTGTGTTCTCAATCCTTCTGGTAGCTTTTGTGTGTAGTATCTCCTCTGAGGCCTCCTTCCAGGACCAGAATGAAAACAAGGGCAAAAAATTTGTGAAACAAGTTAGATTCTGAGAAAAAAACTACCTCATATGTTTTTATATAGTGATTTGTGAAGCACTGTATCCCATATTGGTGTATGTAAAGGCTTTCACCTACAGCAAGATAGATTTTGAGCCTGCAAGGGTGTCAGCACCTTATATAAGTCTATATGGCAGGAGTGGGAATGGAAAAGGCACTGAGGAGGTGGCAACACAAATACGTCTTCTTGGCTGTAAAGGGAAAAGAAGATAGGGGAAAAAATGTCTTGATTATTTAATCTGGAGGAAAAGGAGAGATTAAAGGGTGGAGAAATTTGCTTGGAGGGATACTTGTTGACCTTGTGAAGACAAAAGCAGAATCGTCTTCTGCCAAAGCTTTGTCTCCTTTTGGCTTTCACTTCTATTGCTGGGAAAGTCAATGCACTAAGGCATAAGAAATAAGTGGAGGGGAGCTACTTTCCTATCCGTCACTGGAGAGCCAGGTCCAGCACAAGGACCACTGGTGACTGGCAGTGTGAAGCAGGCAGGCAGTGACACATCCCCCTGTCAGAAGTTACGTGGGCTGCAACAACCTGCTCTGCTCATATTGCCATAGCAGTACCTACATCATGAGGACGTGTCTGGGAGTTTCCCATCCATCTCTCAGATGATTTCCAGTGACAGGGTACCCAGACATGCTGCACTCAGCAAGGTGCCTGAGCAGCTGAATGGTGGTTTAGTTTTGATTGTCATAGGAGTGAAGGTCTTTGCTCTTTCCATTCCTTCTGCAAGCTCTGTGGAAGCCAAATGTGCTCAGAAAACTAAAGTTATCTTTATTTGCAAGGAGTTTTTTAGCTGTTAGGTGCATCATACCCAGTCTTCTGCCTTTAGAAATAATACATTAAGCCCTAAAAATTAGTGCAATTAACTTTTTCTAAGGTAATACCTTTTAAAGTACTTTTCTTTCTATCTTTTTTTTGTTCCCCAGGCCTTAAGTTCATGTTTTCAGACTTGTCTCTGCAGGCACAAAACCTACTTTTTCTTTTAATGAAAGCTGAAATTTTTCACAACTCCAGAACCTGGAGCTCTGAGCAAAACAAACAATAATTACAGCTATGAGACCTGGCAGTACAGAGAAGGCAAAGCCTTCAAAATGCCTTCTTGCCTCTACTAGCAAAACCTTTCTCTTACTGTATAAAAGCAGCCACTCTTCACCTAGATGATCATTTAAGTTACAGCAAGGCAGATGGAAGGGGCAGCTGAGATGTGGGCAGTGGCATTTTTTCTGTCTTGGTGGCTGTTCTGCTTCCCTCTGACCATACACAACCCCAAAGGCACATATAGATATCTGTGCCTGGGCAAGGGCAAAGGAGAAGGAGAGCTTTTGAAGTTTTAGAAAAGAGAAGTTCTGTTCTGTAAGAATTCATCTTGGTACTTTCTGAAATCTGATCCATACTTTCATGTGCTTGAAACAGAATATTCATACCAAGCAGATACCTTGGAAAGTTTTAGAAAGAAAAGCATACATATCTTTCTCCAGTGGTTGCCTTTTCTGATTTTTATACTGCAGATGTACTTACATCTTAAACTACAGTGCAGATCCAAACCACCTTTGGGCTGAATAGTGGGCAGGCATATAACAAAGTGCATACTCTGAGTAAATGTCTGGAGGCAAAAAAGATAGTTAACCAGTAAAGACAAAGCATCAATATCCTTTGGCTTCTAGAAACCCTTACTTGTACTGTTATGAAGATCACAGATTTGTTATCCACTTATGAATATATGACCTCCTCTGGTTGGCTGTTATATATGAAGAAATCAGAAAGGAAAAAAGGATCTTGTTTTAAAATCTAGGCTTGTTCTAATATAATCTTCACTCGGCCCTGAATACTTAAAGAATTTGTTTGCAATGTTAGTTCTAAGCTTTCACTCATGTTCAGTGAAACAGTTCAGCAAAGGCTAGTGTTTACAGAAACCTGATTGCTGATAAAAACCTGTAGCCTGCACTACAGCTGTTATTTATGACTGACACAATTAGAGGCTTTTGTCATAGAAAATAAACAGGGTAATAAATTTGTAAGAACTTCAATGTAGTCTCTGCAAATTTTTCTAGGGTAATATTCCACCCCACAGAAAGAATCTTTCATTGTGTGTTTATGCACAGCTTATGTCTGAGAAATTAATTGAATCACAGATGGTGACTGCAATTATCAGTCAGTATCCTTTTTAACTCCTATAGTGGTTCTAATGTCTCTGTCAGTGTAAGATGTTTTTCTTTTAGCTTAAGAGGTAGCAAGTAAAGGGTTGTGAGCATTAAAAATATGCATATATACACAAACACACATATTTGTGTGTGTCTGCACCTATATATTAAATATATATTTAAAAATATATTGACATGTCATACATAATGGGTATATATATCTTCAAAGTTTTTCAGAGTTTTTCTTTCAAAGCTTGAATAAATTGACAATCTTGGCCGGCTTTTCTGGAGTCTTCCCAAGCCCAGCGCATGTGTGGAAAGTACCAGGACTGCCAGTGTAAAAATGTAAGTTAACCTCATCTTCCTGCATGTGCCCCTGTGTGCAGACACCACACAGCCCCTGTGCTGTAGGGATTAAGAGGCAGGGATGGCTGATTGATGATCAGAAGCCGATTTATTGGGCCCAGCATGGTGTTTATATAGGACCTCTGAACACTGCAATCATCCAATGACCTTAAACATTGCCTTATATGGTAACACACTGTTCTTCTTGCTTAGCCAATAACATCACAGTTCACCATATATGGACATCCCTACCTTTCCTCCCCCTGAGTTACTCTTTGCTTAACTCCGCTCTGGTCATCTGCTGACACGTCCTGCTCCTGTTGTCCTGTGTGTTTCATCTTATATTCCGTTCGTACAACCTGCATCCACGCTGTGCCTCATTCCCTTCTACAGCTGCAGTCCCTGGAGAGAGGGTGGTGTCCCTGCTCCCCAGTGTCAAGCCCCTGGCACACATTCCTCTGGAGACACTGAGTTCCAAACCTTTTTTAGAAAGACCCAGATTGTAATTCCTCCAGCTGTAAATACACAATAGATGGATACCAAGCACCTGTTGCCTAACTCCTTGCCAAGCTTTTCAATTTTAAATTGCACTAGATACTTGTTCAGGGGAATCTTTGTAACTTATTAGCTGTAGAATGTGTGGGAAAGTACTGGCCATGTGTGGGAATGGCAGAAAACTGTCTTTTGAGGTATCAGAGAAAAACAATAGCCACGGACTTACAGCATAAATATGAAGCAACATCTGGTCTTAATTACTGTTGAGGAACGTACGTATATCATGCATGGAAATGATGTCTATCAGAGGAAATTCCTCTCAGTTATATACCAGTGCTATTCAACTGAATCCAAGTGATTTACTCCAGAGTCACCTTGCTGTAACTGAAAGTGGAGCTTGGTCCACGGACTCACTGCTATGATCTCGTGTAAGGAAGGACATGTAATGAAAATATGTGGCATACACTTAAATTGTTCTTTGCTGAGCTTATAGTGCAGCAGAAAAATACACAGGAGACAGGGACAAGCACATTAGGGGCCTGCTTCAATAATATTTAACTGTCTGAAATGATCACTTTAACTCTTAGGAAGAGTTATTAATATTTATTATTTGCATTTTAGTTGTGACTGTAGGTCTCAGCTGAGGAAGATAACTAGGAGATGTAAATCCCTGTGTTCCTGCAATATCCCCACAGCAATGATTGACATTTTAAAAGCTCTGTGGATGGTCAGTATTCCAAAGAAAAAGTCATTCAAGATGGCAATCAGAGGGAGCTGCAGCTTGCGTTACACAAGGCTTTTCAAAGAGATCCCGTAGAAATTCTTGGTATCAGACCCTGTACTTCCTAAATTACAATCCTCTTAAATGCATATATATATTGCCTTCTCTTGTTTAAATGTTCTGCTTTTATACACTGCCAAAATCAAGGCTGTGTCCTTGTATCCTGTAGGGAAAAAAGGGATTAATTCATATGCTATAAATTTCACATACAATAACACAAATTTTTACATAATTTTTAAAATTAACTAATTTGACGAACTCAGTCTGCACTTGAACCTCTGTAATATTCCTCACAGATGCAAGGATTTTTCAACTGCTGCATAGCTGCAATCTGTACACCTACCAAAACCTTGTAAGACTGATTCTTCCACCACTGTAGCTCACTGTCATAGACAAGATATCACCATTTATCCTTTCCCTGCTGTTTCTTCCTTGTGATTTTGATGTTCTATTGCAGAACGTACTTCACTACTGTTAAAATCCCTCTGTTATAATCCAAAATTTCTAACTATAAGCCTAAATCAACCTATTTTCAGCTTTCTCAAAACAATCTGTATAATCACTCAATGGTCTGCATGCTTCTAAACTGGGTTAAATTGGCCTATAGGCCACCTGCAGGCAATGCCAGCTTTGATTAGCTACTATGGAATCCCAAACAGTTTCTGCTTTTGCTGATCCCTGGGTAAGTTTGCATTTCACACTTTGTATATTATTAATAAATCCTTTTTCTAAATGTAAAATATTTCTGAAAACAGAGAGTCTTGCTGTACTGCCTTAGCTACACACTGCTTGCAGGCCCACTGTATGGTCCTCATCAGTACAAATAAAGCAAGTAGAGCAGATGCTTGAGAGTAAGCTCCCTCTGCTTCTCAGAGATACGACACAACTTCTCCACTGTTCTTCAGATTAGACAGAGTAATATTTTTCTTTCAAATTGGTAGGACGAAGCTGGGCAGGAAAAGGTTGAGAGACTACTCTTGTTTTAACATTGTAGCTAGTATGACATAGTGGAATGCTTTCAGTATTTAATTTCTCAGTGCTCTTCACCCCAGAGAGCAGCCTCAGTACATCCTGCCTATCTCTCTGCTAACTAGCAGCCAAGCACATTTTTGGTTCCTCTTCCAATACACAATACTGAAAGCATGTTACCTGATTTCTGTGTCTTTGCCTAGGGAGACTTGAGAAACTGGCATGATCTTTACCACACTTTCTACCAAACATGAAGGTTCTTGAATCTGACCAGGAATCCATCCCCCATTCTTCATCATGATGCTAGAAATTGTGATTTTTGTGCTTCTAATTAAATTCATGCATCATAAAGAAGCCAAGTATGCAAATTATATCCGAATAGACCTTCTAGTAAAGAAAGCCTTGTGTGTGACTTCTTTCCAGGAAAGAACTCTACAGCAAGAGTAATGGAAGGGTTCTCATACATTTTTGAAGGAGGCTTGTGAATCTGCTTTGAGCTTTTTTCTGTTTGCTCCTGAGCAGACATTCCTGTCCCCTCTGGTGCTTTATTTAGCAGAAACAAGGCAGAATGGGATGTCCTAGTAAGCATAAGTTCCTTTTGAATTTTGCATGGATTATTTTCCTCCCATAGGGATGGCTCACTTTGTGCTGCATCTCACTACAAATCAACCTTTTTCTGCACTGATGTCTGAGACCTACATCTTACTGCAAAGGAGGGATTGTAAAAAGCAAAAAGTTGTAAATTGTGTGGGTTTGAACCTCTATCAAATAAGCTAAGCTTAGGAGACAAGACTGCTTTGTCCCTGAGGACATTTTTGTCTATCATCAGATTATACAGGAAAACAGGACCAATACTCCAGAAGTCACTTCAGAAAATCCATGTTTTACTTACAGGGTCTGCTGCAAATACTTTGGGATTAATGACACTTTGAAAATTGCAGGTAGCTGGAATCTTCTAAAATTTACATTTTAAGTTAATGCCTTGCTTGGACCTTGTTTCTTTCCTGTGGCCACAGAGAATAGGGAAGGTTGACTGTGGAGGATGTTATGAAGAAAATAAACATGGAAATTCTCCTTCTTAGGCACCATGGTTGAGCAACTGCTGCTCTGGACATCTTAAAAATCGACACTTGTTCCTCAGACTGGAATATTTTTCAGTTAAATGGGTTTATGGTGGCTTTGCCGGTTTTTAAAACCAAGTCTAATTATAGCTTGTGATGTTAGGAAAGTGATCTATACTGTGTCCTTCATATTCTGTTGACTTCTGTACCGAAGCTGCATCGTATTCTAAAAACCCAACAGTTGGAAAAGTTCAGTGAATCAATAAAAAGAATACATTAATTAAAAGAAAGTGCATACAGCTGTTATAGTTAAGGTATAAAACATTACCTGGTAACTGATTTCTATTACTGCAAAAGAACTATGAACATGTTTACTGCACTTAGCATATATTTAATGCCTTAACTCTGTTTTCACTTATGGCCCATTTCAATTCTTAACCTGTGATTTTCCCCTAAATGTGGTCTGCCCTGTGGGAAAATTAGGACCTTTACTCTGGAAACTATGAGTGTTTTGTTCCAGTAATGAAGAGTCCCTTGTTTCCTGTCCCACAGAATTCCTAGTGTATAGCTGTCTGGAGTCTCTGCCTTCTATAGCAGGAATTGAAGGGAAGCTCTAGTAATTTATTGACATGAGTATCTTTGGTTTTCTTATGGGTTTTTTTGTAGGGTTTTTTTGGTTGTTTTTATAATATTGCAACTATTGAGCCTCTTAGTCTTTCTGCGCAAATGCAAAATTGACTATGAAAACAGAATATAAGTTATCTTTGGTAGTCAGTTGAAATATCTACTCAAATTCCTACTACTAAAAAATCTACTCAAAATCCAGGTTTCCTTTGATTAATCATTGTCACATTTTACATTAAGGCACCCCACTGTCCATATTAATTTCCTTTCTAATTGCATCTCCATAGCTCAGGAGTTTCAGTTGCACATTTTGGAAGTCCTCTTTTTAGTTTATTCAGCAAAGTGCTAAAGTAACACAATGGCTAGCTGTTCTGACAGAAAAGTAGTACAAAAAGCTTTGTTCTTTTTCATCTGGCAGTTGTAGGTCGGCGCTGAAAAGATGGTTTAGTACTGCACAGGGGAAAAGAGGTTAACCTGTATTTATATGTTGTTGTTGATTTTTATGTCAGTATCTTGCAAATTAAAAATCATGGCAGTAAAAGTGACAGGTGAGCAGTCAAGTGAACAGACAAGCAATGCTTTCATTCAGGAAGGTTTAAACAGGCTAAAAATTGGACCGGGACATGAGCATTTTGTTCTGATAATGTTGGTTTGGCTCTGCTGCAATTTCATTACAGTGTTTCTAATCACATTGTTTCATGTTTTTCATTAATCTGAGGTACAATAATCAAGTTCAATGTTTCAGCTATGTAAGGAAAACATGAGCTGCCTATCTAAACCCATTGAAAATATCCTTACATGCACTATGGAAAAAATACACTTTCATAAACAAAGTGCATATGCCTCTGTGATGCTTAATCATGTTCCTCAGGAAAAAAACGACCATGCTATATATGATTCTTAAGTGATATATATAGAAACAAGCTGTTCCATAAGCAATGTAGGTAATGAAGCCTGGTTTCCTTAAGGTTTGTGTTCTTTGTTCTTAAATCCTCAAATTCAGTTCCCTCTGTGTTTACAGTAACAATGACTCACCCATTGTGAATAATGTTAGAAGTAAGTCAGAGCTTAAAGAAAGGCATGTTCCTACAGTATGGCATGGCAATGTTTGTTAAATCTCTGCAGGAAATTTCTACTAAATGTAGGAATTTAGGATGCCACATGCAGAGCTGGTTAGTATTATTCAAAACCAGAAGACTCCAAGCTCCAGCCATAAACTTAGGCACAAGTTATGCCAAGTGTACAAAGCAGTTTCTCCAAGCCCAGGCTGAGGGCACTCCTTGCATCATGCTGAAGGTGACATTGTGCTGTTAAGTGACACCTCCAAAAGAGCTCCCAGTGCTTCAGCACTCACCTGGGAGATCTACAGTTTTTCACAAGAAGGATGGGAGCTACATAAAGTGAAAATATGGGGAAAGATAAGCCCATTTAGGTGTGCTCAGTTATTTGTCCATTTTGTACTTTGACCATAACTTAGAGACTGTTTTGGGTGACATACTCCTCATTCCTTCCAGTGTAGCTGTATGCCTTCACAGCAAATTGAGTAAGGAGTTGTGAAGCTGCACCTCACTGGGCAGGGGAGCGAGTTTGATGTGGGACCCTGGGAACTGGCAGAAAATAGGTGAAAAGAGAAAGAGATTGTGAAGACAAACTTGGTCACCATGTACTTTCCAAAGGCTGTGTCATCCACAGGACTGCTGATACACCTGGGAGGAGTGGGGAGCCCAGATCTCTTCTTAGCCACTGCTGCTCAGGTGAACCCTGCAAGGCAGATGCAAAGGAAAATGCACATCCCAGAGCTCAGATAGGCTCAGACATGAGTTATATACCCACCTGCTCTTCCCTAGCAAGACAGGGACCCTGGAGGCTGTGCAAAAATGCAATTTCAAGTAACAAGGCTGAAATTAAAACTCAGGGATTTGTAGAGTACAGGCAGCAGGGTTATACAGCAGCTAAGCAGATCTGTGAACACTACTTATAATCCCAGTACTTAAGAAAATCACTTCCATCTTGGCACAAGTCTTTCTTCTCTGGCCTTGGAAAGAGAGAGAACAGCTTGCTTATCAAAAATCACATTCAGACTTGATGTTGGTCTTTGTTGATAATGGTATGGGTGTAGGTCAAACTTAACCTGTCTGCTGCAACTGACATAGTGAAGGACCAAGAGAGGCTGGAAATGTTACCTGGTGGAAAGCAGGAGGAGAGGATGAGACACTCTTCAGGCTCAAGTTAGAGATGAGTATCCCTGTAGTTTCTCCTCTTTCTTCCTCCACTTATTCTTCCTTGTTGGGAGGCACTGTTCCTCTAGGGGAGAAGGAAACACTGATGGATATCTGAGGTCCCATCTCACATCATGTCTCCTCATGTTGGCCTCCCAGTATTACTAATAATTAATCTGGCCTGAACACCCCATTTATTTCCAGCTCACATTCTTGTCTCTATTAGTTTTCTCTTGATGACTCTGTGTGTGTTCCCAGAGCACCTAACAAATAGTCTGTAGATCCTGATTATTGCTTTGTGCAGTAAGTCATTAGTAACAGCAGTACTCAAAAAAAAAAATTAGGTTATTAATCAGATATTTTAAAAGTGGCCCATCTCCATCTCTGAATTTCCTGGTTTGTCTTTTGCTTTATGAACCTGATTTTTAGATTGTTATCTTTGCTTGATAGAAACTACATTTACTGTCAAGAATGTCAGTGATATGAAGCTATTAGGAGACAATAATCTGTATTCTCTATTGATACACTATTGCAATAAAAATCAATAGCACATTTAGCAGTTTACAAAAACCTCACTTCCAGATGGTTTCTTCTGACATTGCTGATCTCTTTGTGGTCTTTGGTCATATGTATATCCCATAAAGTTTGTCTGTACATTATTACATCTCTGCTTTTTAACTGCTGTTACTGTAAGAATGAAACAATCAGAAGTCTCTGAATGCCAGTCTAATAAAAGTGCATAAAGATGGATCATGAGAATGACCTGAATACATAGGGGATTTATTGTATGAGTATGAGAAAACACGTTGGACTGTTTGTGACTAATATTTTTGTTTGATTTATGGATTCTGTCATCTTTTATAATCCTCAAATTAATAGAAAACACAAGGGTCTTAGCTTTACTAAAAAAAAAAAAAAAAAAAACCTTTCCATTGGTAAACTTTATCTACATTAGTTTTTCAAGCATTTTGAAAATCCAAAGTTCCTGAAATTTTTGAGCTGGGTTATGATTTGCTGAAATAATAAGGGACCCTCTGAGAGTACAGGTTATTTTCTTTTATTTCATTTGCTGTAGTATGTGGATCTGGTTTTGTTTGCTTTGGGTGAGTTACTTTGTTTTAAAATTCAGGATTTGAAACAAAACAAATTCTCTCTGCAAAATGTAAAAATTTGTGTTGTTTACAATAAAAAAAAATTAAAGAAAAAGTTTGTTTGACATGTATTTTGATTAAGTAACAGTAGTATCTTATAAATCCATGAGATGGGTTACAAAGGAATAGCTTACTCATTTCCAGTTGGAAATAATTTTGAAAGCATAGAGATAAGAAATGTTGTCTACGCAAGGAGAACACCTAGAATGAATAAAGAAGGAGATGAAGAAAGGGGAGGGGAACTAAAATCCATAACTGAAGGAAAACCTATTATTTAACACCTAAACATATGTGTGCATATAAAAGCATACCTTATAAAATGCTTAGTTTTCAGAACTATATAAAAATTGTTGACATTTTTTGCCTGAAGGAATGTGCAAGAGATGCGAGACCATGTACCCCAACTGGCTCCTCTCTGTCTGGGAGGTGAGTTGTTTAGGATGACTGTGAGTAATGGGATTGCTGCACAGAGCTGAGATGGGCTCTGCTATTGCATCATCAGTGAACTCTTTGGTAGATAATTGTGGTCTGGTTGAAGCTCAAGGGACTGCTGGTCAGATCCATCGCATCTTCCATTCTTTCTCATGGTTTTCTCCAGTCAGAGTCTTTTTATTTTGCTTTCTGCTGCCTGACACATTTCCTGGAACGAGATCTCTTAGAATGCAATGCTCAGGAGTGAATATTCTGACTGTGCACAGATAAACACATGGTGAAATACAAAGCTAACTGCACATTGCTAACTGCAACTTCCCCTACTTGGCCAATGCTTGACATGTGTCAAAGGGTTTGTAGGCTTCCAAAGAAGCTAAAATAAGGAATTGGATAGTTTTCAAGTGATTTTAAAAGTTTGTGGAGAAGATGAAAATTACTATATTTTCACGTGGGAATAAAAAAATTTATAAAGAGATGCTTTCATGTCAGCATTTATTCAGTGTTAGTAATACATTCATCCTGTGAAGAGACCACTCTACCATTAAATATGGTTTGGGTTCTTCCACGTTCATCTGATGTCAAAGATACTACAACAACCTCTGGAGATTAGACATTGTTGTTCTCCCGCTTTTCTTGTAATTTCCTAATTCCTCCGATACACAAAATTTACACAACCACACAATAAGGTCCTGAAACTCATAGCAATATGTTGAACTGCAAAATAATGGTTTTTGGAAGGAAAGTTTTGTAGGAACTTCTGTTGCCTAATGAACCAGGAACAACTGGCTGCATGCCATGAAGCTTCTTCAGAAAAGGCTTACATCACATTAAAAAAGAATTTTCATTCAGCCTGTTTTTATCTCCATGTTATATGCTGTTGAGGCACATCAGTAAGGGAAGAATTTTGATTGTAAAAATATTTATAGATATTTCAGAGTCAAGTGTAGTAATGAAATTACTTTTGGGTAGAAACTTTTTATGAATCTCCGTCGGCCAACAGATACACTGTCGCACAAGTTATGTGCCAAACACACCATCTAGGATGTGGTGGTGAATTCATTGATTATCCTTTGGTTGTCACCAGTCCTTATAACTGCATTGAAAATGAGTTATAGCTTTTTTTTTTGCAGAATTGTTCAGTAGTTACTATGTTTGCTGTCTTTATTTACAAAAGTGTATTTATGTTGCATGTCATTACTTTGTTTTGGAAAAAAATCAATAGCTTTAATGTCAGCACATCAGTAATGATATCTGCTAAGTATTAAACAGTAGGTAAAAAAAAAACATGAACAAACAAAAACCAAACCAGTAATGGAATAATTTTGCATTAGGAACACATGGAAAAATAACACAGAAAATATTAGTAGGCCATTAGGCAATTAAGTATGTGGTATATGTTCACTTAGCATGTGGGATACTGTGCCCAAATGTAGTGACTGCAGACAAATCAGAACTTAGTGAAAGTAGGAAAAACTCAGGGAAGGGAAGTATTAACAGCATATGGAAGAAGCAGCTCTTATGTGGGGAGGGAATACAAAATCTCGTTGTTGTGTGAGGTACTCCCTGTTATCTGAAAGGAAAGGACGTACATGAATTTGTGCCTGAGACTCAGTCACTTATTTCAGTTGAGAATATAACTCGAGAAACATAAAATGAGTAAGTCAGTCCTTAGTGAATTATTATCCTCTCTAAGTTTCTATGTTTTTCTGCATTTCAAAGTTGAAGACAGTATTTGCACATGGGTTTTGGTTCTTCTGTACCCTGAAATAGGATAGAAAATGATGACAGAGTAGGGCACTTTGTCTCAGACACTTTTCTTTTTTTTCCTCTCTTTTTTGAGAAGCAGAGGAGTCTCTGACTCAGAACATGTAATACAGAAAAGATCATAGACTAAACTTCTGCTATGGCCCCCAGGAAGTCCTGCTGCAGCCTTTTGTTGTTGTTCTGTCCTGGTAGGTGTCTACATTCACTCTGCATGGGTAAAAATTATAAGATGATGTGTAGAAACTAGAAGATCCAACTTCAGAAGCTATTTCCAATTTTAGTGTTTTACCTACTCCAGGAATAGTTCCTACAGTTAATATTGGAAATGACTCTACAAAAGAATAGCCTATCTTAAGAATACATTTTGTAGTAAAGAACAAAACAGATCAAAACCACATTGTATAGACACAAAACATTGTGAAGATAATATGTAAAATTACTTTCAGGTCTCATTCTTCATGGATTCATTTTTGGCAGTGTATGTTTTATTGTTGGTGGTGCCTTTCATTTGGATAGTCTGTGCCAGGGGCTGTACTTGCTTATAGTGAAATGCATGTTTCTACTGCAGAGCTCCTCCAGCCTCAGCACTGATCTAGAAAAGAATAATTAAGATAGGTAATTTCCATTTCCTATCCCAGGGCAGATATAGTAATGAAACAGGCTGGGGATGACAAGTGATTCTAAGCTTTTCTTTAAAATAAGGTTCATCAAGCCTGAAAGAATATGGGTAGAACTTGTAAGAGTCAATGACAGACATGCAAAAATGGGCAGTGCTTCAGTATCGCAGTGCTGCATGCCTTGCTAATGTATTCCATCCTTTGCATACAGCTAAGAGGTGGTGCACAAAGCTGTTCTTTACACACCCACTGACACAGTTACTAGAGACTCTGACATCCCCTTG
Source organism: Ploceus nigricollis (assembly GCA_013399945.1). NCBI lineage: Eukaryota > Metazoa > Chordata > Aves > Passeriformes > Ploceidae > Ploceus > Ploceus nigricollis. The sequence continues at coordinate 465,845 of VXBC01001439.1, read as the reverse complement.
ATTGTGGCCATGGAGAAGACCCAGAACAAGTGAACCTCTGTGGTCACTTCACAAGCATCAGGTGAAATTTAATGTTCTTTTGGTTGCTTAAATGTAATTTTCAAATCTGCTTCTGACCACAGCTTAATTCCTCCTTCATTTCCCCTATTTTATCTTAATTTGCCTTTCTTCAGCACCCCATTTAGGCCAAGAAGGATTTGTTTGGTGATTAATTTGAAGTAGATATAGGAATGCCTTGGTTGGAGGGAGAGCAATATGTGCCACTCTCCGGGTTCCAGTCTGACCGAGACTTGACCCTTTTGTGCTTTGCTGTGTTTTTGTTTTTGATTTCAGTAAGTTTTGATGATGATGCTGTTCAGGAAACAGAGCAAAAGCCCATTGTTTTCTTAGATTATCTCCTCAGATGCACCCCTGAAGTATATTGCTTGGTCTGACTGCAGATGAACCACAAATGCTAAAGGAAATAATACTGTGGGAGCCTGAAAGTGCAAATGCCATTCAGAGTAGTCACAGACACTTTGATGTGGGCACTCAGTATATTTCCTGTGTTTCTTCACTCTAAATATAATTTTGGCTTTAACTGTTTTCCCCCAGTCTCTCAGGCCAGATCTCCATGCAATGGAATGACAGTGTATAAATGTTGTACACCTGATGATTTGGTATGTACTGTTCCATAACTTAGGCCACTAGTACCTAAAACAAAGGCATGGATTTGGAAGGATCAAACTCAAATGCATACAGTGGTCACTAACGAGTTTGAAACTCTGGGATTAAATTTCATTGGCTCTAGAGACTGGTACTAGCCAGTAATCCACACCTCCAAACTCAGAAAATTAGGTACTTGACTCTGGAGTTTAAATCTGGCACACGTATAATTTGAGCCAATCCAAGAGACCTCTTATGGCAGAGTAGTTGGAAATAAAGAAGTGGGAAATGCCTTGTTTTAAGAATATTATATCTTTGTAGTAGAGGAATTGAAAATACTTGCCTTTTGCCACACTGTACCATTTTCTTCATCTGTCTACTGAGCTGGTTAAAAACATGCTGTAAATCTATTTGTGCAGCAAAGAGGATGATGTCTAAAAAGTTATGAATTGCATATGTGCATCAATTCTTGACATGTTCTTGCCAGCACTACAGTAGTCATTAATATCTCCCATACTTTAGGTATTATCATCTCTTTTTCTCTCTCTGAAGGAATAACTTCTTTTCTTTTTTAATGCACCATGAATATTTTTCATCCACATATTTTTTTGTTCTTTTTGGCGACTATACTTCCAAGTTGCACCAGCCAGATGGGCTGGGACGGTCTTTAAAAATGCTGTGCAAGACATAAGATAATTGAAGAATCCATATCACAATAAAACATTCAAAAGACCCACACAGCCTTCTTTATATTTTCATTAATTTTGTCTGTCTTTCACCTATGTGAAAGAAAAAGCAAAGCTTTTTTGGAAAATGGAGGAGTACTCTTCAGGTGTTTCTACCTTAGTGGTCATCATGCAGAGCTGATATGGCTACTCCTCCTTGTCCACCTTTTCCCCCTAAATCTCTGTTGAGCCTGGTTTCCTGACTGCACTAATGCCTCCACAGTTCCAGTGCCAGTATGCCCATCTGCAAAACTGTGTTTGGAACTCTGTTTGGAAGTTCCTAGTCTCCAGCTATAGAGGCAGGAAAATCAAGGTTGTTGTGGGCAAATAGTAGGATTCATGGAAGTCTAAACCTGAAAGAATTGGAAGGACCATCAGAAAAGTGTAAGAATGGCCCAGCAGAATCATGCCCAAAAGTGTGGCAAACCTCCTTTACTACTCTGAAATCCCCTAGGAAATACCCAGAGGAAAATGTGGAAGACCTAAGGTTGGTCTGCTAAAAACTTCCACAGCATTTTTGAGTAAAGTATGACTGAAAGATAGTTTGGTGGGACTGTAGTATGAAGTAGGTTGTGAAGCAAGGCAATAGCCAGGAAGACAGTCCAGTTAGAAAGGACATATACAGGCAGGAGAAGAGGACCACAGTCCATGGTGGAGGTAAAAGTCACAAGACAACTTGATATGTGGAAAGCAATGTAGAATAGATATTAAAAAAAAAATCATGAAGAGAGAGAGGGAAATAGGGTCACAGAGGATGTCCCAGCATAAGGAGCTTGATGTATGCCAGGGAAAACTAGAAAGTACTATTTCTGCTTTACTTTCCACCTGGTTTTCCATCAAATGGCTTCATTGGCCAGTTTCAGTGGTTGGCTCTTACCTTTTATTGCAATAACCAGAGAAATGTGGTTAATAAACAGACTATCCATAATTTGATTTGTTTCCATCATGACCCCTCACAGTCATCTCCTCTCAGAGAAGAAGAATCCTAGTGTGTCTGGAAGCCACTTCATATTTCTCACCTTCCTCATTTTCCTTTGTTTGTTTTCTGACTCCCTTTTTAGAGTGGCCTACCAAGCAGAGGAAAGGACCAATAGACTGGACTGCATTCTGTATTTTGAATATTCACTTCCATATTGTTTCCCTCCATTCCTACTTCTTTTCAGTTATTAAGAGGTCAATTACCACCTCTTTTAATAATGCTGAAGAAAAATTTTTGACTGAATCACAGCCCAACCCCAAAAAATACAGTCCAAGAAAAACCATTGCTTTCACTCTGGAGAAAATATTACATGCTCAAAACCATACAACCATTTCATAAAAGAATGTTCTTCACATCCATTTTCTTAAAAAGGAAAAAAGAAAGGAAAGAGCTGTCAGGGTTAATTAAATGACATTATGTCATCAGCACACAGGAAAGGTGCATAGCAACAAGGGCAAGAGAATCTGATACAGAACTTACCACATTTGTTGTCTGCTTTGTGTGTAGGAGACTTGGACAGAAATTAAAGTACCCATGTGGTAGCTAATAATGAAGGATAGATTTATTAGCAGTGGAAATGGTCCTAAACTTTTAAGTTCTTAACGTTTCAGGGACTGTTTAGATGTAGATATTTTGGCTGAGGTGTGGTTTGGAACAGTTTCTGGCTTTGGCTTTTTTTCTTGTGTTTGAAGGCATTTGAATTCTATTTTGCTGTAGGTTTGATAGACATGCATATACTACAAGGACAGGCAAAAAATATACAAGTGTATATGTAGAGAGATTGTATATAATGAAATTTGATGGTGACCTTAAATTCATTGTAAGTATTTCAGATTATATACTTCATAATTTTTCCTGAGCTAGAAAAATACTAGTTTCCTTTCCCTCCAAGAAAAGACATGCAAAAAAAAAGCAAGCCTAATAAGCATNTAAATAATTAAATAAAATTATAAGACTTTCCTAAAATTGTTTGTTTGTTTTTTCCTTTATAAAAATTGTGTAAAACTTTTACAAAATCCATAATAATGCAGAGAACTTGATCTGGTTAATATTATTTATACTAAAAGGTGTGTTTGCCTGTATATTCTGGCAGTCAGTATACTTATCTTCTTCCTCAAGTCCTTTGAACTCATGCAATTATTCTGATCAGCCAATTATCTTCTCCTGTGATGTCTTTGAAAAACTGTGTTCTTGCAGCTTACCCCAAAACTGCTGCAAGTCTCTCTCCCAGGAGACATGACAAAGTTGAGATTCATTGATTATCTTCTGCGATGAGGTGTCCATAACACAGCCTCCAACTGGGTCATTCCCAGATATTTAGTCTGTAACCTCAGGACCTAAACAGAAGAGCCTCTTCTCTTGGACTGAAAATCTGTTAGGTAAGAAGGACCAAAGAGGCAGAGATTCAAATACATATTCCCTCAATAAGGCAGGAGACAGGATGGGTTGGGATGTGAGCCATAGAGTCTGTTGTTTTTCTCCCATGGGGAAGCTGCTCAACAGTCAGACTTCTCTGAAGTGTGTCAAGATCACCACTCAAAATGAAGACATTTTCACTACCCTGAACTCTACCAACAGAATAAAAAACATATACTGTGGTCCTAGCAGCAAAAATGGGAAGGATGAGTAGGAGCTGGACAGTCAGCTGGGACATGTGCATTTTTTTACCTGCACATGTCTTTGAGAAAGAGAATATTGGAAGAAAGCAAGTTTGTTTTCTTCCCTTCAGAAAGGTGACTGTGATTAAAAATGCCCATGTGAACAGAGGTAAAAGGGTGTCCATATTAAGCCTCATTTGTTCATTATCCTCCCACCCAATAACCAAATTTCCTCATTTCTTTTCACCAACCCCATCTCAAACCTCAAAATTCTCTGCCATTCAATCCCCAATCCATCTTAAAATACGCTCCTAGACCTTCCATTCTTCCCTGTATAGAAACCTCCTCTGAATATGCAGCCTTGCAGCCCGATACTACCTTGGCAGATGCTGTAGTCCTCCTGTGTGTACCCATGCCTACTTTTTCTCTTGTTCTATAAGCTGAACACAAGTTGCACATACATCAAAACAAAACTCAGAAAAAAAGAGATGGCAACAGGAACATGTGCAGAATAAAATATATGTGCTGTAGCTCAGTGTTGTGAAAAATGACTTCCTCCTCACAGGGCTCAACTCTGAGTTCAACATCTGGTAGGCTACTTAGCTCTTTAGTGGACACTGCATCACTGCTTTACAAAAAGAATATCTTAACATGAAAACAGGGTTATCTTACAGTGATACTTGCTCAATATTTCTACCTCCTTTCTGGCAGTCTGCAGCCTAGGCCCTTTTGAATTAGAGGTTATGTCTGTATCTTCCTGTTTAATAGCCCCTTGTGGACTTCCATTAATTTGTTTATTTATATATTAAAGCTTCTTGGTATTTTGACTTTTACAGCATGTGGGATGAGGGAGTTCCACAGTTTTTTCTAAGCAAGAAAACCACTTTGGTAAGAAGTGCAAGCCTGACCTCCATCATGAAACTAGAACCCGGACTGCAATTAATGTGTGAGGGAAGCCAAGTTCAGTTTTATCAATTTGTGGTCCAAGCTGTAGACTGTGAAATCAAACTCACAGGATACAGAGGTAGTAAGTACCAGACTATCTGGAGAGACCCAGGTCACAACCTTTTATTAAAAAAAAATCACCCTGTGGCTTAGAAATATTTGTCGTGCTGTCTCCCAGCTACACTCAGCTGACCCAAAAGTTAGTTGTTAAAGGAAAGCAAATATTTTTTTTCACAAAAATAGTGAGATTGGGAAAAGGAAACGTCAATTCAACACATGGCTCAAAAGACTTCTCAGGGTAACACAATCATGCAGCCACATAGTTTCTTCTTAAATGGTGGTAAAAAAGTGGCTTTTGACAATCACTTGGAAAATGTAACCACCTTATCAAGTACTGGTGTAGCTAATAAAAAGGGAGGAGTGGGTTGTCCTGGAATTCCTCAAAAATCCCTTCAAATATTTGTATTATTGCATTTCAGCTGGATTACGTATAAAGTTTCCTGCTTGACTGCCCAGAGCATTTCTGTTCTCTAGCCCCTCAAATAATGGTTCAGATAGAAACTCAGTTCTTAGAAGGTTTTTTTCTTCTTTTCTGATGGAAAATGTGAAGACAAACAACTGCCTGGGATAAGCTGTTTCTTATCTTCATCTTGTAAAACTCCTCCAAGAAAGCTAATTACAACATGTAAGACAGGGCAAAGAAGCACCGGAAAAGGAAAGGAAAAAGAGGCCTTGAAACCCACAAGCAGTCAGAGGAAAGTCCTGGCCTTTATAGTTCCCGTCAACAGCAGGAGAAGCCTGGAAAAAGTTGTACAGTGAAATCTGTGGCTCTGTGATTCATTACTTCAAGGGGAGGTTTAACATAGCACAGGAGGCTGAGCAGCCCCAGCATTTCTGTGCCTGGGACAGAGCTGCTTGGTCTCATGGCAGTTGGACGGCGCTCCAGGATCAAAATCTTTCCCAGGCAGCAGACCTGAGCTTTCGGTACCTAGACTTTTCTGAAAAAAAAACCAAACAAAAAACCAAAAACAAAACCCCAAACAAACAACAACCAAACCAAAAAACTGAATCCCCACTGACAGGGTTGCAGCCTCCCTGTTGCACCTACCCTCTGGCATGGCTCCTAGAGCTGGGGTCCATGTGGCAGCAGTTGGTAATCATGACATTGAGGGACAGCAGAAGGCTACTAATTAAATAAAAAGTGGGTCTATTGCAAATGGTGTCAACAATATGGTGGTAACAGCAATATGTGTTTGTGGACCTTCCTCCAGGATATTTTTTTTCTAGTGTGAGCAGCTTTGTGTTGTTTCCTGGCTGGCAATTAGTTAAAATGCAATTGCATTATGGTGTTTTTTTATCATCTGCATCTTTGAAACCTCAACGGGCACGGTATATTTCTACCAGGAGATAAAGGGTGGTTATTTTTGAAAAATATCTTGCTGTGAGAGTGACTGGAAAAAATCGCCCTAAGTCACACTTGGGTGCTTGAGAGCTCTCAGCTTTGGGGGCCTCACCTGGAATTCAATGTACAGAATCCCAGGGAAAATCAATCAGCATCTTTCCCTTGTATCACAAAAATTTCCCCCCAGATTTGAAGAATGTTCATTTTAAAACAAGATATTGAAAAAACATTTTCCTTTTTAATTATATGTGAGGATCCTAGTCCAAGGTTTTCCCTTTCTTTTTCAAGTGCTGCTGATGAGCCAGACAGATGAAGCAGGAGGTGTGAGCTTGAGCAAACCATTAATATTGTGGTCCTTCTGTTTTCCTTCTTGTATGAAAAGACCATAGCAATTCTTACCTAGCTTACAGTACATTGAAAGGCTTATTATTTTCCAAGGACTGGCCATCTCCCACAGGACTGGTGATCTTGATCACTGTCTGCTAAATCAGTAACAAGCCTTCCTCACTTTTTTGTGCTTTTCTGTTTGTTTTGGTTTTGTATCTCTCTCTTTTTTTTCCCCTTTATTCAAGCCAGTTCAAGTTCCTGCAGCACTTTGTAGCCCTCTTTTACTTTTCACCTTTAAAATCTTAAAGTCATCATTTAGGTCATCATTTTTAGTCTCTACTTCAGCTCCTACTCAGTCTGAATGTCCAGTCTCCTCCAGTTCCACAAACTCTGTACCTGGTCCATTTAGTCCCACCATGGAGCTTGTCAGATTGCTTTGAGAAACTCCCAGCCTTAGCAATGGTGCACCATAGCCCCTTCCCTAGCCCAGCAGTAACATCCGCAAAGAATTCCCTTCTGCTAGTGAGCCATGGTGACCTCCCCTTCCTGAAACCATGCTGGCTATTTTCTGTTAATCTGCTCTCCTTTTTGACTCTTAAAAGAGCTTCAAAGGCTTGTACTCACAACTCATGTCAAACTGACTAGTGTGTAGTTTCCTACTATGTCTCTATAGGTTCACTTTTAAAGTTATGCCATTACGCATTAGTCATCCTTTTTCCTCAGAGACCAGTTCTGAACTCAGTAAACTTATGAAAACATCTACCAAATTCTCTTCAGGTCCTACTGTTATTCCGCTCAGTATTCTTTGATGGCTGCAGCACCACAGTCCCAAAACCTGGTCCCGTGGAAGGTCTTAAGGCACGTCTCAACTTTGTTACAGCCCTGGAGTTCAAAGAGTACATCTAGAGGTGCCAGAGGAGTTATTCTGGCTTTGCACAACTGTTAGCGACCCCAAAGGCTGTCCAGAGAGCATTTGAAATACAGTTTCTCGTACTATGAACACAGCAGCCTCCTGAGAGGTGCTGTAATTTACTTTACGTCTCCTGTATCTTCAACTGTATCACAAGGCAATGGCTAAATATCAGTTGCTTAGGAGGACTCCAGTGTTGCTTTTGCTGTCCAAGTAATTAATTTACCATCTTCTCTTGTAATTATTTACATCCATGACAATTTGAATTCTGCCCTTCAGAGACTCAAAAGGAAGAAAAACATCATTGTCACCTGAGGTCTTTGTCAGGTTGTGTGATTTCTCTATTTTTGCACTTTTTTTATAGCCTGTTCCCATATTCACTATGTATCTCCTGAGTTTATTACATGTGATTTTGGAATATTCACCATTCCTATATTATGCCTTATGCTACTGAGATGTTCTCTTGCCTTCATTCAAATGGACTTGCCAAATGGGATTTCCATATCAATCCCTGTTTCCTATCTCAGTATTTACACTTTTGCTTTTACAAGTAAATATTTATATTCTACAGGGTATATTCCCCTGATATTTTCAAATATAAATTAATTTAATAGATGAACCTATGAAGCAATAAGGGGTTATAAATAAAATTGGAAAATTTATAGTAATGTACAAGGTTTGAAAACACATATTTTAAATTTGGGATCAATGAGAGAAAGGAAAAAAAGCAGAATGTCCTATTTTTACTGAAGAATTAGCAAGGATGCATACTGGATGTTTAAGGGAACTCATTTTCCATCTATACTGCAATAATTTCTTTTCATTGCTTAGCATAGATAAAAAATATCTTGACATAATTCCTTATAGTTCCCCAGGACTTCAAAAAGGCCAATATTTTCCAGACTAGCATAGTCTTTGGCGTCTTGCATCTGCCTTCATGGAACTCAGTGGATGTTTACGTGTCTTACCTGTAACCTGTCCCAACACCACTTTTAGAGGAATATAATTACAAATTATTTCTGCTCTGTCACTGTGTTTGTCTTTTACTGAGCCAGCAGTGATCGCATGGTCTTTGAGGACTTTCTCTATTTTTGGATACATTTCTGTTCTGCTGGTGGTTGGGGAAGGCAGGATGTTTGTCTTTTTTTGCTTCTGTTTTTGGTAAAAGTCAGTTTGAGTTCAAGGCCAGATGGAATATGTTCTTGGAAGAAAAACCAGTGAAGATTACTAAATACACAAGCACCATATCCTAATCAAGAACTCCCAAACTGAAAGTAGTTGAAGAGTGGGACATTACTAATGGGAAATTTCAAACATACCTGTCTTTCTTTGTCTTCTTTAGGTATCCATTTAGCTACCACAGTTGGAGAAAGCATGATGTGTTCAATGGCCCATTGCTGTGATATGTAATGACTTCCTGTCATTTCTTTTAATGCAAACTTTTTTTGACAGCACAAAATGGATTTGTGTTTACCTGGTTACTGCTCCCCCACGAGGAGAGCAATTCAGGTGCTTGGCTACACTGTAAATATGTCCAGAGACATTTAGGACATTTCAACAAAGCTGTAAAATGTAATGAAAATATTCCTTTAAAAGTCAGAGCCAAAGAAGATGATCTACAAGAGACTTGTGCCCTTCTGGGCACAAGGTGGCCAGGTGGGTCACCCTCAGATGCTGACAATGATGTGTCTGTTCAGGCACTCAGATCTCACCTAAAGGCTTTCAGTGTAGTCAGGAAGAATATGTACCACAAAAGGTGGGATTTACCCAGGGTGTCTCAGATATGCACCTCCAGATGGAGTAACTCACTCAGATCATATGTCTGCCTCTTGGTGCTCGAGGGATTAGAGGGCTCCTGGATAAGTACGTAGAGATGCAAAGTTTTGAGACAGGAATGCTGTGCATCATTTCTTTTGCCTCCTATCTTCTATCAGGGTTGACTCTGTTAAGAAAAAAAACATGCATCTTACTCTTAAGCTGGATTCCTATGCTGTCTCCCTGACACAGCAGTCCCAGCTGGTCACTCTAACCTTGGCTGGCCAGATACGTGACCACTCCTTCCCGTTAAAATGTGTCGGTGTGAAATCCTGCCAGGCAACCTCAGTCAACAAAAAATGTCTGTTTGGGCAGCATACATTATCAGTATACTCACTGAATCTTTCCCCAAAACATTGAATTGGATCTCTGCTCTAGGTTCCTGCTTGCAATGATACATGTACTTATTTATTAAGTTGACTTCTTCATTGTCAGTCTCTTCTTCCCCTATATATATATATATATATACACATATATACATATACACACATATATAATTCCATATATATACACATTATGGAGAGATTTTTCCTTCTTATTTTCAGCAGCTGGAGACAAACAATAGAATGGAGGCCTTAAAGGACTTTTAATGCACTGCACACTACCTGCAGCTACCTCTTCAATAAAAGTGAGATCTGGTTCTGGATTGTATCCTCATGTGGAGTTCCAGTTTCCAAATCCTTCTCTCAGATACTCCCTGAACCTGGGATGATCACATTTTTTGCTGCTAACTCTTCCAAATTCACCATCTGGCACTTCTCAGTGCTGAAGAGTCAAGATAGTTGTCAGCAGCAATGCAAATCATTGTTGTTTTGTTAAACTAACCTATAGTACACCCCCTCCTTTATTTTTTTTTCTTTTCTCTCGCTTCTAGAGGGTATAAATAATAGTGTTTAAAAATTAATAAACACACATGCAAAGACATATAATATCTCAGTCACATTCCAAAGTCCTTGCTCAGGGTTTTCATTCATTTACAATGCCAATAAAAATCCAACTGAGGTGAATATGATTTTGATAGACTAAAAATTGAGTAAAATTTGCAGGAGAAATTTGGCAGAAATTTGCAACAGCAGCATTGGCAATCCAACTCAGAATGCTTATTAAAAGGAAAGCTGAGATGCCATTTGTGGCTTGGAAAAAAAAAAAACTATTTTGAGGACTTGGCTTTTTTCCTCCCGTCACTGTATCCTTTCTCAGTAGCAGCATAATCATCAGCACTTATGGATAAAGTTCTGAAAATCTTGTCACACCCCCTACCTTTCACAGCAACAATGAGAAATACATCTCTGGCAAACTAGTACGTTCTCTAGCATAGACAGACAGGGAGCCCAATGAACATCTTTGCTTTCAGTCATTTTGGTCAGTGAGTGGGCTGGTTCATTCATTGGTTTGGTTAAACAGCGGTCATTCCGAATACCATGTTTGCAAACTCCCTTGCAAAAAGCAAGGTTCTTCAGGAAAAGCTGTTGAGGACAGGCTCCTATTGGAGGTTGTATTTAGCACCTGTGGGTTCCTGCTGCCTATGACACTAAATTAGCTTGATGAGGAACTGCGAAGTGCTGGAGCTGCCACCCTTTGTCCCCTGGGACTGTCACTGTGCAAAGTTTTGATCTCCTCCTACCTAACAGGCAAATGAGATTATTTTCTCAGATAAAAATCTTTGTTAATTATTAGCAGAGATATTTTTAAAAAATTAAATAACAAAATGTAATCTTGGAGAAGTGAGCATTGCCACAGAGGCAGTTAAGGATCTGTCTGGAGATCTTTGAAATTTCTGTTAGTAGGATTTCCACGCTGATACAATCTAACAATTTTTGGGGACTGTATACTTCTGTTCTGCTAGGATATCAGAATTATCAATCTTTTGATTATAATATTCATGATAGTCAAGCAGACCAGAATGAGCATTAAAATGTAATTTAATTTAACCATTTCCACTTTCATATTTCCATAGTTGCTGATACAATATCCTGGTGCAGCATATCCTCTCATTATGTCTCCATTTTGCCTTCACATACTGCTCTCTGCATTCTTTTTCCTTTTCCACTTTTTTCAGACCTGTGGATCTCATTCTGACCTAAGGTCTACCACTATAAATTCAAAGTACTGCCATTACATGTTTACACTGATACAATTCACAGCAGCCTCAGATCCTTGGCATTGCTTATATCCTTATTTTCTGTTATGATCTTGCTGTGCCCTGTGCATGATCACTGCAGCTCACTCCTGCCAGATCCTCAGGCTTCTCCACCCAAATCATCCTCAGATGACATTCCTGCTAACGAAGGCTATGTGCTGCACACTGCCTTCCTTCTGCACCTCTGCCCCATCTTCTCTTTATCCCTCAAAAGGGAAACCACGAGAAGGAAGGAATACAGTAAAAACCATGGGAGACACAGGGAGGAGGAGAGAGCCTGAGGTTCAACAACTCCAAACTAATCTGTCAACAAAATCTCATTACAGTAATATAAGGTAAGTCTGTCATTGTACTACCAAGGCAAGCCCATCCTTGTCCTGCATTGTTTAGCTACCAGAACTTTTTTCCCTGATCCCACCACCTCCTTGCTTATCCTGGCTAGACACAGCCCTTCCCTGTCCACTTGGGGAGAGGTAGAGAGTCAGAGGGGCCCAGAATCCTCAGACCTAACTAGTGGGTTTGCGGTTCTAGACAGAGGAGAGGAGTGAAACGAGTTAATGTGGCAGTTTTAGAGCTGAGTATGGTGCACATTGTTGCTCTCAGCTTTTGTTCATGCAGCTCTGAGTGCTGAGTAATAGCTCAGTTTTGTATCACTGCAGCTACAGATTTAGCAGCTGCCTTTGCAGCTTCACACCACAAGATACAGACTGACTGACAACCAGTAAAGAGAGGATCCAGCTTCCTTTCAGTAGCATAATATCTTTGGCACCAAATGTATTTTCTATTTCACATTGTCACACATCATATTCAAAGTGAGTGCCAGGCTCTGTGAAAGGAAAAGTTTTCTGTTTTGCGCTAGAAGATGCTGAGTCTAACAGGAAAGCTTTCCCAACCTGCAAGGAGCCCTGGTGATTGCTTTGTAAGGCCAAAAGGGAAAGCATAAACCTGACAAGCTAAGGGGTCTCCCTTTGTCTTCAAGTCACACTGAGTCTCTGATATCTGATAGTGGATTTTTTCACTTAGCAAAACCTATGGGTAGCAGAGGATAAGCACTTTTAAATGTGGTATATTTTTCTCATTTCATTAAATTTTTTTTTAAAAAATATCTTTCAAACACTACTAACCCTCAAAAAGGAGTGGGCTGAGCAACTTTTGAAACAGCTTATCATGCTCACAAGCCAAATGAACTTTGAGGAGGAAGTCAAGAAATTGATGAAAAAGCTGTTGAGTTTTGTGTTCAGTGTGGGCATCTACTTCAAAACCTCCTAAAGAGAAGACACATTTCCTGATCCAGTCATTGAATACAAGAATTTATTAAACTTTTATTTCTTGGGTTATGCATCCATGAAATACATGAATGTACTATTCAGTTGAACGTTTATGAATTTGGTTTATGAAAGGGCTAATTTTTTTTGAATCTTACATTACCTAATGGTTAAAGCTAATTCAGAATGTTGCTGAATGTCTGAAGCCACAAGTAAAGTTGTTTTTATGTCTGGCCCTTTTGGGAAGGTAGACTGTCTTGTTTTTTTAGATTAAACCCGATAGAAAAACCTGTTTTCACATATGAGATTTGGACAGACATTTTTCGGCTTTCTTTTACTGTTGTTGTCTTAGGTTGCATATAGATTTAAAAAAAAAACCCAAACCAAATCGAAAAAAACAAAAACTCTGAGTCCTGCAATACAAACAAAATGGCATAAAGCATGCAGAAAGACAGATTGTGATTTATTGTCCCCTGTAATTTATAATTATGGTATTGTTACTGTCTCAACTATGAAGATATTGCATTAATTTATTTTAAGACTGGCACATGAGCTGTATGTGTATCCACATAAATATTATTTGACTTTTAATGCAAGGGTATGGAAAAGCTAAGATGCTGCTGAGATAAGACATCAGTGCTGTACCTGGAAGAAACTTCTGCAGACCAAACTTGGCCCAGTTTCCAGTTTTATTGAAACCAGATGCCTTTGCAGCGTCTAGCTCCAAAATTTATTATGCTTTTTCTAATCTATAACCCCTTGGAACTGCCAGCACCCTAGATACACCATGGGAGGGTGTCCCAGGGGCTGCTACCACAGTGGTGCAGAAATGATTGGCTTGGTGCAAAGGTCTTGCTTCTTGTGTAATTTGTGAAGAGCATTTAACTCCATGGGAGATTTCTCAGGAGGAGATAACGACTGTAGTCTCTCTGGATGTTGGAGGATGTGTCTGGACAGATGTTTGGAGACAAATTAGCGCGAAACCCTTTGCAGTCTCCTTAAGACACCTTGCAAGACCCAGGGCTGAAGTTACACAGGGCTTGGAAAGAATCCGTGTGGCACCAGAGCTTCCCTCCCTCCTCTGCAAAGGGTATCCCAGGACAGGGGAAGGCGCTGGCCTGACTTGGCTTCTCCCAGCTGCCATATGGTTCCTCAATGACTGTGTCCAGCTGCCACAAATTAAGGCTGTCCCTCGGCCTCAGACTGCTTGAGGCTACCCTGGAATTGGGCAGGGAATCAAAGGAGCACATCCGACTGACGGCCCAACAGTGCTCTGCCATGACAACTGCTGAAGTCTCTGTATTTAGCTTGGGGTGTGTGGATTTGTGTGCAACAGAGCTGTCCAGTCCAGCAGTACTTTCAAGGCTGAAAGAAATGCTGGTTAACCTTTTTTCCCCCCTCTTAATCTGTTCTAATTTTACAACCCCACCAGTCTCCAGAAACAGGTAACTTCACTTACCACAGAAAGCTGTTCTTGAGGTGTGCTGGTCTGCCAATGGAAACTTTAACAAGACAGTTTTCTTTCATGGGATTTCCCTCTCAGGGTTTGGTCCTTTTGTTTTTTTGCTGATTTGGTGTTTTTTCCCCTTGTGAGTAATGGCACAGCTACTCCTAGGTTTCATGAGAGAAAGCTGCTGTGTAATGGCCTTGTTTTGAAGGTACAAGGGATGAGATAATTGGTATGTAAGTTATAGCGGCTGGCCTGTCTGTAAGGTTGAGAAGATTCTACATCTACACTAATATAAATACACTGAGTCAAAGGGGTAAAATTTCTTGTCAGAGATGTGCAATAGTCACAGAAAAACTAGCATTTAGGGAAAAGAGGACTTGTTTAAAGGAGTGGTATTAAATTGTGATGGTATGTGGCCTGAAAGCAATCTGCACCATGAGATCAGCACATAGGGCTGCATCCTGGCTTCCTTTCAGTGGACCTAGCCCCAGTTATTGGAAGGAAATATTGCTGAAACCAAGTATGAAACTTTTTGGATCCTTATCCCATTTTGCCTTCTGTATGGTGGTATAGAGGACCAACACATATCATCGTTTTCTTCAAACTTGGAATGGTTGCACAGTGTTCTAGCTTAAGAATCTAGGGTTTTGTATACTGTACTTCATCAAAAGGAATCATTTAAGAGGGAAGTAATATGGTGCATAGCTTGAGACACCAAGGCTAGCAGGAGAAAAGTTTAGATGTATTTATTTGTTAAGATAATTTCTGCAAGACGGGAGAGAAAATAGTCCACAGAACTTGTGAAAATGCTGAGTATTTCTGTCACAAATTTGAACACATTATGATTTTCAGCATTCAGACTATATTCATGCATTCGTCTACATCTAAAACACCTCATTCTGCCCCCTCCAAAAAAAACAAAAAAGAAAAAAGAAAAGAAAGAAACCCCAACATCTTTTACCTTTTCCTGATCCAATGCTATAACACTAAAGTGAATTTCACCCCTATTGGTCAAAATTTCCATTTCTAAAAGTTCCATTTCTTCTTCTTATTTTTTCTGCTTCCCTGGGCTGAGTTGCTCTGAGGGAGGAAAAAAAATCCTTTTTACGGGTTACATTACTTATGCATCAGGCATGAAACTGCAAACACCTGGTAGAGTTTCCCTTGTGTGAGCTGCAGCCTACCTAGAGTACTTTGCAAACATCTGAAACTCATTCTGTGGATCTCAAAGGCCCTCTCCATCACTGATTGAATATTTTTATGAGATTCATTATGGAGCAGCTGTGATTGATACCAGTGATCGCACAATAGAGGCTATTAATGTTTGAGATGTGGTCACTGTCATCCAGAAGAATAATTATTAAATTAAGGTAAATACAACATGTATCCCGATTCCACACACATTACGCCTTTTTTTGGCAGGGAACATCTGGATGAGGTGATGCTTGCTGTAGGCATGGGGATGGTTGGAGTATTGGCTCACAAGGATGTTAATTTTGGCTAGTGAACTGAGAAGTAAAGTATCTGAAAGAATTGCAAAATTAATATCAGATTTAAAATTGCTAAATAATAACTGAATGGACAACAAAGTATTCTGTGACTGTGCTTCTGCATTTCTGTGCATTTCCTGAAATATTTTGTCTTTCTTACCAGGGAATCCCCAAAGTTTTCCCATGCCATGCAGTCTGTAGGATCTGTGTTATCACCTTATACTTGGACACTCCATGCCACTGTCCCTGTGGAAAATAATAATATTTTTGTGGGTGCAACATGAGTGTCTCTTTCAAGAGACTCAGACGCAGACATGGTATATGTACCTGTAGAAATTTTTTTGTGTCTTTGTGTGTTTGTTTGCACACACATGCATATGTAGCACTGTGTGTAGGGTGTGCAGGACAAGCATTTGTGTGTACCTCAGAACCTCTGTTAAGTGAGTAAGACTGTCAGACAAGGACAACATCTAAGAAGATGATTTTCATATGAGGGGAATCAGCAAGCAATCTAATTCATAACTTAAAATAATCTCTGGTTTCTGGAACACAGCCACCATCAGCTGAATGGTACTAGACCACCAGATTAATATGAGGGGTACCTTTTGGCAGTAGCAGCCTCTGAAGGAGTCCATAAAAATGTATATTGAAAAGAAAAGAAAACAAGAGCTGATTTTTTTTCTTGCTGGATTTCACCTTTAGTAGTTCTTGATATTTCATCTTAGTTGGTACTCTAGTTTGCCATGGATTTGTCATATGCTGTTTAAACTAATTAATTGATCACAAACTGGCGGTATATTAGGGATCCAAAAATCACCACTGTAATGAACTTCATTGCTGCTGTTTGTGTCATATTTCATGGTACTGGCCATTTAAAAGAAACCTGTCCAGATTGTTTCATCTCAATGGAATTATGTTGTTTTATACCTGTTGGATTCTATGAGAAGGACAGAGGACAGAAATTGTGGGGTTTTTTCCTTTTGCTTTGATCCTTTTTGACAGTGTTCCTACAATCCTTCTTCTGTCTAATCAAGTGGATAGCATTAAAAGAATAAGACACAACATCAGAAATTATTAAAAAGGGCAAGCATTTATCTTTATTCAGTTTTTTATAGGCAGACTGCTTTTTTTCTTGTTTCCTACATTTCTTTTGTTATTTAAAACCAGTGGCAATAAGATCTGCAGTTATAAAAACATCCAGCGTTTTATTTATACAAATATCTTGCTAGGAAAAGACAAATCAAATAAAGGGTTTATTGTTTCTTAAAGTGGCCAAATTCTTCTTTCAGTTATACCTGTGTATAACTGTACTGAATTCAGGGCTGTTCACTGGTAGAGACAAAAATTTAGCTCATATTTTATAAGTGAATGAAGTATTTTACCAGGTTCTCCTTTCCTTCCTGTATGAGTCAATTACACAATACATTCAGAGACTTGCTCCAGCTGGGGCTTTACACAGTAATCTGCGCTACTCATATGCCAATCTCAAGTTTATATTAGAAAGAATCTTAAAACAGTTGTAAGTTCAACAAAACAGAAATTCAGGGTTCAATGTCAGAGAATTAATCTTTTTCCAGATGTAACAGAACCTGGTCATCGTAGATGATCTCAGTTTATGCAGCTGAAAACTTCATTTCTTTAAAGTGCAATTATGCTTACATTTTACATTTGGCTAAATTATATCTCTTCTCTGCAAGCTACACTACCAGAGGTGACTACAAATCAACATATGGGTTTTCTCTAATGCAAAGAAAGCCCAATTATGGCAAGGCTGTGTGGTTATTTGACATTTATATGAAGTACACCTATCCTAAGGTATGGAAAATTATCATTATTTTCAGATGGAAAATACCTGGCAGACTACTGAACACTGTGAGAACCTTTGTTGTACAATACAACACTCAAGCTTTACATTGCTTTCAACCATGAATGTTGGAAGACAAATTCAGGGAAAAAGAACCTTGACATGCTCCTTCTGTGTGTTTTTTAAAGACAACCACTTTTTTTTTTCTCTGCATTCTACAGTGCTTTTAATTTGAAAAATCCTTTTGTATAGGTGATTGCATCCATCAGCATTTGAATTTCAGTGGTTAGACCCTAGTCTCCTTAGCAAATGTACTTGTGCAAGGTTGTGACATTAATATCCAAAATAGTCCTTCTTAGCTTTACTGTCTCCAGAACTTTTCCAATATCCTAGAATTATGTAGTCCTAAAAGGAGGATGGATAGGGTATCTTCTGTAGCACTTTTCTGCTGGTTCCTTGGAGGAGCTGAATCGGTGCTGAAAGAAGCCCAGAGAAATGTTGTCTCTTACCACACGTGTATGGGAGCAGTTGCCGAGCACAGTTTCCAGCTTACGAAGGAGTCATCCACCCACTGGAAATACTGGTGTTGGCACCTCCAATGTTTTGAGATATAAACTGAAGAACCTCGCTTTTCTAAGTGCTCAATCTTGCAAAACACAATTGCTCTTGTTCAATGAAGTGCTAGTGAAGGCAATAGGAGTTGGCTGGCCAAACCCAGAGGTCCAGCTGTGGAGGTCTCTGGTTTTCTTGGGTGTTGTCCTTTGAGTCAAGTCTTGTTAATACCGCTGCGACTCTGTGTTGTGGTTGACTTTGGGAAAACTATGAGTGTGTTAGAAATATGAGCTGTGTGGGTAGAAAAGAGTTGAAAGAGGGCACAGTCTGAGAGTTAGCAAGCAGGGCTATGCTCGCTGGGTACTTAGAGCTACTGACATCCCATGCTGCTTTTCCAGCACTTCTGTGTCCTAGGACAACTCCACATCACCAGATAAGGGAAGTGATATCACGTCTGTGTTTTTCAGTCATACTTCACCAGAAATCCATGCTGTGCTACCAAAACCTCCAGTTTTGAGTGTGCATGTTTTTCTAACCTAATTACATTTACGAGGTGATTTCTTAAACCACCTGACATGAGATCATATCCACACCAAATGGACAGGGAGAAACTTGCTTTTTATCACATCAACCAGCTGCTTGAAAAGAGTTCTCTTTTGGTGATCCTTTCAAAAATCCTACGTGATCTCATACATTTTTGTCCCTTCAACATGTGCTCTTTTAACATGTTTCATTCATTTTTATCTTACAGTATATGATTCAAAGGGAACCACAGCATAGAGGGGCTGCAGATAACCTAGAAAGGCCTGATGGTATGCACTGCACTGTGCCTCAGAGGGTCATGGCGAGTTTGAAGTGACATTCGCACTTCTCACAGCAGAGATGAAAATTCAGTTATAGTCAAACCTCTTCATTCCAATGGGCCTAAGATAAAGATGCCCAGAGTGAAGCATGCAAATCTGCTCTATCCAAAGCTTGAACTTAACAAAAGGTAACTCAGAGAAAAGAGGAGTTCATATCAGTATATATGAATATATTTATCATATCAGTCTAGATTTTTGCTCTCATTTTCTGTCTTTTTCTAATTCTGAGGCAGAGAGTTATTCTGCATCCATATGTGTATTTACTGTGTCTTACAGCACAGGAGTGGTCTTGCTACTGTAAGTAAACACCCCCAGCTATTGCAGCGTCCCCATACCACTTCTGAAAACCTGAAACCTCATAATAAAACCAGTCCTGGTGACCTCTCTGTCTCATGTTTAGAGGGATGAATATTGGTAGTATTTTTTTCTTGGTAGTGATCAGTCAGCTTTCTTAAAAATCAGAAGAGGATTTGTCTATATAAATAGAGCTTTTTCCTGTATTTACTTGTACACTGGTGTTCATAGAACTGAATTATATCTTAGATATAATTCCTCTCAAGCTCTTCCTGCTTGGTCTGTAGTCTAAAAGCCATGATGTAGCATAGAAGTAGACAGAAAATGTATCTGAATGGGTATATGCACAAATATGTGGTATTGTGTGTAGTTCACTATGTTTAACACTGGAATTTAAGACATTAGTTTGCCTGTGTGTTATTCTAGTCTTCTGCTAGTGTCACTCCTCTGTGATGCTTTATAATTCAGAGAAGCATCCATTATTTATTTTTATTCCCCCAGGTGACATGAGGCCCCAGGCTTTATTTAATACGTATCATCAGGCCCTGCAGTGACTACAGAATTGTTAATTTCCTTGTAGGCTCACTTGTGAGCTGTTATGAGAGCAAGGGTTGGGTGAACATTTTTTAAATGGTGAGACTGATATCTGAAATATGAGATGCAGTGGGACTGTTGTCTCAATTTTACAGATGAGGAAAGGAGAACTGGGATAAAAAATAAAAAGCCAATCAAAGGTATCCAGTAATTTGGAACAGTGAGCTTCAGGAGGACTTGGCAACTTCATACAATTTGAATATTTAATGCCTAGCTCTGGTTTGTTTTATTTTCTTTTGTGGAGGGTCAGACCTCCACCTACATCATCTGAGTGCAGACTTGGTCACACCTCATTTAAGTGCTCACCATGACTACTTAGGCTGGTAGCATTTCTTGCATCCTTGTCTGGACGTTGCAGATAACTTACAGAGGGACAGGATTATGCAAGGAGGGATTCATCAGGGTTGTATAAGGTGTCCACTTTAGGAAGAGATGAAGAATATAATACTACTATTTATTTTTCTCCATGGGCTATGAAAGGAATAAGGACCACCCGCTCAAGGCTGAGGCCCCAGGTCAGCTGAGTTGAACTGTTCTCAAGGGTTGAATGTTAACAATGACAAAGTTAAAACTCCAGTTCTTTCTATATCATTTTTTTATTATCACATTAGATATAGGTAGCAGTGTGGTATTACAAACAGGGTTCAGAATAATAAATATGTATCCATTTATCACATGTTCATATATGTATACATATACACACAGATTTTGCAGCTATCTACATGTTTTTTATTTATGGACATTGAAACATGAAGGCATTTCTGAGAAATTGAAGAGCAACTAATGCAGAGCAGAACTATACCGCTCTTAAATTGAAATTTAGATGTTCTTCAAAGGGATTTTATATGGAACAGGTAGAGTTTCATGTTAACCATTTGGGAAAACACTGCAAAGATCTTTATTACTGGATATAAACCTAGGAATGTATGCACAGCAATAGGATGGGTACATATTATGTATTGCTTTGTACAAGTACTTTTAGTGCTTTTGCACTCAATACTAGTGGTGTTGCCTTTTATATGTCAGACGTGAAATTTAATTCTACTCCTTCTTCCTTGATTTACTTTACAGCAACAAAAGTTTTACTCGAAGGATTGCCTACACTGCTTGCAGACAACTAGTTGAGCAACTTATAGGAAGGTTATCTGGTTTCTTGATTGGCACATACTGCTCTCCATGTTCAGAGGTCCAAGAAGCCCTTGCTTTTATTTTGTCCAGCAACACAAGCAGAGGAAGTGCTAATCAGTAGTATTCTGTTGTCATTTACTTTCTGCAGTAGGCTTGATTGTGTTCCTTGACCTTATGAAATTTAAATCTCCTCATCTTGCAGACAATAGAAACAGCAATTGCTGCACGATCCATGGCATTGTGGCTTAGTTTCTTCTTCCCACTCTTCTCTTTTTCTAGTTGACCCATCATCTTGCTGTGTGGGCTAATTTGTCTTATACTGCTCTCCAAGCTAATCTGTGAACTGGAAGTGGAAATGAAATGAAGCACTGACGTGCTTCAAGAGCAATCTTGGTGGCTGAAGCAGCAGATACGTTAAATTTAAAGGGAAGTAAACATGCAGCTGTATTCTCAGCAACTACCTTCCACCATGCCAATCCAGGTGCTACCTTCAAGTCTATGCTTCAGTTTCTGACTCCTTTTAATTTCCAAGTTATTTCCATCAGCCTTAGATACAAGATTTATTTCAGCTCTGCCCTTTGTTAAGCCTTTTAAAGAAAAATTAAGGAACATGACTTACCAGCATGAAATACTGGAAGGAAGCATGACTTACCATGACTTACCAGCATGAAATACCAGGAAGGTATTTCATACCATTTTTTCAGAGGGGTTACTAGTGTTGTGTCTACAGTCTGGTTTGTTTAATTCAGAATAATTTGAGGGAATATGGTGAAGCCTATTCAGTCAATGCTGACCTGTCAAAATGGAAAACCACAATTATTTTTAGCGCTAGTATACTAGTGTACAAATGAATTTAGGGTTTTCTTCTAGACCAGCAGATACAGACAACAATTTTGAGATTACCTGCAGATTAATATAAGTATTTGAGGTGTTTACTCAGACCTAAGAATTAGCTGTTTGTTTATAACTAGTTGAATTGTAGGTACATAATTCCCAAGCTCTTGGTTTTATTTTAAATATCCTTAATCCAAAATCCAGAAACTCTTGTCAGCGGTAGCAATGACCAAATTTCTCCTCTCACTTCCCTGAAGAATGAAGAAAACCAAAACAAATTACTCATTACTTTGCTTTCTTACCATTCTGAGGTCACAAGTTCCAGAATCAAATGATCTTCCTACAGAAAAGCTGTTTCTGTGTTGATTTTGCCTTGGATAATTTTCCAAATCATGGCATGTTCCCTGTTACTAAATATTCTAAAAAGGCTGAATATAAATTCTCAGACTATTGGAGTGTCCAATATTTCTGACGGGGCTTGCCCTGCTGCTGAGCCAAATGGCGGCAGCTGGGATGTTTCCTCCCCAGTGACACCCTCGGCTCACCCAGGGACGGCAGGCGGAATTCCTCAGTGGAGAGACTTTAGGCAAAGGTGGAAAAAGGAGTGAGTTCCGAAAGAGGTTTCATCCAGGGTNTCTCTGGGTTTTATTTAATCTATTTTTTAATTATAGCACCTCTTGCTAATCTCTTATTGGGGGAAAGGGATGATCTTTTAAAAATACCTTTTTTAAGCATTTAACATTATAGCACTTATAATATTATAACAAAGCATTATAACACTTCTCAGGGTTAAAGCATGCTCAGGTCAACACTGAGTGCTTTAAATACAAAATTGAGTCTTTCCACCTGAAGTGTTTAAAAAGTATTACCTCTTTGCAAAGGGCTTTATTAATTCACATTGGCCAAACAGGGAAGACAAAGCCCACATTCTTAAATTAAGTATCAATAAATGAGGATTTTTAAATAATTAATTTATTTAGTAGTAACAGCTATCTGCTACATTGATTAAGCAAAGCAACAGCAAAGTGCTTCCCTTGGATCTGAACAGGCACAGAACTACTAAACCCGCTTGGTGCTGCTCTGTCCCATGGTACCTACCCATTGCATCCAGCGGGACACACCACATGAGCAAAACCTACTGCACTGAGTGCCCTACAACTGATCTAATGCCAAATATAGTTAACAAGGGAAAAACTCGTGCAAATAGGGGAAGATGACAGAACTGAAATCTAGGGTAGGAGAACACAATCCTGATCCTGGATCTCCAAAAATTTCTGTAAAGTTTACATTCATTCTCTGTGTGGCCATCAGATTCGTTCCAAAATCCATGGAGGAAAAAAAAACAAACAACAAAACAACAATGGAAAATACTTTCAAGGATTCCAGTGTGTTTTGGAGCCAGGTCTGTATTTCAGAGCAGTACTAATAGTTAAAACATCTATGTCCATGGGAAACAGAAAGTGCTCATTTAGAAATTGTTTTCCTTTACAGAATTCTCAGGCTGTAGCCTTAAATGCAAATTTCATTAACGTAGATGATAAAATAATACAATAAGATACCGTTTTGTCCAGAATTCTCAGAGTAATAAAAAGAACAGTGGCCAAAAGTGCTTTAAATATATTAACATTTTTTTTAACTCTGCAAGCCTTTGTTCTCAAGAAAGAAAACTGCTGTTTCGCTTCCCTGAAGCCATTGGTAATATGATGCAAAAACATCAGAGAAAATCTAATCCAAGATAGGTGCAGTCCCCAAGGGAACATGCTCTTCTTTGTTTTATATTTCCATTGGAAATCTTGGAGATTTTGCATGCAAACATCTTATTTCATGGGGCTGCTTCTCAAATTGAGAGATTAAATCTAGCTCGGTATAAAAGCCTTTTCAATAAAGTGGGTTGCACAGTCTTCTGTTTACAGAAAATTGATGCATCATTTGATATGTCTGAAATTGCTAACTTCTGTTTCAGTAAAGCTGAAGGAATTTCAACCAGCCCATTATCTAATCAAGAAAAAAGTTCCCTTAGCATCTTGTTTTAAGGTAGCTGGCTGGCAAGTAGTGTTTGGACTACTGTATATCACAATTCATTACAGTTGCAAAATGGACAGATTTTCTTGAGAAAGTCATATTTTCAGAACTATTCATCATCCACAAAGTGTTCATAAATGCTTCAAATGCTATAAAACAGCTATTAAATCCTAACTTCATTTTGGTTTTTTTCCCCCTTCATTTCATACATAATCAAAATTTAAATATATAAGTGGTCATTCTTGTTGCGTGCACATTGACTGAACTCGCAGCAGTAGCGACACTCAGTATGAGCCACAGCTGATTTCTCAGTCCTCAGAGCTTTATGGGTCCCCTGTGCCCATTATTAACATACCTTCCACCAAGGCAGAAGCCAGCTGAGTTCGCTCAGTCCTCAGCACACTGACGTGACTGAATGCATCCCTTGCATTCAAGCAAAATTGCAACCCAAATTTTTCAGGTAGCAGGAGGGAAATATGCCTGTTAGTGAAACCCTCTGAGTGTGGACCCAGCAGTGCGGGGCCAGAACTTCTCTCCTGCCCCTTGGTGATGCCCCATCCAACACACAGACTTCAGGTCCTGCCAGACAGTTGTGCCCAGCAGCTGGAGTTCCAACAGCTTTGCTTGGCAAATTTGTCAGGGTGTGAGTAACTGGAGAGGGCAGTGCTGTGTAATGTGTGGATATGCTTCACCAGGTCTGCACAACTTTGTCAGTGCTGTTCTCAGGCAAGTGTCACTATTTAAAACAAGCGCCACAGAAACTTTTCAACCCAGAATGCAGAAATGAAAGCTGACACAAGCATGGCTGAGAAGCAGGGCAGGTAATGTGTACAGAACCAAGGTCATGGCCCAATGTCTTTATAGCTGTCAGGACAGCAAGCACTCTCTGCTGCATTTCATCTCCTACCAAGTAAGAAAGAGATTAAAGCTTTAATTAACAATGCCAACCTTTTCTCCAGTACTTTCCATGAATAAATCTCAAAGGCCTTCACTAATGAGTTAAGTAAAAAAAGTGTGCATCTCCTGGGTTCCCAACCAAGCCTCCCAGCACTGCTGCTTCCTTCCTCACCATCCCTCCCCTATTTGGTTTCATGAAGAAGATAAGTCTCGTATGCTTGCAGGATAGGACTGTTGACACTCCTCCATGCCTGGAAGGGGCTGCAATGTCCACTGAGGCAAGAAGTACAGAGGATATTTTTCTGGATTTAGCTTTAAGAAATAAAAAACTGATCCCTGTTCCCAGGACGTGCAGTCAGAAATATATCTGAAGCAGAATCTGCTGCCACATACTAGTGTTTTCATCTCAAGGTTACTTCTATTAAAAAAAGTCCTTCCCTTGGCAGAGAAGCCAATTAACACATGGATTTTGAATTTAGATTTTAGATATTTGTTTTAATGAGCAAATCAAACTTAATCCCAAATTCCTGTAATTTTGAACGATTGGTATTTTGCAACTTATAGCAGTATTTCTAGGTACCAAACTAGCACTCAGGCCTTAATGTACTAGTCATAATGCAAAAACAAAAAAAGGAGAGAAACTCTTCCCTGATGAGTTCCTGAGCTGAATACGTAGGTTGAGGTAAAGAGAACATGAGATTATACATCAGGTGCAAGACAGGGCAAGTCACCTAGCTGTCTGTCTGCATGCCAACTACACTGCTTCTTCTCTTGGGAGGACGTTTACTTTCAACTAACAAGCTGCTACTTCTGCTAACAGCACCATCTGAAAACTATTTAATAAAACAGAAATAAATTGGTTAAGAATCTGTAACAAAAGCAATTAGAGCTAACAAGAGTGATGAGAGCGGGCTGTCCCAGAGGCAGCAGGATCAGGATGGGAGTGCCCCATTATCCTGCCCTTTCTGTTTGAATCCCTCAGAGAAGCAGATGCGAGAACGGCAGCAAGACTTTCCACAATGGAATCCCCCAGCCCTAGTCCAGAACAAAGTTTTTTTGGTCATGCTTTTTCTCTACAGCCACGGTGCACAGACAAACTGGCTATACCAGAGGCCTGGGGAGGCACTGAAGTTCCAGGCTATCTCATCTTCCCTCCCTGTCTGGAAATATACCCCAGGCCCTTCCAGGCTCTTTTCTCTCTGTCCTCACCTTTCCCAAACAAAAAGTTTTTTTGTGTCTGCTGAAGACAGTAGAGAAAAATATGAAGATGCTGGTAGTGTGAAGAGTTTCAGGTGTCAATTCAGGTAAACACCCAAACAAGGAAACCAGCTTCAAACCGTGATCCCACCTGAATAGCGCTCAGAAAGTCAACCCTGGCAACTACTCCTCTGAGTCTGATGGTAAAGAACTCCAGACTGTCCTCTCCTCCTGCCAGCACCACTGGTAGCCCTTTTCCCATCCCGCTGAAGACTACTGATGCTTCATTCACTGAAGAAGGGCAAAGACAGACAAGTTTTTTTTCAGTGTAACACAACACTTGTGATAAATTTCATGTGTGAAAGGATTTTTGTGTAAATAAATGTATAAAGAATGGGGGGACAAGGGGTTATGAGCTGACTACTACCCAGGATCCCATCAGCTCCACAGGGAGAGTCATCCACCAGAACTAGTGCCATGGGCTATGCAGAAAGGCCAAATCTCACACTAGGTTATGCAGTCACTCAGGCTCTGTTTAATCAATTGGAAATCTTTCCTGAGGCAGAACTGAAGTAGAGGCTTAACCCATTGCCATTGAACAGAACAGCAAAACCTCACAGGGTGAGAAGAGAAAATCCCAGATGTGTCTCTCCTGGGCAGCTCCCTGTTTTGGTGACTGTTAACTTACTGCATTTTTTTTTCCTTTGTTCCTGAAAATGTCAATGATGTAAGAAAGGCTTATGACCACCTCCCCCTCACATGCTGTAGGGTTTGATCCTTGAAGGAGATGGAAGTGATCCATGAAGAAGTGCCTCGCAGGCCATTGCTGCTGTGGGTGGGGGGGGCTCCCTCTTTGACTGGGAGGTAATACTAGGAGAACTCACAGGCTGGAAATGGAGGATAAGATAGGAATGGGAGCCTGCAGCTGGGGAGCAGAGGCTAGAGATTACTTTTTTATTATTTTATTTTAAACATATGTATTAATCATGGCTCAAAGCAGGGATGGCAATGGGAAACTGCAGCTGGAATGGGTAAGGCAGGAGGAGGTGATTTTTATTTCAGACATAAATTATGTATTAATTGTGGCTTGAAGGAGGGGTCAGTGTGGGAATCTGTAGTGCAGAGAGGACAAAAAGGAAAGATGATTTCAATTGCAAGTATATTTATTGAAGTGTAACTCAAAACAGGGGCTGGATGGGAATCTGCAGCTGGAACTGATAGGGCAAAGGAAAATATTGCTTTGGTGGAGCAGTATTATTTTAAACACATGAATAAGTCCTTAGCTCAAAGCAGGCACAAGAGTGGGAATCTGCAGTTTGAGGATGTCAAGTAACACTTGTGGGAGAGAAGATCTTTATGTCTTTTCAGGTGCATTCAGAGCTTGTGAAGGTTGCTGAGCTGACTTCGCTGGTGCTGAAACACCATCTGTTCTCAGAACTGGGTAATTCAGGATTCCCTAGCAGCCCTCCAGTTCCCTGCTGGCTCTCAAGAGTCTGCTCTGCCTGACAAACACAGATGTGCCTACGTGACCGTCGCAGTGGAGCTTACCACCAGAGAGCAAGGGCAGCTGGCTCTAAACACAGCGTGCAGCTCCATTCAGTGTGACCAGTTTTGCTCAGGAATGGTTGCAGCCACCATTACACCACAGTACAGCCCAGTCTTCCTGCAGAGCAGCAGCAGTGTGGGTCACTGTGGCCCGTTTGCCCTTTGCCTGGCCACCAGGCAGTGGTCACCGCCCATTGCCTTGGTAGGCCACCATCCCTCACACTGATGATAAGTGATCTCCAGGCTGTGGGCTTTCTCTGCAAAGAATGTCAGATGGAGCAGCTGGGAGTGGGACTGTGTGCTGCCTATGCTCACTCTAGTCTGGGCAACAGGAACAGTCATTCCCCTGGAATTAGCCTAAAGGAGCTGGTTGGTATGTTCTGGAAACCCATTTTATTGGAGAAGGCCTATCTTTGAATTCAAATGGTGTGCAGTATTGGTTAGAAAGAGAACACTGAGCCCATGGAAACATCACCAAAGTGCTAGTGCCAATTAATATTCATGTATCTCAGAGACAACAGGTCTTTCCTGTCTGGAGCTCTGGTCTGAAGCCTCGTGTCTGGCCAGTATGTTCTGTATTGCAGCCCTGAGCAGGAACATTACATCTTCCACAGGGTGATGTCTGAAAAAGCCACTAAACACCATGGATTTTTTTTTCAGTGCATCATTGCAAAACCACCTGTCCTGACTAACTTTTCACTAACAAACTGTGCAGACAGTTAGAATATTCATGGAGCTTCAAAACATAATTTTAATTTTTTTAAGATAGTTAGCTTTAGTGTTTGCTTCTTTGCTCCAAAAAAGTAAAAAGAAGTTGGAGTAATACTTGATACCAGGCTTTGCTTTACATACTTCTCATGAGGCCTACCAGTGTCTGTTCCCCTTCTGGCTCTACAAAACATGCCACTATATCTGTGCTGCTGCTTTCTTTTGAAATTCCCACAAGTGCAAACCCTCTTTACTCATACTGTGCATATTTGTGTACATTATGAATATTATATAATTAAGCTTTTGCTCTGCAAAAGTGTATGTTTCCCAGTGTCTAGCACACTCAGGAGAAGTTATTTCTGAAGGAGATTCAAAGTGCCTGAACCATCACCATACAAAACTTCCCAGTAGGCTCCAGAGCTTTTTAGTTGCCTTGTGCGACTCATGCATGTCATGATGCTAAGTGGTGAAGGAGGCAGGAGTTCTTGCCACTTAGAGGAAGATCAGTGCTGTGCTCATCAGCTGTACCTGACTTTGCTTTACACATAATAGATGGTCTACATCACTGAATGATGAGTTGCAAATAAGAAACTGGTCAGAAAGTCTGAGGGATTGGTCAGAAGGTTTAGCATTAGGTTATGGTGTTGACCACTTGTTATACTTGAGGAATGCAAGTTTTGAGGTAAACGCTGAATTTACCGTAATTTATGTCAGCTGTGGGCACTCCAAAGAGGGGCCTTAAAAGGTCTCTTTTCTTCTAAGTGAAACAGCAAATTTTTGCTGCTTTTCTTGGTCTAAGCAGAGTTGTTTCCTATCCTCTGGATCTCAGATCTGCTCACATTTCAGTGCTTGGGGTTGTTCTTTGCTTGTGTTAGCCTGTGAGATTATGATAGGAAGAAATAACCACAGTTTTCAGGCAATGTACTGTGCCAAACTCACTTGATCCAGTATCAGTCACCTTCAAAAGCTCATCCTGATTTTCTCCACCTCAGTGAGGGGGAGACACCCTCATAAACTCAGTATGTCACAAGGCCTTGCTGTATCTGAGTTCTTATTTCAATGCTCAAAACCTTCCCAAAATTGCTGTGAATTCATAATAGCTTAAATGAACTTTCTGGAGCTATTATATGTATTGTGAATTAATAGGGATTTCTAAAAATTATCACCAAACTGACTTTCTTTTATCCTGTTCTTTCCTCATTCTCCTAAAAAAAAAAAAAAAGAAGGTTTGGATTTTTTTCTTATTTTTGGTTTCAACTAAAAGCTTGATTTTTTTCCCCTCATTGCAAAATTAAACTAATAGGGGGAAAAAAACCCACTTTTTTTTAGTTTGAATATGTGAAAACTGAAGACAATTAAGTGTTTCTTGAATTTCAGATCTTAGTAATATCTACTTTCTATTGCCGATTCTCTGATTTTACTGGTTTTACTTGTTCTACCATCAGACAAATTTCCTGCATTTATGTTACTAACTTTTATTTTTTCATGGACCAATAGCAATCATATTTAGGGCACAAAATAATTTGAAATGACATGACTTTTCTCCGATATATGCTATTGAAAAGGTTGAGGTGTCCATGGATTATTCTAAAAAGCTTAAGAGTTTTTTGATTTAAAATGGTCCATAAATGCTTCCTTATATAAAGGTTTAATAAAAAAGCAAAGTCAAGCACTCCTGACTGTGATGTATTCATGGTTCAGTATTTGAATATTATTTGGAGATGTCCCAGGGGTGGCTCCTTTTTCATTCATGACTGTTGTGTAGTTCTGAGCCAGGATGCTTCTGCTTCAAAAGTTTTAAAACTGATGATATTTAAGAGAGAAATTAAAAGGGGATGTATTTTCACTTGTGAGTCCATGGTGTTGGGTTTTTAGAAGACAGTTCAAACAGCTGGAGTAAGCTCAAATCATCGCATTTCTGTATGGGAAAGATAAGTAAATTATCTGCTGTTGGAATGGACACCAATCATGGTGGCGGGGGGTTGGAAAGAATGTTATTATCCTCTGAAAGATTTTAATATTTTGAAGAAAAGTCTCAAATAAAATGGAGATGAAAAACATTAAATATTGTATTTGGTCACCCAAAGTGTTCAAACCAGTAAAATTTTATGCTGAAAAGGGCAGGTTTTTTTCAACACCATTAAGATAGTATTTTGATATCTTCAAAATATTTTCCCAAATTTTGTGAAAATGAGAAGTGTTCAGAAGTGATCTTTTTTCCATGAGACATTGATTTTGGTTAATGAATGTGCATTCACTAAAAAAAAAAAAATTTCCTAAATTCCTACTAGCCGGTGCTTTTTTAAATTCTCATTTTGAGGATGCTTAGGATGCTAATGTAAAGAGACAGGTCATCCAAATTTAAATTTTCTTTCTTGGCACTCTCATCACCTTTCTCAGTAAAAGCAAGGGTTTGCAATGAAGACTATATATTTCTCTTGAATTTTATGTGTACCTACTGTTCTTTATCCATTTTCAAACAGAACTCCAAACTAAGACGTTTTCTGTTTTGTAAGACAGAAGCAATTGAACAGATAAACAACTTTATCCATGTGAACCCCTACATTTCAAGACACAATGAACCTTTAACTCCCATAAGCTAAATCAGGACATAACATAGCTCATATGGGTGCAATTTTTGCCTTCTCCGATCTTCCCTTGGTTCTCTCTATCATCCTTTTTCAGTTCAGTCGTGTGTTGGATCTTGCTGCTTCCTGGGTTCCCAGGCTTTGAAGCCTTACTGTCCTCCAGTTCCTGGCTCTGCAGTTCTCATCCTCAAACCTTTGCTGATCATACTCTCTGTATGATACTTCCCTGGGGCTTCAGACTGCCTATTGATATTTTCTCTTTCAGATCCTCAGCTCGGTTTCTGCTGTATTTCTCTCAAGCTGGAATTCATTCATGGCTAAATTGCTCCAACTCAAAGATTTTAGAGTTATGAGGAACTAGAATCTTCTTACATTAGACTACTCATGTAAGACATAATACTCAAAGTGTAAGGAAAGCAAATAATGGAAAAAATTACATTCCCTTCCACCTCTCCTCCAACAGAAGCATGATAGCTTTGCAGCATCATCTAGCTAAGGAAAACATATGAGAACTACACTTCCAAAAAATGGTGGGACTCAGATCAGCAAATGACATTAAACATGGAAAATCACAGGGAATATGAAGCATACGCTTCCAAAGTGTTAGCAGTGCAAACACTTCTTTCATGGTGATGCTGACAGGCAAATAAGCCTGGAGAGAGCGTGCTGTAAGCGTAATGCAAAGCTCATGTAGGACTAGTGCACTAAAATATTAGCTTCCTATCCCCAGAACTGCACAAGGCAAGCACTATGCTTATCGCCTCTGCAACTCAGAAGTTTGTGGGATTGCCAGCACAAACAGCTACACAGGAAAAGCTAGGTGTACACAAGGAACTCTTGGTGTACATCCAAACAAAAGAAAGAATCCAGGGCAAAGAAGCATGAATGTTAATAATCTTGCCAGAGATCCTTTCTTCAAGGCTAATAGTTCAGTAACCTCCTTTGATGTATGACTTGAATATATCACAGCATCTGCATGCCTCCAGCACCTCCCTTAATGCACAGCTACAGCCAGAATTAATTAGTAAGCAGGAGAGGGAAGGAGCAAATGACCCCGTATGATGCTGATCAGTTTGTTCTTACTGCTAGTGCAGCACTACCAATAATTTAAGCAGAATTTTAATAAAGCACACATAGTGGCTGGTTCCCAGTAGCCAAGAGTCTGTGGTAGACTTCACACCCTATAGCCTTTAATTATTCATCTCTGTGAACAACAAAAAACAGAGATGCCTAAGGTACTGGACAAATCCTTTGACCTGCTCAAACAAGAGATGAATGTCCATTTGATTAATTCTTCTATTTACCTGTCAGTTTTATTACTCCAAATCTAATTAATTTTGTTTGCACCGAGGGATAACACTATCTTGCAAATGAGCACATCAGCAAAACAGGGAATTCAGCTGGGCTTAATCTAAAAGGTTTCAAGGGAGAAGTTGGATTCCACTTGCACTGCTAGAACTAGTGAAAGCCACAGTGTAACAACCTTTGCCCATGCTTGTCTATAAGGTCTGTGACCATGAACTAGGATCTGAAATTAATCCAAATTCTCAGATCCTGTTGTGGTTTTTGCCTGTGAATGGGACATAACAGGCAATTTGGTTGACTATGTGGGAGAGAAAAAAATTTCTCTTTGCAGTTTTATGATTTTCCTATTCTGAGGACCACAGAAAATAACCTAACATAGAGAAAATATAGTTAGAAGGGAAAACCAACTTTTCTGTATATACAGTCTTGCCATTAAAATTCTTTGCAACAGCCTCTGATGTTTTTTATGAGGACATCAAGTATTTTCTTCAACACAGTTCCTTTTCTATTAAAAACTTTCGTTTCTTCCTCCATGGTACCCCATTGTCCCTATTAAGAAAAAGCATGAAACTTCTCTTTCTTCACTCCCTTTCTTAAGGATTAGGCTTGTGATGATCTTAGCCAGAGATAGCCTGCTGGCCATAGAAAGACCAGTGGTGGTTCTTCCCTTTTTTACTTCTTTTTCTGCACATGTTCCCCTTGATTATAACCTTAATTAAAGCCAAAGAATGCTTGAATTCTAGCAAGCATGTAGCTATTGTACCTGACTCCTATTTGTCGCAGTAGATTGCTGTCTACTTTTTGCCTCTATTTCTTTGAAGAGAAAGATTCCTATTCTGATGTTATAATAAATAGAAAAAAACCCCAGTCCAACTGCAGTCTTTGAACAGTATTGCAAACAACAACAACAATTACTTCTAACAATTATATAAAGTAAATTATATATCACTCTCATACCTAGGAAAAAATTCTAAATCTTCTATTCTGCCTTATGTGATCAGCAACATTGCTGTGCACCACATTTATATTTATAGAAGTGGAATCATCACCATGTAAAGACGAGAGAGAGAACAATTAAACAGTCTTAAACTCAGTTTTCCAAGTCTAAAGCAGACTAGGGAAAAACCATTTGGGGTCAAAACTATCATTGAAGCAATAAAACTAATTCCCCAGGCTAAGCTCTGTGACTTATTTCAGAGGGGTTATATCAGGGTGAGTTTGGCCCATTATTTTTTTATTGTTTCCAAATGTGTGTCTGCCTAGTGAACTATCCTGATAAAAAGAATGGACTCTCAAGAACTTCTCAGTCAGAAGCAACACCAAGGTACCACTAAGAAATGTCTACTGGTGAAGCCTCATCTCTCCATCTCTATGCACACAAAAACATACAAGCAAAATGTTGATATTCCCCCATAGTGAATATCAGACAAGAAAGAGAAGACAAGAGACTGGCCAGAGAGCAGTATTGCAACCCCATGGCAAATCTCACTATTGCCCTGGAGCAGCCATGGTACACAGCCAGCTTAGTTGTCTCACCAAGATAGACTTTCCTTCACACTTTCCTTGGTCCAACACCCTTGAGAACTGGAGTCATATACTAGTGTTTTCTGGCACTGTAGTTTTAAAAGACAGACCTCTGCTCTCTCTGGAGCTCAAATCAGTCTCCACATTGCACCACCCCATTGCTTGCTACTGGATGGAAAGTGGGAGAACGCTTATAAGGGAATCTCACCAACACCTCCAATGAAAGGCACCATGTGGATTAGCTCTCTCAAAATTGTTTGTGGGATACAATGAGAAAGGCTTGGAGCTGCAAACAGCAAGGCTTAGGAAAGCATCAACCCTAGTCAGAACTTGTACACGATCATTTCTGAGATCTCTGGGTTTTGATTTGGCTTCTCTTGTGTTGGGTCTCTTGACCATGCCTGAGCCAAGGCATGGCTGATCTTTACACTTAGTATTTTGTTGCATTTTGCAATGAAATCCTCTCTAGATCTGTTAGAACACAAAACAGTCTCCCTTCTTTGTTTCCTACAAATCACAGGAGAAAAAGAAAGGTGGTGTTTTCATCTGGGATTGCAGCAAAAGGGATGCAGTAGAACATCACTATACTGATGGCCCTTATTGGAATTTCTGTTGGGCAAAATAAGAGAAAATGTCTTGCTGTACGCATGCCATAGACGCTAGACATATTAAATCAAAATGAGGAATGGTTGTTTTGTTCCACCTAAACAGAATTCATCGTCCCTTTGGTCTATGGTATGCTCTTCTGATGGTGCAGGCTTTTAAAAATTTGAAATCCTGTAGGCCCAAGCAAGACTGGAATTTTTTTCCCTGTATGCAAAGTTTCACACTGTAAAAAGGAGATATATTTATATGATTTTAGTGTTAAGAAGACTGAAGAGATTTAGTGGGACTTTTAAATGATGTTCTTTACAATATTTTATGAAAGCATTTATAATATGCTTCTAGAGCAAACAGTCCAAAATCCTACCTATTGGGTTTTTGCCTCACAAATTCTAATGACAGAAACACCTCCTTGATGTCAGTTTGGTTCCCTAAATGCTTGACAGCATCTACAACACAAAGATGGCTGAATTTCAACTCAAATAAAAATGAATGTCTGTGGGTCCAGGGAAGTTCATCGAACATCAGTGAAGGGGTTTAAGAGACAGGTCAGGGATACATGTTACTACTGCCACTGCCCTGAAAATGCCAGCTGTCTCTCAAATAACCATGACAACAGATGTTCTCACCTCCAAGGTAGGGTGCTATTGCAATGGTGAAACATGGATAGCCACTTCTCTTTGGAAACAGAGCGGTGTATTCAACAATGTATTTCCTTTAGTATCACTCTAGGTGATCACTGATCTAGGTAATCACTGAGATTAATGTAGTGAAATCTCTGTAGCACCTTGGTTAGGCAGGAGCTGAGCAACAGTGCAGGCCCTTGAGGCAGCGGTCACGGGGGCTGGCTGGGATCAGCTGCCTGCAGTTTCTGTTAAGGCTTCCATTTGAGTTCAGTACTGACCTGACACAGTGCTGTGAAATAGGGATGCTGAGCCTACCCAGCCAGGCTGCTCTAGGGACACACCAGTCAGCAGGGAGACTGCTCTGGGACCATATGTGTGGCTGTAGGTACAGGGAATTCCAGACTTGGTTAAGGAGCACACCGAGACCAGTTCTATCATTGCCTGTGTGATTCCAGCCTTATTGTGCAGCTAAGGCAGGCTTACTGCATGTGTATGCATTCAAATGCCTGCTGGGCTGCAGGGCCATCTCTGTCGGCAAATCCTATTTTAGAGGGTTACACTTGAAAGCATCCTTTAGAGATACTTTTTCCCAATATTAAAATCCATACTTCTTCTTCTTCTCACACATTTTTCTATTTCTATTCTCTGTTTCCACTGCTGATGGAAGGACTGAATCTCTTCATGTTGGCAATTTTGGCCCCCTTCAGGTTCATGAGTTATGTAATTATATTGGGGTTAGAGCTACAGAAGCCAGTGAATACTATTACATGATTATAATACACAGAATTACCAATATCTAACTGAATGCTTTTTAATGTATTAGCATAAAATTTGGGAGCCAGAAGTGATATATTTACTATCAGCCTCTCTCCCTTTTGTCAGTGGTATGGAATGAATGTAAAACTGAACAGGGGAAAGTGTAGTAGCTGATACCTATTCCAGATGTTCTGCTAAAAGGTGCTATTTATGAGAGGATATGATTGGGAACAGTCCTGACCTAATACCTAAAGGATTACACTAACTGTGCATTACACACACACACACACACACACTCACATATATGCATATATATTCCCACCAGCAATGTGAGAATTCTATGAGTCTGGAGGGGAAAATGTGGAAAACACTGGATCAGTGAAAATAGAATAGTAAAAATATCTCTCCTCAAGTTTAAAGCAGAAATGTAAAGGGTTGGGTTCTTTCGCTAAATGCCTCAAATTACCAAAAGAACACTCAACAATTTATGATTCTATGATTCTTACCCCTCACCAAAATTCATGAAGAGAAGATCTGAACCTCAACTTCAGTTTGGTTCAGTCTAAAGGTCAAAAAAAATATATCGCTTATCTGAAAATTTTTATCCAATCTGCAAAACCACATTGAATATTGGAAATCTTCTGAGCTTGATTCTTTGCTGGTGATTGGAAACCCTCAATTCTAATCTCAAGTGAAAAAAAGACCAAAAACTGAGAGAAAAAATGGAAGTGAAGATAAATATTGTCCATCCCTGAGTAATATTTCCTCAGCTTCTAGGTGAGTTCAGGACTGAGTGGAATCTGAAGAATTCAAGCATAATTAAAATTTCATCATCATTTTTTTAACAAATAAGAACCATATAAACTATTTAAAGATTATAGTGAAAAAATTAAAGAAAACTCTGATAAAACCTGACAAAATAGTCAGGAGCAGGTGGCCTCTTCACTTTCATTTGTCACACTTCCATCCCCTTATTAGATATATGAGAACAAAAGTGTGCCTGATCCTTTACAGCCATGTAGGAAGATGCTGTCGCTCACTGAAATTTTACTTAGACTCCTGAGGGTAATGGGACCCCATGTGTGTCTGGGCTGCCTGCACTGCACTCATTAAAGATTGCATTCTTTCCTGAACAGCTTGTACCTATTCACATGTCATAGGATAATCTTCCAATTACCCTGGAATGAAACTGTGAAACAGTGTTGGGAGATGAACAGTTTCAAACCAAGGGTTTGGAGATTAGATAGGGATATGTGTTTCAGATAAATCCTCATGTATTAAAGAGCATGTTTGTTTTAATGACAACTTGAATACTCCATCACCTTCCCTAATAGGGAAGCAATTAAACCTTCAGATATGTCAATTAGCTACTGATGGGCTGATTTCCTGTTTGTTAGTATACCATTAGAGAGTCATATGGCTCTGGAAAGTTTCAAGGCTGCTGTCTGGGGTTTTTTGCACTTCAGGGACATTTCTTGCAGACATTAAACCCCTGCTTGATTCCTCATCATTAAATATCAGCTAAAGTCTGGGAGCAGAGGAGAACTTCAAGCTTGAAACCAGCAGAACTGCAGAAAGTGAGCTGCTACCTCATTATGATCATAGAGTCAATAAAGTCACCTGATGGCAGATTTAGAGGAACTCATTAGGAGATGGAATTTGGTTGTGCAGACAAGCTGCTGTGATTCTGGAACCAGGCCCTTTCATTAAGGTCTTCAAATAGGATACAACGCAGAGGGAGGGGGAGCCTGCAGGGCATTGCAGCTTTAAAGCACGGCAATAAGAATTCTATATGCATACAGCACTCTACATTGCAAGGCAAAGGAGTTAAGCTCTTAGGTGAAATTTAAAAGAAAAGAATTGAGAAAGGAATTTAAGACACCTATATCTCCTTAAAAGTGATATTTTGTAATTCTGACTTAGAGTGAAAGCCATGTCATCCAATGAGAATACAGTGCAACAGACCTTTTATTACCTAATCTCTATGTAAATTTACTGATTTCTTATTCTTGGAACTTAATTTTTTTAAACATAACTGAATTAATCTAAGTCAAAACAAACCCAAAGCTTTTCATGTGGCCAATACATCTTTCCTTTGTTTCTCCAACCTGATTGCTGCTAAAGCAATTGTTGATTGCTGCATTTAGCATGCAGCTTCTAATCAGTGAGCTCTGTTCCTGCAGCACTTGGCCTTATCTGAGAAA
The DNA here is from genome assembly GCA_013399945.1 of Ploceus nigricollis. Classification (NCBI taxonomy): domain Eukaryota; kingdom Metazoa; phylum Chordata; class Aves; order Passeriformes; family Ploceidae; genus Ploceus; species Ploceus nigricollis. Next base: position 428,110 of record VXBC01001439.1, on the reverse strand, counting down.
GGTGAAAAGATGAAGCTCCTAAAAAGTATTAGTCTAAGATACATAAGACACAGACATGTCCTGTAAAGCCAGCCAAGAGCAGGAGAAACTCCATCTTGTAAGCAGCAGACACCCTAGTGAGCTGCTGAGCTATGCGTGCAGAAGTAGAAATAGGTGCTATAATTTTGAGCCAGAGAGAAAACCACCACTAACAATTCCCCTTTTGAGAATCACCCATGTAGTGAAAGTCTAGCTATAATGAAAGAGAATAAAGGTCCTGAATTCTTTCACTGCAATTTTGGTTACGGTGAACTTAGAAAGAAAGTGAATGGAGTGGAGCAGCTTAATTATAAGAGGGCTTGCTGTGGTTACTTTAAAATCTTGGATAGGATGTAGGGTATGTTTTCTCCCAGCCATCTCTTTAAAATTAAGGAAGGTCAGGAGTGTTCTGGACAGTCCCCCAGAAAGCACACACTGGGTGCAGTGTGTACTTGAGCTGCTATGTTTTTCACCATCCTTCATCTGCCTTCAAAACATTTAGCATAAAACTTTGTTCAACAGCTTTGCACTTGAAGGAAACGTTGAAGAATTTAGCTCTGCTAGAGAGGTGGGTGCATAAAAACAGTAGGCAAATAATAGATCATTATTGTAACACTTGATAGCTATTTCAATAGCTTGAAAAAAAATAAATTAGAAACCTGGAGAAAGTAAGTACGCATCTTTTTATGTGCTGAAAGCTCAAACCAACTTAAACTGTCTGATACTCTGTTTGCTGTAACTGACTTGGCTCTGTGAGCAGTTCCAAAGCCATGTTTCTAAAAAATACAGTCTGTGTTTAACTTATAGGCATGAATATGTAAAGGTCTTTACCGGTGTGTTATTTGTCTGCCATGTTCCTGTTCCTGTGCCTGGCTGTCCAAACCTGAACAGTCTGTCTAGTCTTCCTTTCTGCACTGACTGAAACCAGCAGGAAGTTTCTTACAAATGTTAAGTGTTAAATGTTAAATGTTATATACAAAATGTTAAAAAAATCACTCTGCCCTGCTTGTTCATTTGTTTCTGCTGCTTTTCTTTATTTTTTTTTTTCTCTTTTGTGTTACCACAACACCTTGCAGGCCAAATAGTGGTCTAGAACCACTGTGCACAAAGTGCTAGAGAAATATGAAACATCCAGGCTCTGTCCCAAATGGCTTAAAATAATGTAGTTGAAATATAAGACCAGTGACCACAGATGGATAAGAATAAGGGAACAACAAGATCATACTAGGGGGTGCTTTCCGTGTTCAAGTTTTTGGCAAAGGAGAATTTTAATAAGGGATTCAAAGGAGGATAACAGTTGGTTTTATGAATGCACATGCAGGCTCTTCTCAAGCCTGAGGGGCAGCAAGGGAGAAAGCACAAAAGATGCTTGTTGGAAAATTTAACAAATTGATCAATTGAAGCTGGCATCTGGGGTTGACTGATGCTGGGCATTTATATTTTGATAGTGAATAAAAAGTGACAAGTTGGGAGTAAGCCATGAAGGGCTTTGAAAGTTAAGAGAGCCACAATAAGCTTGATGTCCCAGAGGAAAAGGGAATCATTGAAAGGGTTCAAAGCTAATGGATATAGTCAGAACAACAGGCCGGGAAAATGATTTATATTGCTGGGGCCTGAAATGAGCAGGGCAAGAGTGCTTTTGTGAGGGCCAGAGAAAAGGGCATTGCGCTAATCGAGATGAGCGTTGGACAAGAACTTCAGCAGTAAGAAAAGACAATAAAGACTATTGTTTAGAGATAGTGTGTGGAAATGCGGTGTGGGCTGAATGGGGAGCACAGATGGGAGACTCAGTGAGAAGACAAGATCTCATGCTTCTGCATGTGGACATCCAAGGCTGAAATCAGTGCTGCTCACCACAATCAAAGATGAAGACAAGAGAAAGGGTTTGTGAACATTCAGGGCTTTTAGTCACTGTTGGTGTGATACTCAGAGACTTATCAAGACTTTCATTGGGATAGAAAAACCTGTGTCTGGAATAAATTGCTATGGAACAGAGCTCTGATTCTGTATTATGTAAATTGTGATTTGTTTGCATGAGTGCGTGAAATTATCCACAATGGATAGAAGAGGAAGAGAAGGGAATTTGGTGGAATGCTTAGAGAGGGCAAGAGAAGGGAAGATACTTTGAGGAGAAAAGAAGGGGAAATATTGGGACTAAAGAAAGGAAAGGTGGCCAAGAGGAGAAAACTCAATAGTGTTAGTAATACTCACAGGACCAGGGAGTTGAAGATGTAGAAGGACTATTGAGATTCAGCTAAGGATTTGCCATTTATGGTTTCTGCAAGGTAAAGGGAAAAGAGAACATACGTGGAATATAAGGTAGTACCAGAAGGGAGGAATTCAGGGAGTTATTGTAAAAAGAATCTTCAGCCTGTTTACAAAGAAAAGAGATGGGTGGAAATTAGAGATGTAAATGAGGTGAAAGTTAGGAGATTTTAGCTAGGAGAAGAAGCCAGGTATTTTTGAAGTGTGAGGAGAGAACAGAGCCAAATGAGAAAAAGAGGTGAAGGAAAAAGGAAGGGAGCAGATAGCAGCTAACACTGAGACTGGAAGAAAGGGTAGGATGAGGTCACTGTGACAAGCAAAAGGTCACCTAGAAAGAATGTTAAACAAAATATCTTATTTTTAAATATATCTTACAGGCTATTTGTGGGAAATGCATTTGGGAATAAATATCCACAAGAATTTGCCCTGAAGATCTGCTTTGAAGACCTTAGCACATGAAGTCAAGAAACAGAAACATACACAAATAAGACATGCTAATTGAAGCAGCTCAGTTTTCAGTTCAGGTTTCCTAAGCAGGACATTTCTAAAGAAAAACACATATTTTGAGAATGGAAGACTACAGAGAAATAAAAAAGAAGGTGTATGAGTTTCTGTGTTGGTACTGACCAACAATTAAAATTGACCTTCAAATGTAGAAGGCCATTGGGGGGTTCAAAGTGAGGGGTTCATTTTTCATCAGAATAATACCGAAGGCTACATTGTGTTCACAGCAGTATTCTGCACTAATACATGGCTTTGTGGTTTGTATTTTAAAACCTCAAGCACATCATGGTCTCATCCTTTCTTAAAGTGACACCCCATTGAATCACTTCTAAAATTTATTTCAGCAGAAAATTCCTTAAAAAGCTAGTGTTTTAAGAAATTTCCAGCAGCCTACCCATTTCGAAACCCTTCTGACAAAGTGCTAATGACACCGTCATGAAATCTTGCCTGCTTTCCAAATATCTTCCCTGAGTGCCTGCTCTGGGAGCCAGGTCTCCAGGACTTCTTGCTCTTTGAGAGCAATTCTTAGCTGAAAGAGGGAGGCAGGAGGCCCAGAGTTTAACCTTCCAAGTTTTACACAGTTTCATCGCTTTGAAAGCAATGGTTTTCAATACCTTCAAAGAGTTTTATTTCCTTCTTTATGAGACTTCTGATGTTTATTCAAAACTGAAATTATTTTTCCTCAGCACTTCTGAACTTCTGAATGTTGCAGAATAAAAATACCAGCTTTTGAACACCATAAATGCTAAACAACAAAGTGAAAAATTGACACATGCTTTTCAGCCATTAAGAAACCGTATGAAATGAGACATGTCTTTCTTGCACATTGTCAAATGTGTGCACTTTGGGGAAAATTCCGGTAAATTAATGAATGAGTTGATTTCACATTAAAACTTCCATTGAATGGTAGCTGTATTGCGATACTTAACAAATGTTGCTTGTGTTATATGGAGCAGAAGAAAATTAGCTGCAGTTTAGGAAGAGGGAAATGCATAATTTGGTATTGATAGTGCTTTTCAGGGATTGGCACAGACATCTGACTTCTTGATTTTGTAGCTGAACTTGTGGATGAATCAAGTGATCAGGCCAAGTAACCCTGTTAAAATAGCAACTTAATATTTTATCTTTGAAGATCACATTTTGCTACATGGTTTTATAAAAGCATGATATTTTTAAGATAATGTTGTTTAAACTTCATGATCTAGGCTATATAAAGGTATGGACTTAGCAACAACAAAGTAAACTACACTGAAATAGGTGAATTAGGGAAATTTTGAGAATAGGGATTGAACTCAATCCTGTAAACACAGATAGGTCAGGCTGCTGTGCTGGACCTCTAAAACAGTAACAGTTTAATGTGGCAATCACTGTATTTTAAGGGACCATAGTGCTGTAAGAATAAGCTACTTTCCCAGTAGCTGTTAACATCTTACTGTTACTATGGTAAATGTCTCCTACACTATATGAAACCATAATATTGTGTGGTTGCTTATGAGTTGAGTGCATACAGGACAAAAAGGTGGAGTGATTACAGTAACTTCTAGTTTAGAAACTTGAGAGGAACAGACAATTATCACTGTAGAAATTTATATTAATTTTATTTATTTTAAGGTAAGCTGATCCTCAAGCAAAGTAATTTCAAAGTAGCCTGAAAAGCATATTTTATTTTTGAAATAAATTCTGAAGAAAGAAGGTCACTGGAAGGGCAACATCATGGAGACAGAAACAGCTTGAGAACCACCGAGAGCATACAGCATCTCTTCCCAGCATCCCCATTTGCTGCATGGAAATCACAGTGTACGACCTATTATCCATCTGCAACCAGCTTTGGATGAATCAGCACCCAACATAATAGGACCTTGCCCCAAACACTCACTTCTGCTTCCCTCATGGCAGTCTGTGCCATGACTGAACGTCTCTTTTAAGTTGCCTCGTAAAGTCAGTGTATATATTTGCAAGGGGATATATTCCTTAACGTTGAAACAAATTGGAAAAGGAATTAGGAAATTCTTCTTGCTTGTAGATGATTAGAATACTGTGATGTTTAGCATGGCATGTGTGTATAATTGTGAAAATTCTCAGCTTTTATTACAGTGTGTGATCATTATTATGTATTACTGCAGGTGGATGGCACTGTGCAACAAAGGTCTTTTTTTTCCTTGCACAATGACAAAACTTCCAAAGTTGCAGTCACAACAGTTTTCTTAGTATACTTTGCTTCTTTTCACAGAAATCACAGCATCTGATTCTTTGAGAAATGTAGGCAGAGTACTTTCCTCAGAAATACACACTGGGATAGTTTGCTTATCAGTGTCTTTTCAGGTTGGTTTTTTTTTTCTGTATATTCAACATAATTATCTAACTGATTTTATTTCTCTGAACAGGATTTCAGTTTGTAAATGAATTCAGATAAGAAGCTAAACAAAGATGAAGGAATGAAGTGGTGGAAAAAATAAAGATAAAAAAAAAAGAATCCTTCTGAAGTACAAATCTCATCAGCTGATATACTTTTTTTGAGAAAAATTGTAGGAGTAATATACCTACATATAATGTTAGAGGAAAAGTAAATCATACCTAAGTTAAATGAAAACAAAATATACTGGGTGAAACTGTACTAGATTGTGCTATCTAGCTATTCCTAGGGATCTCAAAGAAATCTCTTAAGCATGAGTGAAACTTATTTTTATTTCTAAGAAGTTTGTGCTAACCATGAAAACTGGTAGATGCTTCAAACAGTGTATGGGCCAAGACAATATAGCATATTTGCATTTTGTAGTTGCTGCAAGCTGTAATGTAACCTAGAGGAAAAGAAGAAGTGCCTGTTGCAACAGGCACCTGTTGCAAAGTGATGCAGATACTGCAGAGGTCTTGGTGAAATTCCATGACACCTATAATAACACCTGAATAGCATAGTCATAACTATGTATTGCATTATATGTGCACATTTTTTGCTTTACAGAAAAGCTTCCATAATGTCAACAGTGTTAAGCTGCCTTCTGAAGGAATAAAATGTGAACTATTTAGTATGGGCAATTCTGATTGCTCATACTAGTCAGTACAATCTAGTCAGACACTACGGAAGGATATGTTGGTAAGAAAAGCTAGGTCTCTCACAGACCTAGAGATTCCTTCAGGACAGAAATAAACCCAAAATTAAAATCTCTTTGAACATCAGTACAACCATCTCCTCTGTTTGTTAATCTTCACCTTTTACTACTGACTGTGACAAATTGTTCTCTCTTCAACAGGAATGTCATTGTTTTACTATAACTGTGCAAAAAACTTTCAGTGCTTTCTAAGATGAAGCTAGCTGAAATCAGCAGTAGCCAGTGCAGGACCTTATTTAATATTTTTCTTAATGAATGCCACAATTAGATTTATATTAACAAAGTTTCCTAGACCCTGCAAACTGGAAGACATCATGGATATTTTGTGTAGTATTGTAGAGAATACTCTACAAAAATTGTTGCACAAATGATTCTGAGAAGTGAGGTAACAGTAATACGATGATAGTTAACAGCAAGAAATGTTCATTCAGGATCTAATATCTAACATTCTGCCGTAGGCCAGGAGCTTTTGTTTTGCCAGCACCTGTGGAAAAAGACTGATGGATACACGGCCACAAGCAGTAACATGCCATCCCAATTGCACTGGTGAGGTATTTCCAGCAGAGATAGGGAAGTTAGAATAGTGTTGTGTTACGTATGAGAAAGAGCCAGCTAGAGTGACTGTGTGTGTCGTTGCATCCTTCCATATTAAGTGACTAGATCTAAAGCAGATACAAGAAAGAACTGGTAGGATGATCCAGGAGCTGCAACTTTGATGGATCAGATGAAAGCAGGAAGTCTTGGCAAAGCAAAGTCTGGGAGAAGTATATAATTCTACAGTGGTAAGAAGGATAACGAGTGGGTAGGGAAAACAGTGTTTCAGCATTGTTCAGGTCAATGTTGATACAAACACAAAAGAAAACCACTGGCCACAAATATATCTATATCTAAAACAAGAAGCTTTTGAACCATCAGGGTGGTGAAGATCTTGAAAGGCTCTTCTGCAAGAGACCCTAGAGAGCAATTCAGCTAGTTTTATAGTAAGTTCAGGGCTAGTTCTGAGAATTTTGGAAATAGGGCCTAGGGAAATATTCCATTGGTTTTGTTTTGGCAGTAATTAAAGTGTTCTTAATGTATTGCTGATTTGTTGAGATAATCAATTCTTGAGATTTCTTGGACTTGAGATTTCTGACACACTATATTTCTATGTAAAGTGATGTATGTTTTGCATTTATGTAATTTGTTGACACAACAGGGGGGAATTCACTCCTCATTGTAAAATATGTGGTCCTGGAAACCTAGTCAGAATAATGGAAGAACTGAAGGAAAACACCACCAACAGTGTGAAGAGTCACTTTTATGTTGGTTTTAAGAATTAGCTTACTGTTTCAGACAATTTGGTTGGGCAAAATTTGGCCCTTCAAGCACACATATATAAATGGGCACTTAATTTTTTTCCTTCTTTATGTTCTTATCCAGAAGACATCCTGAGTATCTCTCAAGGATTGCAACAGCAGAAAACTAAACACTAAATTTAGGTAGTGACATTTTGATCACTCTCTTTTCTACAGTATTGCTGGCAGGACAGGTCACTGGATTTTCTGAAAGGGCACAAGGCTTCCTTTTCAGGGTGCTTCCCCACACCGTTCCCTGGTGCATCCATTTTGAAGAGCCACAGGCCTCTTCCACTAGTGTAATGTGTAATGGAAGCCAATATAGCCCTGTTGTAAAGGACAGTCTCTGGTGTGGGAATTGTAACAATGTGACAGAAGTTGTTCATTCTCTCTTTTTCTTCCCCCGCTTAGTGGTCACTGAAATGTGCTTAAAATTTTTAAAGCTGTTGCTGTTATGACAGTGTTTTATGAAACCTCCTTCCTTTTTCTTTTCTCTGAACTTAGATTTTGGGCCTATTCTAAATGAACAGTGTCCCTTTGACATTCATGGGATTTATGGGCATGCATGGAGGGAAAATACATCCCTTTGCTGGATTTGAGTCAGGAGGATCCCAGAGGCATATACTATACTTCTGAATTTCCTTCTGCTTTTCATGACTGTAATTCTTGTGTCCTCTTTTGCATACATAATTGATTAATCTGTATTTTTAAAGGTTTAATACGTTTCCTCTTTTTAATCTGGAGACACATGATTTCATTTTCATTATACTCCCAAGGTCTCTGACTTCTGTTTTCTATTTCCCTACCCTGCCATCTGTGGGAACAAATTAGAGAGAAAATAACACTTTTGGATTATTGGGATAAGGAGAGAATAATACAAGCAGCAAAGGAAAAAAGAAAATTAACTGCAAATTCAAAGATTTCCTGAAACATGAGCAGGGAAATTAAAATTACACTTTGTTGTGCCAGTGTCTCTCTTGAACTGTGAGGGAAGAGAGCCCATATTATTGTTGGCACCCTATTGCCACACTTCCCAGACTTCAGTGTCCAGGATCCCCCAAAATTCCTTCTGGTTGAAGTCACTTGATTGATGAATTCCTCAGATTCCCTGGTCCTCTACCTTTTTAAGGCTTAAGTGAAGATCTATTAAGAGACTTAGGGACTTTTCAGATGCCTAAATGTTGCTGGGCCTGTGCTAATCTGCACGTCTGTGGTGTACAAAGCATCCTCCACTTTCACCCCTAGGATATGTTTTGCAGGGAAGCATGACAAGTGGATCATGACCCATGAAGCCCCTCTCTGCAGGCTGCCTGATTTGTATACTGCATGGCTAGGCAACAAGACCCCAGATCTCTTTATGGAATATGCCCCTGGCCACTCCTGGTACTCTTGGCATGGAGAAAAGCCTATCTTTGTACCTTGAGATAGGAGCACATTTTTCTGGTGAATTCTCAGCCCACGGACTTCTACTTTTGCAAATCATGAAGGAATCAGAGTGAGTTTGGCCCATTCAACAAATCTGAGTTTGTATTCTTTCAGGTTTCAGCCCCCACTATTCAAATGACAATAAATGGAATGAAGTGTGAGGGAGCTGAGATTGGGGAGTTTTCATTTCTCACTGTGTATATCATGAGTTAAATTGCTAAGAATCAACTTTATCCCTAGCCAAGATGCATTTTTACTTGTAACTCTAAGTAAGAATTTAAAACATAGATTTACAGCAATGCAAAATTAAAAAAAAATTAAAAGAACAGAACTGCGTTTAGCAAGAGCCTTAACAAGCATCTAACAACCACAGTGTTTCAACTGACTTGTGTGGCTGGCTCTATGGACTCCACAGCCCATTCAAAGTCTAGCCTTTCTCAGACAGTCCTTCAGCCTATGTCTTTTTTCACCTCTTAAAGATAAGTGCAGCAGCTGTTTCAAAAAACTACCCCAAGAAGCTTCTCTAGCCAAAGGTGTAATGACCTTCTCCTTCCTCTCTTTTCCTGTTTACCTGCTCTTGGTCTCCATGACTGGGCACTGAGCATTTGGAAATTAGCTCATTTCCTTCCCCCACTGCTTAAGCTTGCTTGATTATTATTTCTATTGTGTTTGCACCTTTTTTCTACCTTCTGAAAACATGCTAGTACAGCTTTATGTGGACCATCATGAGGCATATTGAAAATACAGTCTTCTTGCCAGAACTGTAGCTATCCTCATTCCACGAATGCCACATCAAAGCTGTAAGTGATACAAGAATGTTGATGGTGGAACCAGGAGCCTTGGGCATCTGTTCCCAGTGGGAATTTAGGACAGGGGCTGGGGTGGGAAGGAGGGTGATTGTGTACTTGCCTGATTTGTTAATGTGCTGATGGAGTAAATTTTTTTGACAACACCAAGTTGTAAACTGCTCTTGTGGTTGATATCCTTGAGTCAGATCAGGAGTTTTCAGGGCTGAGAGAGCAAAGGGGTTTGTTGGAGTGGGCTTCCCTTAACACAGGAGGAGTGAATCCTACTTCCTGCCCCAAGTATGAATTAAATGCTTTCCATTTGGATCATGAAAATGTGTCTAGACAGGGATAGGAGCAGGAAAAGTCTCCATTTTCCTGACTCCTGAGTCAGGGGACAGTCTTTTGTTTTACTTTGTTCCTCTCCCCATCCAACTCATTCCTCCATTTCCATGGCCCAGTCTCACCAGGAGAAAAGAGTAAACCACCTTTCACTGTTCATACTCTGAGCAGTATTACTGTGTGTGAAGAATGGTCATTGTGCCCTCTTGTCCCCCAGTGACTTCTCCTTGGTAGATGAATAGAGAGTACGACATGGTACCAGAGATACCAAAGTGTCATACCAGTGTAAACACCCCCAACTGTGTCTGGGCTTATCTTATCTCCTTAGCAAGGTGTGTAAAAGGAATTAGTCAGTAATTTGTATTGTCAACAATGCTGTTTGGCCTGTTAGCCAAAGTGCTGAGCTTGAGAGGAGAGATGGGCTTTGTGCTACCCATCAAGCTCAACTAGTGAAGAAATTGGTGTTTTCCTAACACGGATTTATTTTAACTGTTCAGCTGCAAGTACACATGGAGGCTCCAATGGAGGCTCCAATGCAGATCGTATAGTTCTAGAAACTTCTTCATCACATTTCTCAAGCAGATTATCAAGTTACAGATATTGCATCATCAACACAAAGTCCCTTTGGCTGACCACCCTGCAGAACCCAGTGCTTTAGGTTTCGCTATGTAGGCATTTCTGAGTGTCCTGCACATGTTTTCAGAGACTTTGTAATTCTTCATTGCACAACTTGGGGAAGGGAGAAGTCGTGTGTGAATTCTGTTGTTTTCCTGTCTACCTAAGTGAGCCTCCTTCAGTGCTGGCATCTATCTGACTTCTGTGATCTGCTGGAGGATAGTTAGCATTTTTTGCTGGATGTGTTCCATTTCCCTTATCTAAATTTAAAAGGAATATGATTCCTGTTTTATAAGAGAGACAAATGATTACCTAGTAACTTCAGGGCTGAAAGCAGGAGGCCATTTCCCCATCATCTTTAACTGACTTGAGTTGTTCTCACCAAAAGCAGATGTCATTCCTGATGGTTAAGAAAACGATTTTTTGAAGGAAGTGCCATAACCTCCATTCATGAGATAAGGCAATATACCCTGCATTTCCTACATGCAGTAGCATCAGTGGGCAGTCTGGGCACAAATAATGAGAGGCAGTACCTGCATTTTAAGCCATTTACAGCTTGAGGCTGAAATACATCCACTGGAGAAATGCAGCACTAAAGGGGCTACACGCTGGTTTTCTTCGAGTGTCAGTCCCACAAGCCACTATCAGTAGGGTGCCATGCACACAGATGAATGGCATATGACCCAAAGCCTTAATGAAGAACAGATTTTCCTGGGTTTTGGGGCTTCAGTAGAAACTGCACAAACCTGTACTTAAAAACTCTCTAGTTTTGAATATGGCAAGTAGAATTACTGTTTCTTGCTGGTTTCAAGGTAACATTATGTCACTCCAAGAGGTAAAGGGAGGAGGATGAGTTTTGGGTCTCATAAAACAGTGTTGCTCCTCTTGTGAACTATTAAAGTGGGCAGGGGCTTTAGTGGCATTAGTCATGGACTTTTTCAGACCTCAGAGTCCTCAGATTGCACTGTCTGAGCTGGCCGGTTCTCATTATGCTTGTCCTTTTGTGAAGTCCATCCTCACACACACTGAAAAAGAGCAGTCCCTTTCCTGATGCGCTGGCAGAGCAAAGGGGATATGAAAGGAGTGCTGGCTTCACTGCCCTGTTGCTGGCCCAAGTAGGTCACCTTCCATGGATGCTACCTGTCTCTAATGGTTTCTGGCACATCACCAGTCCACCTACCACAAAGGAGGTGCTGAGGAACAAAACTTCCTAGGAGGAGGGCGTAACATTATTTTCTGTTCAAGATGTAATGCAACCCTAAACATTTTATACTCCCCTCACATCCATTATCTATTGCAAGATTTTACCTTCATTTTGCAACTCTAAATAGCTCATCGGATTTTTTATTTGCGAAAGTGTTTTGTTTGCTGTTTTTGGCTCAGTGAGGCTGGCTATTGGTGGGGGGCAGGTGGCAGGGGGGAGAAAAGCATCCTTAGAATGAGCTCCCGGGTTTTTTAACATTAGTGTGGGAAATAAAATGGGGTTTTTTGCAAGCAGCTGAGCTCCAGAGTGATTCCACTAGGCTCCATTCTCCTTTTATTGATGAATCTCAGTTGATTTCAAGCTGACTGCTTTCCTCTCATGGGGAAGTCACACAAGATCCTTCAACTAACTTAGAAAATGCTTTATTCTGCATCTCACTATTTCCATTGAAAAGTTATCCTAATTGAATCAGTTTACCTTTTGAAACATTAATTAAATAAAAAAGATTTGGTGTTGCCAGCAAAACAGAATAAAACTTTTTTAATGTACAGCGGAAATCAATTATCCTGTATCAGTGGATGTAACTGAAGGAATATTATTGTAGTTTCATTTTGTTTTCTTGGGGGGAAGAAAGTCTAATTGTTTTTTAAATGAAATGTTAAGTAGCATAGTTTACCAAGAAGTGTAACCACAGTCTGGTTTGATGTGTGTTGCACAGCTGGAATTAGAAACACACACAAAAAGAAAGAAAAAAATAGAAACCACAGAGCCATTAAGCTGAGACAGGAAAGAAGCAACAAAATTGGCCTGGCTTTTATTTTTCCACTTAAAGATACTATTCACTTGGACAAACAGTATAGTCTTTGCAAATAAATAAACCTACATTTTTAAAAAACAATAAAACAAAACAAAGAAGAAAAGAAACAGAAGAAGGAAATAGGAAAAACCCAAACCAAACAAAACAGTGAGAACGTAGGGATCATTAAGTATGTGATTTCAAACAAAAATGTTGTTAATTAAGGGCAACGCCCAGCAGAAGGAATCTGGGAAAGAGGTTGAAANATTTGAAATAGTAGCATTTGTAGAAATTTAGAAGTCAGTATGTTTTCTTCCCGAAAAGCTGTAACCAGAACCTGAGAGGCTGGGAAAATGAAGTTTCATGTGTCTTAAAAAATGGGGTCTTTTGAAGTGTTTGTAGCAGCTGGATGCCATGGCAGCCTCTTCATGATGCACAAAGTTGTTTTGTGGTAGAACACTCAGAAAAGTGGTTCCTGCTTGCAGAAGATACATGGTGCTTCCATGCATTCTAATTGCCTGGGTCATCACTGTCAAAGTTCTTTCCATTGGTTTAGCAGTGTCCTCAAGTCCATTTGTAGCCAGAAATGGGACCAGGGCAGCCACAGAGGAGTAGCACAGTGATGTGCCCCTGGTAGAGCAAATACCTGCCAGGTCTTACTGAAAAAACCCAAAGCCAAAAGAAATGAGTCAAAGCAAAAGAATATGTATTCCTTTTCCACTTCATTTGCTTGCTTTTTTTTTTTTTCTTTTTTTTTTTTTAATATATGAAAATCATCATTTTCTTCCCCAGTATTAACCAGCTCCTTCATCTTGAATTCATCTCCTGCTGCTGTAATGAACTTAAGAAAGTGCCAGTTGTGGGCTGATGCATTTCTAGCCTCTCTCTCTTTTTTTTTTTTCTTTAATATTTCCTGAGTTTTTCCAGTCAGATATCTGACTCTCTTCCACTTTTATGTCTTCTCTCTTCCTTCCACCCCTAACACTTTCCATCATTGTGTAATGAAACCCTTTCATTGCCAGTCACTTCCCTAACTCTGCACTTGGAGCTGAATTTCCTTGTCTGGCCCAAACAGCCCTGTTATTTCCCACAAAGTTTTAAGAGCTTTTCCCAATGTAAGTGATGGGGCAAAGCCTGCCAGGGCAGTAAGTAACCAGAGGGTGGAAAATGAATGGATTAAAAGCTCCAGTTATGCTGCAGATTGCAGGAGGAAGGAAAGAGATAGGCAGTGTGGACATATGCAGTGAACTTGTTTATGGTGAGCACTCACAGAACTGACAAAGATCAGTTGCTTAATGGAAGTGGGTTCCCTACAAACACTGAATAGATTCCTACTCAGTTTCCTGTGTGAGTATTTTTGGCAGAATTACATTCTATCTATTAAAATATTCACAGATAAGCAAAATTAATTTCAAAAGACATCTTTTAAAGATGTAGAAAAAGTGACTTCAACAATCCAAGGTATTCCCTGACTCCTGTGGGATTTGCAGACACTCAGCTTTGAGGATCATTAGACCAAAAATATTAGGTGTGTGGTAGTGAAGAAGCAGGAATGTAAATAGAATTTCCTGGACTTGAAAAAATAATAGTTTGATAAGTTGCTCTAAAGAATGCTAACCAGAGTTTTTAAAGTTTTTATTTGTATTTATTATTGTGCAGTCTAAGAGGGGAATTAAACATCTGGGTAATGATGTGTTTACAGTTTAAAAAACATCCTAACGGTCATACTCCTTCCTCTGTAGAAACACTTGCACACTTCTAAACAAGATACTTGTTTGTCTGTGTTGTTTATTGATCTACTGTCTGGCTAATACACCACTTAAGAAGATTCTGATTCAAACATATTTCTAATGTAAGCAGATGCAATGACTTTGACATTTGTTGCAAGTCTTGCCCCATGAGTTTGCTCATGAAAGACATTAATTTGGCAATGACTGGTCAAAAATACCTATTTGTTTTAGTTCAAGTCTGCCTCATTGAAACCAGATTTACACTGAGGTATGTTCAGTGAGATGAGCAGAATTGCTCTGAATGTGCTCTAGGATGATGAAAAATAAGCATACTTGTTTTTAAAGAATACCTTCCCAGCGTCAACTCTTAAGAGAATTAAAAATGTTGTTCTTTTCATATGTCACTCACATTGGAAAGATAAATGAGAGCAATCTATTTACACCAGAAGAACCAGGTTCTCATGGATTGTATGCAATAACAATTATAACAAGGAGAAGTTTTGAGCACTATGAAGGAAATTTTAGCCTTTTTCAGTCAGAAGAGAAAGGAAATCTAGAAACTTATTCACTGAGAGATTAAGACTGACATTCCCAAAGCCAGCTTGAGTATTTAGATATTTACATTGCACTAAAATTAACAAGATTTTTTGTCTAAAACTTTTTAAGCACTTCCCCCCCATCGGATTTGGACTCTGCAGATGTATATGGAACCTTCCCAGGATTAGACTAGAAATACCGTGTTACGGTCTGTGCACAAATGTGAGTCCATATACAGTTGCACATTTGAATCTTCAGTAACAGATGTAACATTTCTGTATGATAAGAAAAACTTAGCAAATTATGTAGGAAGGTGGGTGTCAGTTTGATGATTTACTCTACCTGCATTTCAAATCCATTTGAGATATGATAAAAGGTGGACCATGTCCAGCCTGACATTGTTTGGAAAACTTGTCTATACCACATCTTTATATAGCGTGAGGAAGATGACACTTTCAAAGCAATCCCTGTCTCACAGGTCAGTATGGTGGGGAAGGGTAACACTGTTTCAGAAAAATAAGTATTTATTTTATTTTTCTTGGCAGCCCATTGGTTGTTGTCAGGGTTGCCTTGGTGGAAATATTTTTTTTTTTTAGTTATGAGAAATATTGTGAAATCTTCAGCTTTTTGAAAAGTAAGGCAAAGTAAGATTGGCACTGAAATAGGGTAAATGGCTTCACGAGTATTGTGGCTAATGGAGTGGTACTCTGGTCTCAGTTGAACACTAAAGAAAAAAGAAGTATCAGTGATTGAGATTTTGTATGAAAACCACAATTCTATATCCTTTATCAGGAAAACAATGCTGTTTAATATATTATATTCAGAATTATGAAAATCACTCTGGTTCTCTTGTATAAGCCCAGACTTGGCTGGGCACCTTGATGTTTGGAAAGGGGAGGGGAGGGGAGGGAAGGGGAAGGGGAAGGGGAAGGGAAGAGGAAGGGAAGGGAAAAAAGAAGAAAAAACAAAGGCCTTATCCCTTATAGAAAGGAGAGGTTTCTCAGCTCATGAAGTGGAGTCTAAGTAGTAGCTGCTTCACAACTGACCTGGGAAGAAGTGCAAGGGAAAGTTGGGACCCTGAGGTTCTCTATCTCTGGCCCTAAATTCAAGAGGGGCAGGTAGTGAGAATACGAACATGTGGGTTGCTGTGTGTTGTTGGTTTTCCAGATAAAGTGAAGTGCTGGTTTTGTCTTTACTGGTTTGGTTGGAAGGGCTGGTTGTCTCCCCTGACACATGTGGTTGGGGCACTGGGATGGGCCAGCTGACGGCCGTGCTATCCAGATTAGACAGTGTTGCTGTTAATAATGTGGGGAAAACAATCAGGAGCTATGGTAGGGATAATATCTGCCCCCCTGGGAGGGTGTGTACCTGCCACATATTACTCATTCCCAGTTCTGGTTAGCTTTCTGCATAACTGGAATCCAAGACGAATTGAGAAGGACATTTTTCTTCACATTTATCTCTGGTTACCTTTTCTCCAAAGCAAACCTCGTTCCTGTGATTCATGCCTTTATCACATGCAGACTCACCACTGCCCCACTGATCCCCACCAAGTCCCCATCTCAAGCATAGCTGGAGATGCTTCCAGCTGGGCTGCCTTGCTCTGAGCACCCCTTGCTGGCATTAGCTTTGATTTGTTGAGCTTCATGCCATCCTGAAGCTGGCCTGCCTGCAAGGATGGCTCCTACCCTCTGCTAAGCATCTTCACAGCATTCCTCTGCCTCCAGCAGAGCCCTGGGGAGGAAGGCATCTCAGTTAATCCCTGAGCTTTTTCCAGCCTTAGGTCATCATGTTTGCTGCTAACAGGCCCTGTAGCAGAGTTCATCTCTTTTACATGCTTGGGAAGAGGCAAGGAGTTCTCATCCTTCTCTGCAGAATAGGCTCGTTTTGGTTTTTATGCTATTCAGTGTCTTGAGAAGATACAGCCTTATTTTGTTACCACAAGTCTCAACAGATTTTTCAAAAATAGCAGACCAAATACAGAACCAGATTTGAAGGTTTTATTCAGCTGTTCTTGCTGAGGGCAGCTTTCTCGCTTATGTCGGCCAGACTCAGGCAGTAAAAAACAACGAAGAGGCAACTGGAAAAGGACTGCAGAGTATGACCCACTGATCTGCACACAGGTCAAAGGAGCAGAGCACACAAATTAATCACCAGGTTTGATACCTGGGCTTATACTACAGGAATAGTATGTGTAAGTGTACAATGCATCTGTGTCTCTGAAGCCAACACATTTTCTCCCTGCTCCATAAAAATTGCCTGATTTAGACCATAAAGTTATGCTGCTCTTTGTGTGGTGAATATGAAAAAATTTATGTGTTATGCAAGAGTTTTTTAATAAAGTCCATGTTCTTTGGACATTGCTATTCTTTCTGAACAGATATAGAGAGTGATATAATTGCATCAAAGATCATACAGCACAGGTAGATTGCTGACTGTCTGTAACCTCCTCAAGTAGGCAGGGCTCTGGATAAAGGAACTTTTAGTGGTTTGATACAGTCTGTGATATTAGACTGCTCATATATTAGTGCTCAGCACATCCTCTTACACAACCCAATGTGGTAGAACAAATTAATCACATTTTGGCCTGCTAAATGGGATTTGGAGGGCATAACTATAAATTAAGCTTTCCTCAACTCCACCTCAGAATGTTTTGTCCTCCATATTGCTCATGAGTCATACCTTCTCCAAGCTCTGCAGAGCTGAGTAAACCCTGTTCATTGTCTTCCTGCACACAAATGCTGAAGGTCTGCCTTGACAGTTGGAGGTTTTCTGTTTGTTTTTAATTGTTTGTGCTTCTCTTCCCTGTATGGAGATGGCAGGTAGAAGCTCGCAGCTTTGTGGTTGGAACAGAAGACAGTAGAGATTTTTCCTCACTGTTGCCTTAGCCCAGTTTCCTATACAAACAAGATTCTCTCTGGTAGGCTCCAGTGTGTCTGAGGAATGATGTTATTATGTGGTTATCACCTCGAAGCATTAGGCATATTTTTTAGATACAGTAAGATGAGGAATCTCATCTTCTTTGGGATTCTTTGGGAAACCAGTATAGAGGACAAAGGACAGGCTTGATTTGCTTGCAGTAGCCTGTGCTGCTGAGGAAGCTTCATGAGCAAGGCTTTTTTTTCATGTTTTAATAGCCGAAGTATTGTATGGGATATTTCTATCAGGCAAAGGTGAAGAAGGTAAAGGCAGAAGTCAGAGCTGAAGTCATCGACTGCCAGGAAGGAACCACAGATGGAAGGAAGCACAGCTCAGGGAGCTGGCAGGTCAGAGCCCAGGTGGGATTTGTCTCACCAGACAGTGCTGGGGCAGCCAGATGCTTACCTCCTCTCATGACTTCCTCACAGTCGGCAAGACTAATTGGCCCTGGATTTCCAAAGACTGATTCATCCTGTCTTAGTTACCTGTTTTAGAAGAGATGAATTGCAACACAGGGACCGTCAAGGGCATCCAGATGAGAAGTTCAAACTGGACAATGAGCTTTTAGGCCATTAAAGTACAGTTGACATGATGTCTGCTCACAAATACGAGTGAAGATTAGGCTCTTTGGAACAGTGGAATGCACTGCCCAAATGCTTTTATATACTTTTATATATTTAGATGGATGCAGTATCACAGCTACAAGTTCTCCATAAAGCTCTTATTGCTCACCAACATAATTTTTATCTTGTAACTTTGCTTTTCTGTTTTCCATCCATTAGCTGATCTTAATCTATATCTGGATCATAGTAAGAGTAGTCACAAACTTGTATGTGGTGAAGGATGAGTAGAGCTCTCTGTCATCTTTTGATCATATTACCATCTTCTGCTTATGAGTTTCCTTTGGTTTACGCACACAGGAAAATAAAAAGTACCTTCCTTCTTTCAGCCTTGTAAAACTTCTCCTTGTGCAGTGTCCTCAAATTTCCAATTCTTAACTCAGGTATCGCACTATGTCATATGGGGTTTTGCAAGAACTTATTTCCCTTTGTTTAAACTCCAGCTCCCAGAATCTTGCTAGCATCAGCTAACATAGTGCTTTATACCGTGTGTTCCCTGCCTTCACAAGTGCAAAGCAAAATTTTAAGTGTAGTGCAGTTTCAATTTCTATAGCATTCTTTTCACTATCTGAGTAACCAGAAGGATCTGAGAACCTTCAGCAGCATTTCAGTTGAATTTTCATCTGTTTGAAGCACATCTCATGATGTATGAGAGTCAAATTCATAGGTTTCGAACACTTTGATGTCTCTGGTTTTTATTATGTACTGTGTGGTATCATGTCCATCATTCATCAAATACATTCAGAAAGCTACATAAAAATAGAAGTGGTTTGGTTCTGTTTGTGTTCCTAGTAACTAATATTTTGAAAGGTAGGAAGAATCTGATTTCTAAGTCTAGTTTAACAGTTCAATGAAGTAAACTAATAAACACAAGGGCAGAATAAAATTGAGAGGGTAAAATAATAGATCAAGCAAAAGGGTAAGAAATCATCCATCTACCATAGATACGCTTTTGGAAAGGGAAAAGTTGAAAACTTACAATGAACATAGGATAGATGCACATTTATGGTATTTGGTATTCTTCTTTTGGATTGTGCTTCACCCTCAATGCATGTAAAATTTTTGTCTCATTTTTAATAGCTTAATTTTTGACTTTGAGATACTCTGCAAGCTTGCTTTTTCTCCATAGCTATTTGTGGGGGTTGTTTGAACTGATGACGATAATCATAAAACCATGGTCTTTCTCCATTGTAAAATATTCTACTGCCTTTGATGGAGCATGGTCCTACTGTGCTGGGTAAATGTACAGACTGTGAACAGATATTTCCTGCCTAAAAACTCTGGTGATTTTTTTCTAAACTTGTGTTTCTCTTTGTCTTACTGGTTCAAAACTCAGGACTATATATTATAGCATGACTTACATTGTTTTCCTTGTCTGCTGTTTTCTTAGTTGGCCAATTGCTTGTCTGTTTCAGCACCAGTGACAAGTTAGCACCAGCCTGCAATGTTTATTCAAGTAAAATTCACAGACTTTTTGTTTGCCTGAGCACTACAGGACAGAAACCTTTTAGGTTCAAGCAAAGTAACGTATAGCTCTTACAATTTGTTACATATACTTTAGATATTCTAGCCAACTGTTGACAAATTTGAGGCATGTTGACAAAGTATCATAATTTCCTAAGGAAAATGCTCTTCTATCCCCTATTTTCCAAATAGTTTACTTAGGATGAGATCCTGTAAACATACAAAGGATTACTATTTACTTTTAGCATGCAGATAACTCCAGCAAAATTCAGAATTTACTGTTGAAATCCCTCATGCCTAACGAAGCCTATGACAAAAATTGCATCCACTTCAATGAAACCTGGGAGCCTTGATACTGAATTGGGATGCAAGATTAATATTCAACATGATTGATGAAAATATGACATCTGCTTTCATTTAAGACTTGCACATCCCTGGATGCCCTGGCTTGCTAAAGAACCCTGAGAAGAGCCAGAAAATTCAGTTACTGTTAGCTACTACTTGGCATTGTATTCCACTCTGGACCAGCCTCTCTCAGCATTACAGCCAGGCCGGTGCCAAGGATGGCTGGTTTTGATCCGTGGGACTCTTCTCCAAACTTCCAATTTGTATAACTAGCAAGGTGTACTTTTGAGATCTATCTACTTAGTCTTTCAGTCCAAGACCTCAAATCTGGACAGAAAGAGCTCAACTTTACTGTATTTTATCTTTTTCATTTTTGTGACAGAGAAATTGAAAAAGTAATACCAAAGAACTAAATATGATGATAGTTTCAAGAAAGGGGGACATATTGCGGGATTGGTTGTTATCCTGGAATCCCATGTTTGGTTGGCTTGTCTTGCTAAAGGTGTATAGGCAAGGGTGTGTCATTAAACCCTGGTAAAAGGAACCTGGCATTTCAGTGTATGTATTTTTTTCTGTTTCTGAAGTAGCAGGGCCTTGCTTCCCTTTGAACAAGACCGTGTGACCTTAAGCAGCAGGTTCCTTCTTGTCTCCAACTAAGGTGTTACCCAGACTTCCAGTTTGGGGTACAGAGAGGTGTAATTTGTATTACTCCCTTGTGAAATAGTGCAAATTTCCTGCTAATCAGTTCTTCCCAGGTTTTTGTGGGTATTCTTCAGAAGTGGGAATGAGAGAACTCAAATAATCTGACATAAATGAGATGCAAGGAAAAATAACTGCAGGGAAAATGAAAGGCTCTGACAGCATTTTTGTATGTATATGTGTACATGGGACTGTTGTCCTCTGCCGTTAATGAGAGCTGTGCATGCTGCTGGGTCACACACCAGCAATAACTTTATCTTCTGTGAGTACCTGATCACCTTTCTGCCAAATTAATCAGACAGAGCTTGTGCTTTTTTTTATGCTGACTGCAGAGGAATACAAAAGATCTCATCTGGTATAAATCCTGACTGTACTTCTTGATGTCCTGACTTTCTGACTACAGAACAGCTTTATATTGAAGTGGCATGGCATTTTTTATCCAGTACTAGAGGTTTAGTGTCTATCTGAACTGTAGCCTGATATGGAGCATGATGACAGGAGTAAGGATGGGAACACAGTTGTCAATAGTCCTTTCAAAATGTTGTCTGATGCAGTATACACATTTTCTTTGATCCATTTGGTGGGTGCACAGTTTAATGTCCCAGTCAGAATGAGACTAAGTCAGCAACTGGTATAGACAGATAGATGTGAAACAGAGATTGAGAGAGGTAGATATAGATAGATATATAACATGAGACCTTGATGGATGAGAAATTCATGCTTTAGATTCACTGATCTCAGATGTCTCCTGTCTAGATATCATCAAATATGTTGCACTGTTTCTTTCTGTAAGGACAAATGCCCACCAAGGACAGATTAAGGCCAGTAGATTGTCTGGATTCCTGACTAGATTGGAATCTGCACCCAGGTGGCAAAGAGGATAAACTAGCAGTTCCCAGGGGCCCCTTAATGTCCATGGGATGCTACTTGATTTACAAATGCTATTGTCACACCTTACCTGGGACAATTCTAACTGGGGATGATCTGCTAGAAGTGTAGTAGTAGGGCATTAACATATTAGGAAAAAGACATTTGCAAATGCCCACTAAGCAGTGTCTCTATACTGCTTAGTGCTTAAACTGTGCACCCACCAAATGGATCAAAGAAAATGTGTATACTGCATCAGACAACATTTTGAAAGGACTATTGACAACTGTGTTCCCATCCTTACTCCTGTCATCATGCTCCATATCAGGCTACAGTTCAGATAGACACTAAACCTCTAGTACTGGATCAAAAATGCCATACCACTTCAATATAAAGTTGTTGTCTCTATAGCTATACAAGGCCAGGATGAAATAGGAGCAATTAATCTATTTTTTCTATTGCCATTAAGAAAAAAGCAAACAAATACACTGTATGTGCATTTGGACTAGAACAATGGGTGTCCACCAGCTACTGAAATAATTACTTAAGAGGCTGACAAAAAGTCTGAAAACTACAAGCCTTCCATGGTATTTGAGCATGCTTTAAAATGTTGGCTAG
Source organism: Ploceus nigricollis (assembly GCA_013399945.1). Classification (NCBI taxonomy): domain Eukaryota; kingdom Metazoa; phylum Chordata; class Aves; order Passeriformes; family Ploceidae; genus Ploceus; species Ploceus nigricollis. The sequence goes on along the minus strand of VXBC01001439.1, from coordinate 405,916 downwards.
TAGATTTAAGACTTAGGGGAACACTTAGTCATTTCCTAGGGGAATGTCTGAATTCACCTCAGAATGTGTCTGTCCAATTCACTGCATCAACAACCGACAAAAAAAAGACATTTTGACGGATCCTTTATATATCTGTGATATTCTCCCCATCCCCCCATCCTGACTGACACAACTGTAATAGGCAATGTTAACATAGGGTTGGATATGCTAGAAAAAATGGTATTTTTTTCTGATAAAGGTGTTTTCATTCAAGGAATTGGTTTAAACTCTACCAGAACAGTCTATATAAACTATATCTCCTGGAGAATGGCTTGTGACTATACCCTACAAAATACTGCTACATCCTTTCACATGTAGTTCAATGGCTCAGTTGGGAGAGAAGCTGAGACAACTCCCTAGAGAGAGGTTGAAAGTATCCCAGATCATTTAAAGGGGATGTTAATGATGATCTAGCTAATTATAACAACCAAAACATCACCACCATTAGCAATTTCATTTCTTATTACAGCATGGCAAAAAGGAGATAAACAGATTATTTATGCCAATTCTGTGTGAAATGTTATGATTTTTGTGTCTTTATTGGATGTAGCCTGTTAGAGACACTCTGCTCTTCCTCCATATGCTACCTACCTGATAATTAACATGTACAGGGTGCTTTTAAAAGCAAACAAAGGAAACTCCCTTTGCTTGTTTGTTTAGTGTGTTTATGGTCATATATCAAAATGTCTCATTTTGATGTCTCAGGCAGAACAACACCATTTTAATTTCCTGTAAGAAGAAAATATTCTTCTGAAGAATGTTCATAGTAATGAAGAGTTTTGATGCAAACATACATCTAAAGTCAAGGAGGTAAAAGTATTTTAAAAAAATACTTTTAATAAGTTACTATTTAAGAGATGGAGAGCTCAGACTTTCTATGTAGACAGCCCAAAACGACAGAATTTTCTGCATAAAAGTGTCCTTTTTGTCTGTGTGTAAAACTCAGCTCTTAGCCTTAATTTTCCTTCAGTAATCACAACAGAATTTGAAAAAGAAATATGTAATTTTACATATTTATAAGATAGAAGGGGCTAAAAAATTACTGCATTTTGATCTGTTTAATTTTATTATACAGTGTCCAAAAAACCTAATGATGAATATATGTTATAAATAGCTAGGTTAGTTAGATTAGACATTCAGAGAAATAGGATGGTGTACAAAAGATGATCTGCTAGAGTAGAAAGATAAACCTGATCACTAGGGTTCAGTCCTTTTTCCACTGAAATCTAGCAATATCCCCAGTGTTAGCAGAAGAAGGAGAAAGACAGAGTGGTCCCTTGCTATGGACTGCCAGAAGGAATTATGTATATCAAGTCTGTGAAAGGCTGCAACAACCATCCTTAGAAAACTCAGACTCTTGAATGAGAGTTGCTATTTGACACATCTGGATATTTGCTGATAAATTTCCATTCTTTTTTCAATGGCGGTAATAAAAATCAAACATCCAAATAATGAAAGAATCCAAAGTTACTAATTTACACTAGTGTGTAATGGTACATCAATTTATAGTTTCTTTCAAAACCAAACAATTAGTTCTCTCCCTACTCAGACCCCACATCATTTGCCTTTTCTAAACCGATTCCCTGACAGTAACTGCAGATAAGGTTTTTGCCCTGACCTTTATATCCTTCCCAAATGTGGTCACCTCCACACACCAGTTCTTCACGGTACCTTGGGCCATGAACCTTTCCTTGTGCCCCCAGCTGCAACTTCTGCAGACTTTGAGGATTCTGACATGGTACCATCTCATACTCCACTTTTCCTTCCACTAGGTACCTCTTGAGACCTCTCTTCTGTAAGAGGCAACCATGCAACAAAGGAGATGCATAGGTGGGCGCAAGATGCACTGGTCAAGTACTCTTGTGATGGATATTGCATAAATGACCAGAAAGCAGTGCCATTGCTCCATATTCCAGTGCTTTACCGGAGGTTGCCCCTGTGAAAGCACAGCAGACCTGTCTGTTTCATAGAATGTATTCTTGTAAGGTATTTGCCTACTGTCAAGAAAGGCACTGTTTTAAAAACTTTGTCTTCTAGTGGATGTTACCTGGACAAACAGCAACAGTTAAGGTCCTTGAATATGTCCTGTAGAGCATTTGCTGGGATTGGAGAGAAAGTGGAGGGTGGTGCAGCTGGGAGTGGTGAGGAGACTGGCTCTTGGTGTCACTGAATATCAGGTCTTTTGCATACAGCTTATGTGAGCAGAGTCCCTGTTCCTTCTGATTGTGCTCTCCTGTAACAACAGGTACAGCAAAAAGGGAAGACAAGCACACATCCTGGATGCCTGTAATTTTCAAGTCAGAGGCTGAGAAGAAGTGGGGAGAGAAGGTAGGCTGAAGAAATGCAGAAGTATTGTGCATGATATAACTTACGGCAGAAATGCCCTGTGGTTGTGGCATATTGAGTCAGAGAAATGAGTTTTGGCACAGGTCAACAGGTCTTCTGCAGGAGCCAATTCCTACTTGCAGGGAAATATCACAGACAAATCTCAGAGGTCAGTTTCTCTTGGAGGGGCAATCCAGACATGTGGAAAAATCATTATGTTTTATTAATGTGTAGTTTTTGTCTTCCCATTGCATCTTTCAAGTATGATTCCTCTGAATCAGACATGAAAGATGATAAGAAAGGCACCTCCCTGAACAGAGCTGCCCATTTTCATTTTGTTAAGCTGAAGGGTCTTGGATGTCCTAAGCTTTTGCACTCTTGTCAAGGTGTTGAAACATTTGCAATACGTTTCAAATGGCAAATGTCACCCACTCACCATTGGTTTTTGTTTTCTGCTTGGCCTCAGCAGACAGAGGCACAGGCAGAAACTTCAGTTATTGTTTCTGTGTTTCCCTTCTCTCAAGACTTTCACTGCTCAGAAATGCATCAGAAAGCTATTTTTCATAAGCAAATATTAAAGCATTCTGTCACCTCTTTATATTTTTTTGTCTGTCTTAATGCGAGTTGAGTGTAGAGAAATGTTTTGGGTTATTTATCTCAAATTAGAAATATGTGTCTTGAGCAGAGTTTGTGTGAATAATATTAGAAACAAACAAACAAAAAACCCAAAAACTCAAAAAAAGAGTTGTTTTATGATGTAACAAGATGTCCAAACTCTGAGGAAATAGCTTCTTTTTTAAAAAGTCTTAGATGAATACTGATTTGAAGGCCCAGTCTCAACTTAAAATCATGCCCCAGTTTGAATGTCTTTTAAGCTATTATTAAAAGCAGTATCTTAACATCAGCAATACTGAATTATAAATGGTTAGCCAAACAGGATTTTCCACATTAATTTGTTTCTTTTACAAAGTATCATTTTGGATATTGGTTAATTTCCCCTGTTACTTTTAAGGGTTTTCATTATACAAAGAGAAAAAAAAAAAGAGTTTAAGAAAATTGATTGCATAAAATAGAAAGGAATATGCAATAGGCAGAAAATGAGAGAGGGGTACAATGGGCTGAATGAATCATATTGCTCTTTAACAGATCTGTAAAGGGACCTGAGGTTTGCTTAATCATTCTGTGCACCAGCACTCCCCCAGCACATATATATGTATCAGGGGGTGGTATGCATGTCACATAAAGTGCATACATATGGTGGTGTATATAGTACATATAGCTAAAACAAAACATCCGCAGTACTACAGCACTATTATCATATATCATGAAACAGCTAACATTTTCCTGGGAACATGAGACTGGAAAAAGAAGTCATATAAGATAAAAAAGTTGGAAGAATATCAGCTCTTCATATTGGTATTCAGATCCTGGTGTTGCACATGCCTCTTCCCTGTGTAGCACTATGCATGTCAGCAGTATCACTTGGGCAACCAGGGGCTGCTCCTTCTGATCAGGGGCAGATTTATCTCTTGATGTGCTGTGAAATCGCTGGCTACGGAGGCATGGCACCAGAGCACAGGCTCTCATCCCGTTCCCAGTGCCCACCTCCAACAGTGCACGTGCGTGCGTGCGTGGCAGCTTTCCCTCAGTGTGAAAGCATCTGACTACCGTGTCTATCCTGAAAGTCAGGGTGTGCTGACCTGGTGCTGTAAAACCTGCACAAAAAAGGCATCCCTGGGACTGCCAGGGCAATTAGGCTGACTGTAGCAGGGACATCCATGTATTATAGGCATCTCGCTAAAGCTACTTCTTGCACCCAGAAAAGATTCTCAGGTGAAAAACAACTCCAAGGCAGTTAGCCTGAGGAAATTAGGGTTGAAGTGGCCCTTTGAGTCAGGTAAGTTTGCTTTCTCTTTGTTTCTAAAAAACTCGTGGACCAAGTCACCTCAAACCACAAATACCTGCAGCTCTGTTTTGTAATAAAATCAACATTTTCAACGGTGATACTAAGAGAAGCTTTGTGAAATGCACAGCATCAAAAGCCAGTCTTACATTTCCATCAGCAAACATACCTTTTTTGTCAAGAACCGCTAATTTTTTGGGGACTTTCCAAATGTAGCCCAAGCTCAGGTACTTTGCTAAATTGCATGAATCAGTAACAAATCTTTACTTGGCTGTGTTGTGAGCCAGGTTATGAATAAAAGTGCATATGAAGTATCTGACATTGTGATGGCAACAACTTAAATATATATATATGTATACATGTATGTATACACACACATACTTTTCCTGAGAGCCAGTCCCACCTTGTGACTTGATGGAAAATGGTTGTGGTAATGTTCATTTACGGTTTCTCAGACTTTTTTAATATCAGGGGAGCAATCTGCAGAACTTTAAAAAGGCAAGGTGTCTTGTCAGGACACATCATTTCCCGAAGGATGGAGATACGGGAACAAATGGCATCCTAGTTCCTGCTATTTCTGAACCGCAGCATGCTGCTGTGGGAAACCTGCCCGCAATGAGCCCGGGGGAAGAACGGAGATGAGGGCCAAAGAGGGAGGCAGCGGAGAGCCCTGTTTCGTAGGGTGAAGGCCAGAGGAGCCTGGCAGGGTGCTGAGGAGGCTGGCAGGTGGGCTGGGAAAGGCGGAGCAGGCGCAGGCATCACCGCCACTCTTCCCCTCGCCCGAGCACTTGTATTTTTTCCCCAAAAGAGCTATTTTTCGGTGTCACATGGCTTAGGTGAAACTTTCCTTGAAGTCAGCCTGCGGCGCCAGAGCAAACGCGAGCCCAGAAATCGCAGCATACAGGAAAAACCCACGCGAAGGGCATGTTTCCCCTCACCAAAAGCCCTGAATTTTTGGCGGGCGGGAGAAGGGGGTGTCGAAGGCATCGGTGCGCGGGAAATGGGGCTGCAGATGCAGGCTGAGCTGAAGGATGGAGCGGGAGAGCAGGGAGACGGAGGAAGCACGACCCGTAGCGGAGGGGCCGCGCCGGGGGGGTCCGCCGTCGCCCCACGCTGCCTCCTGGCTGTG
>VXBC01001439.1:379721-399230 GCA_013399945.1 Ploceus nigricollis | reverse complement strand
CGCCGCGGGCCGGCACCGCGGCCCGGCCGTGCACCGCCCAACTTTGGAGGGTGGGAGCAGAGCGTGTCCGCCGCGGTTCCGATTGTCCCGTGAAGTCGGTGGGGTGTTGGCACAATTCCCGCGCCTCCGGACGGGCCCGCCGGCTCGCAGCTGCTAACGCCCGCTCCCCAACCCGCGCACCACGTGAAGAGAAAAGGTAAAAGGAAACACACGCCCCTCGCTCCCCATCCCACTCCCCAGTTTTGTTTTTAACCCTCTGGTGCGTAGTTTTTATCCGGTCCTGCGAGTACGGTGTCCGTGGCCTTCTGCCAGTTTGTATGTAGATATATTTATGTAAAACATTTTCTCCCAGCTCCTTGCCAGCTGTTCCACATTTTCCAGCTGCCACTTCAGTTTGAAATGATAGACTTTACGGATCTCAAAGAGCCTTTTAGTCAGAGGTACGGATAGCTGTTTGATACACAGTATCACGTTTTGGAGGCTACTTCACTAAAGAAGCATTAAGTAGCAACCCACGGCAAAATGCTCCTCTTCGTCGGCCCCTGCTACTTCCCGCTTCATTTCCAAGCCTCAATAAACATAATTTTTTAAGCTTCAGCGTACAGACTTCGTTTCTTTTGTGTGCGTGCTACAGAAAAACTTGGAAGCGAGATTTTCCAGAGGCCTTGAGACATGTGGCTGATTAAACCAACAAACATTTTTAGGAGGGCACAGCTGCCTCTCTTTCTCTCTGTGCTGTAGGTATCTGTTTTGAAATCGTTTAAGTCACTGGAACAGTGAGAAATCACTATGTTTCTCTGTGTTCCAAAATTGTTTTTGGTGTAGTGTTCAACGAGATTATGGATTGAAATGTGCCAGAACTGGCCTTAAGTAGTTTGAATATTTGTGCAATTGCATTGTAATTTGGAGAGGTGCCTCACTGATTGATTCCTATAATTATTTCATTTAGGTCCTTTATTAAAAATTGATAATGATCTGACAGTTTCTTAATTATATATGTCATGATTATTTTGAAGGAAGACAAATGCAGTGTTTTAAAAGTAAAGTAACCTTAAAATGTAAAAATTACCATCTTCACACCACTGTATTTCAGTCGTGGAAATATATATTAAAAGTAATGGTGAATGAGTTTAGCAATGTAAACGGTAGGGCAGCCTCTTGAGAGTTTGTTTATATAAGGAAGGTTTGGGTATAACTAGCTAGTATGTAAATACTTTCAGTTTGTGTATAGCCCAATTCTAAAAGCATAAATAATAGTAACTATGAGAGAAAGCTATTTTAAGGACAGGGAATTATTTTTTTAAAAGCAGGATTATGTGATTTTGAATGAGTAGGAAGAATGAGTAAGAAAAGGACTCTCTCAGTGTATGTGTATTCTTTTAAGTAGCAGTGGAAGCAAAACTGTGGCTTAAGATGCCTAAATGAATGCACTCTTGCATTCTGGTAATAGCATATGGTTTTCAGCAGGACACACTGTTTTCCAAAGCTTTTCTGTAGAAGTACCGCAAAACAAAGACATCACCTGCATTTTCCTGCATAAGTGGAGTAACATTTTTGGCTTGAGAAGGTGTGCAGTGGCCAAGAAAGAGTTATTACTGCTATACGTAATCATCAGTTGTGAAAGATTGTTCATTTTCAAACACAAAACCAGTTTGTAGCTAAAAAAATTAAAGTATCAATGGCTATAAATGATTTTTTTTTTCTGAATAGTGTTGGAAAAACCAAAATACTCAAGTTTGGAGACATCAGTATAATTTGTTCATCTTGCAGATTACTCGAATTTTTAACAAGATTAATGTATGCACTGATACTGACCCATGAAAGTTTCAGTTACACTTCCTGTCTCGTTTTGGGGAAAGCTATTCAATTACCTGCACTCCTGTAGTGTATTTGAATTCTAGTCTGCATATTAGAGGAAGGAATGGCATATTTTTATGTTGCAGAGTGTTAGTGAAAAGTTAGTCATCTTTGCCTGATAAATAAGGAATTTGAGGGCTATTAAAGCAGGGTTTATTTGAAGATACGGAAGGAGGCATTTTAATGATCAGTGTTGCATGTGTTCAACTATATGGAGACAGAAATGTACAAAGAAAAAGCAAACTTGAAGGAAAAGTGAATCAATGAGTCATGAAATCCTCAGGAAAACCTTAGTAATGGAATGTTAATGCTTTTAGACTATAGTAGATTACCTTAAAAGTCAGGCTTTTCTTCTTTATGCAATTGTTGTAAATCCCTGGCTAAAGAATACTTTGAAGAAAGCTTTAGTTTTTCTGGCACTCATATTCTGTAGTAATTCTGGTTGTTTTGGAAGATTCAAGATATTTTATGCCAACTTGCATTTAGACAATTAAAATGCTAAAATGGCTACAGAGGAAGCTTTTTATTTAACAAAACGTTCAGCTGTAATGATTTCAAGTTGTCTTTTAACCACAGGTTTTATAGACATTCTCCCTTTAGACTCTGTCATTTTTATAAGGGAATTGATTTGTTATACTTTAAAATCAAATAAAATGAGACAGAATAAACAAAAATAGGGCATGGGTGCTGCTGCAAACTTTTCAAGTTCTTTCAGTGCATTTTTCATCTTTACTTTTATTTGATAGGTCTGTGAAATAGAGCTGTAGACTGGCAGACTTTAAATGAAATTTCACACTTTGATGATTTTTTTTAAACTTTGATATATTGACAGCAAAAGGAGCTGCAAAGCTTTTATATAACTTGAGCAGTAACGCCAAGCAGCAGTCAAACGTCTTTATGCATTTGTGTTTAACTGCAGAAGAAAAACATGTCCATGGGCAGTAGAGGGTTCTTATCAACTCCCTAATCCCAGATCCCAGCAAACCTTGAGGGCATGCCTCAGATCTTGCTGAAATCATTGTAGACTCTCACAGTTTGCAGATTAAATATGCTATGTGTTCCTGGCTCCAACAACAGTTTTATGAGCTCACTAAGCTTCCTGTTTTAAGATCCTTTTCTGAAGTTTTTAGGAGCTGCTAAGGGCGATGCTGTCTATGGCAAGTGGTACTTGTTAATTTAGGGACACTTTAGGTATTTCATTCTGTCTGTAAAAAGAGCCAAAATTGCTATTTTCAAATTAAAAGTCGAGTTGCACCGAAAAAAAGGAACTCCTTTAAAGAGGGATTCTGTTGTTTTAGTGTGTTTGTCAGTACACAAGGTGACAAAGTTTATAAGAGGCTTGATTTGTTTTATGGGGCTCTTTAAAAGAGACTTTTTCAGTTGTAATTCTAAGCACAATGCAGCTTTTAGTACATAATTTCTGAGCCTCTTTTAACCAATTGTGCTTGTAGCAGCTCATTAAACATACCTTTGAAGTTCTTGTTCTCCTTTATGTCTCAAAGAAGGGAAAATATATTCTGCCAAGAATGAATTTCAGTGAATCAGGTGGTTAACCCTGGGCTTTTTTGACCCTTCTGAACGTATGGCATTGCTCCTCACATTCAGAGTCTGGTCTTTTCTAGGTGCTAAATAGTTAACTCTTATATTTTATTCACTGTAATCATGTTTATGTATTCGGTGTAATAGTTTTAATTAAAAAGGAAAATACTTATTGTCCAACAACGTGTCATATTATTCCCGAGAGAACTTGAGCCAATCTTGTGCTTAAAGGTTATTCAGTGAATGAAATTTTGAAAGCCCATTTGTCAAGGTACTGCACGGTTTCTGTTAGTTTTCAGCCCCCAAATTCATTGTCCGCATGGCCCAGTCATTAGTCAGCAGTGTATTAGTGCTGCCTTCAGGCAATGCTGCCCAGCACTTCTTCACACCATTATAGCTCTAAAAGTGTACTCTGCCGACTGGTAGAATTACTGCTCTGATTTCCGCTTGGCTGAGTTTGAGGTAAGTCCCCTCCCTACCTTCCAGCTCACTCTAATCCCTGCTTTCCTTTAAGGCTGCTTTCCTCAGAGATTTAGGGGAAAACTTTCTTAAAGATTGTGCTGGCATCATACTGTGGTTTTGTTGTGGTATACTCTGTACATGTAAACTGTACCTACCTTACCTTGAAAGTGTATTAAATTGGCTGCTGATCTGAAGAGTTGGTTTCTCTCTCTTTAAGAACAAAATAAGAAACGAGACAATACACTGATGTTAAAAACCCCTGCAAGGTTATTTGGATTACAACAAGGGACAAAGAAATTGGGATAGAATGTGTTTGTCTCTAAATAGTTGCTGGGTGTGAGAACTGATAATATCAGAATCCACTACAAGGAGATCTGATTTAATAATTTTCTTAGCTGAAGTTGCCACTCAAATGTCAGGTTATTTTTTACACTGATCATCAAGATGATTAGGCTTTAAAAAAATTTATTCTTTCTTTATTTTTATTGATGCTCAAAATGTTGCTGTATTTTTTTGCTATCTGATATTTAGTTCAGGGCAAAGTACCCAGCAGACCTTTTGGTGGTTTAGAGCTGAACTTCCCCCAGTAGTGTTTGCTGCTTTGTATGAGACTCTGTTTTCTTTGAATACAAATCTGTTAATGTCAAGAAAATCAACTGCGTGTAAAGAATACATCATCCAGCTGCCCAGAGAATGAAGCCTTCATTAGATAAGATGTATGAATACCTGAAACTGAAGAGTCAGAAACACAGATCAAGTTAGTGTCAGTTCAGTACTCTGTTCTGAACCGTGTATATTAAAATGGAATCCTAGCACTACCGATTCTTAACTGTCAGGATGTAGTTTGGTCGGGTTTTCTTGGCTCTTCAATTCACTATGGATGTTTTTTCTAGGGAAATAATACAGCTGTGTAATTCTGTGATGACACTATTTTAACAAGGATAGTGGATTGTGCATTTGTAATGTGGCAATTCAGAGTTGTGCTGTTGTGTTTTGTCAAGTTACAAAAACACGAAGGAATCATGATGCAGTTTTCCTGCTGTTATGAGACAGGTGTAAAACCTAAAGTAAACTGTAAAAGCTGAAGATAAAGTTTTATAAAGTACCTTTCACACTTGAAGTTCTTCCTGGGTACATGGAGATTTCCTAGCTCTTTCACGTGTTAAAACATCTGTGTTGGGTTAGAACATGAAATTCTGGATGAAGGCATCCCTTAACCTGAGAGTGTGCTGAGGACATAAACAGGCTTCCAGGAGTGGGACTGTGATCAAAACATGGTACTTTCCAAAAACATTCTACTTGATTCCTTTGATCTTGTTTTAAAATGCTAATTGTAAAATATGGAATATAGTCTTTTCTTCTTTCATTTGCATATCATAAGTTGGGAACAGAAGGCACATCTTTGCAATAGATGTACTCTTCCTTGAGCTCAGTTCCTGTATAGATTGACATTGATATATAGATCTAGTTTTGTTTCTAAAGAATCTTTCATCTGTTGGAATTGATGAGATAAAACAAAAAGTGTGAAGAAAGTGGTCATTTCACTGGAATGTTCAGCTCCAGTACTTGAAATTAGAATATTTCTGCATTTTTCTGTCGAAGTTGTAGTTACTACTTACTTGACTGTGGAAAGTACATCCAAAGCAAAGCACATCCATTACAGATGTTTGTAATTTGCTTTACCAAGCTAAGAAGGCAAAGACAAGAAGGCAAAGAAAAAAAACAGTCTGTATTGTCACCATAAGTATCCTAGGAACAGTATCAGCAGAGAAAGTCATAGAGTTATTTGCTGTTGTCCCCTTCCCTGTTCTCTAAGAATATTCCTGGCCTTTTAGATCTTGAGCATATGAATGAACCAAAAGCCAGGTTTCATAAAACAAATGTGTTGCCAAAGGAAGTCACTGTAGTGTTACTTTTTTGTTTTGGATTTAGTGCTGCTGAATTCCTGAAGAAAGACGGGCAAAAACAGAGTGTAGGCTTGGTAGGGAAGTTTGAAGTGTTGCCCCTCACTGTAACCTATTGCTACAAACAGTACAGTCCACAGGAGATGCTTTTTTCCTTCCCTCTGTGCTAATTCTTTTACAGCTAATCTTACTTTGACATAATTATTAGAGTTTTTCCTGCTGCAGAATTTGAAGCACAAGAACAAGTAGGATTGCAAAACAAGCAGTAACACAGCTTATTCTGAATTTCTGAGCAATATTAAGTAGTTTAATTGGAAGGAGTTCTGATTTCTCCAGGGTAAGTGCATTACTAGTTTTGGACACATCCCCCTCCCCAAATATATTAAAGTATTTGGAGACTTGAAAGATATGTAGCACTTTCTATTTTTTAAGAAATAAACTTTATTCTTTCCATTGTATTTAGATAGTTTGTAAGAGAGTCAAAAAAGGAATAAAGGAAACCCAAGACCATGTGATTAAAATAACAAATACTTAAATGCAAAGTTAATGGCCTAATTGGTTTTGTTTTTGTTGTGGGGTTTGTTAGTTTGTTTCTCTTAAAGTTCAGTTCCTTATTGTAAAGACTCTCAGACAGTGAATTGATTATAAAATTTTACCTCAGAGGATATATCATATCTGAATTGTAAAACCACTAAGTCTGGGCTCTGTCTCCCTCAGCTTTATGTTGCATGTTCTCAAACAGCAGCTTCTGTGAGGGATAGACTAGTTGGAGATGGACAGTTTGACCCGAATTCTTCAGTGTTGTTATCCAAGTTAAGTTCTGTTTGCTGAGTATGAAAATGAATCATCTCTTTTCTGGCAGAAATCTGTTTTCTTTAGATAGAGAGTTTAATCTGTTGAAGTAATAGTTTTAATTGGGGTTATACTTATCAGCTTTTTAAATCCGAAAAACAAAAGTAGATGTAATCTACTTGTAAGGCTGTGTGGTTGATGTGTATTTAAAGCGACTGAGGTGCTCCCTCAGTACAAAGTGCCACAAATTGATACTATTGTATGTGTGCGCTTAAAATATTTTCAGAACTTTTAGGTAGCTGAGTTTATCTGTAGCAGAAATACGTAAGCAAATACATAATTCCCCTGGAGTCAAGCAACTATTACAATCAATCAGTAGTTCAGTGTACACCATAGAATATTTTCTCACTTAGGATCTTAGTCACGAGGATGCTAATAGCACTGGTTTGCCTAGCTGATTGTCTTTGTGTTTGTGATCCTCCGTTATTGTTGCCACAAGCTATTTAACCTATCAGGAACAGATCAGATCATCATTAACCAGGCTTTAGGTCTAGTTGTTTTTCATTCTTTATGGGGGGAAAGAAATCAAAGGAAAGTAACAAGGAAAAGACAGCAGATAGTAATGAATTTGGAAAGATTGTATTAATACATGTTGTGTCTCTTAACTTGGGGTATTTTTCAATTTCAAGCTACGAATCCACCTATCTGATTCTGTCAAGCAATATTGTCTTTCTTTCTTTTCTCTTTCTTTCTTTCTTTCTTTCTTTCTTTCTTTCTTTCTGCAACTAGTGCATTTATAGATCATGCATGTAACTGAAATGGAGATAGGTATTTTGAAATANAATGAAACTAGCTTTCAGGTTTTTGAAGTGGATGTAAGTGGATATAAGACTCTTTGTGCTGTTTATATTAGTCTTACTGTGCGTAGTTGTCTCAACAGGGAGGAACCTAAATAAAATTTACCCTGGAGTAGTTAATGAAGGTTGCAGAATTCTGGTTTAGCTTACAAGGAATTAGGAAAGGATAAAACTATTCTAAAAATATATGAGTTAGGTTCTATAGCTGTTACAAAAATAGTGAGATATAGCAAGAGGTTAATGTTACATTTGGGAGATATTTCTTAAAATGTCTGAGTGCTTGAACATTTTTCATCAGGTTCTGTCAGGGGTAACTTTGTCAGTGCAGCTTTGCCAGCAGGTTTGATAGAGAGCAATACTGAAATCTAGGTGGGTTTTGGAAGTTAAATGTACCTGAATCAAGCCTGTATAAATCAGTGTGAAATAGCTCCCATATAACAGCTTAAGATTGTCTCATATAAATTTTGGATTTGAATGTAGCTGAACAAGATGCATTTTTTTATCCTTAAATAATCCCAAGGAACGGTGCAACCCATGTTGATAAAATTGATAAAGGGTCCTTTATGGTTGAGAGAGACTGTAATTTCCTGATTGTTCTTCATGCCTCCCCTTGTGTTTTTCACTTTCATACAGTTGTGCTGTTCAAGATGTATTGTATCCCCAAAGACTGCTTCCAGTAGTGTGGATCAAAGTAGTACCTATGAATACCCTAACTACCCAGAGTCATTTCTGAAAAATTAAACATGCTATGTTTGCTTGCACGCTGATTGGGGCACTCTGGTTGCTGATAGCAATCAGTATGAACTTCCCTACTGCTGATGTAATGATGATGAATGCTGTGACACTGCTATTTCAGACAGCTCTTCTCAGTGGATGCAAACCACTTGTTAATGAATTGAATACAACTATAGCAGCATCAAGTAAAACAGGGAAAGGTTTTACTTTTTTTTTTTTAATTCAACGTGTTAAAAGATACTCCTCAAAAAATTAAAATAAAGCAAAGAAAGGCAGAAGGTTTAAGTTCACAAGAAACATAAACCAGTCTTAACATGCAAATTGAGAATTTTAAATGCTTACACTTCAGCACTTTGACCAAAGCAAGCAGTCTTGTTCAAGTCAGTGAGCGTATTCCTAGCAATAAATATTTGCATGGTCTGGTCTTTAAAATTAATGTATGCAGTATAAATAAAATGATTTAAAAAGTAGTTCAGAGAAGAGAAGTGATACAGAGTGAAGATTTCTTGGAAAATTGAAATGTGTGTTCAGAAAGGATCCAGTTTCTTGTTCTTCCAAGCACAGGGCTGCTCCACTGGTTTTGGTTAGTTTGGACTGTGAGTAAATGAACAAAAAGATGTGAGTTTTTTCCTCCCCAGTATATTAATATGATAATTTTTACTACTATAAAGCACAGTTTTATAACCAACATACATAAGGACCAGAAATTACATAATATTAAGTTACTTGAAAGAATTTTTTTGTTCGAAATAAGTTTCCAACATATTGTGATTTATTGACACTCCTTTTAAAAGAGACAGTTTTCCTCATTTAACTAGTTCATTCCAGTAGCATGTTCCAAAAATTCCTCCAATATGATATGCAATTGGGGAAGGTTTATATTTATATTTTAAAAAGAGAAGACACACCTGCAGGCAGGTTACTGTTTTGAGAAGGATTAGGTTTAAAATGGGGATCTGGAATTAATTGCACACTGGGTTCAGGCTTCAGGGAAATTACAAAAGGTTCAAGCAAGGTTGAATGGGAAAAAGCCATGAATGTTTGCTTTCGGGAAGGAATGTTTATCCCTCTATTTACCTATGGAAGTTCAGGCTTTTGCCCATATACTGTTATAGCATTTTCTTGCCTTTCATATGCACATGGAGATGCTGGATAGCCAATGAAACTAGCTTTCAGGTTTTTTGAAAGTGGGACTCCTTGCTGCGAGTAGATACAGATTGTCTCAAGCCTGGAGGCAGGAATAGGAAAGTCACTGACCCACATGCTGGAGAGAGAGACACATACACCCTAATATAAAGCACTTTGTATTTTAGTGTGGAGACGATGTCAGGCTGTCTGATTTTTAGAATGCTTTTTGGTAGGGGCAACAACCAGTAGAAAGAAATCTTTACATAACCTTGAACTTTTTTTTTTTTTGGTGAACTGCAGCTCCCATATTTTGGTACAGTTTCTGAGAGAAAATAAAAATCAGCCAAGGAGGCTGAGAAGGAGGATTAGAAGACGTGTGTCTGGCTAAGTTTTCAACTTAGTCTTAAGGTAGTCTTCAGGAAAAAAAAAAGATTTTTGGGGCACCATATTGATCTCTTGATGTCTGCTTCCCTGAGGGGTATGCTTGGCAAAACATAGCAAGCCACATCCCTCTAAATATTAGTCCTGCCATCTCTTCTGGCCTTATGTACCTTCCCAGCCATGCACACCACCATTGATCCACCACTGGGGGTTTGCTGGATCTGCAGGAATTCTTGTAGGTGTCCATGCCATATGTATGTGGGTCGGGAGCAGAGGAAGGAAGGCACAGGAGGAAAGGCCTGCAGTGCCGGGGCCAATGGCTTGTGGGGCAGGGTGCAGAGCTGAGTAAGAAAGTTTACTCTAGTGGTGTTCCCTCTTTCATTCTGACATGAGTAAAAGCAGCCTTCTGAATGTAAACTAAGTAGACATGAACCAGAACAGATGAAACAAGAGCAGATGTTTATATTAGTTCTTGGCCAGTTCTGCAGTTTTCTGTCCAAAAATTTAAGTGCTGCTTTAGGCCTCTGTTCTGTACTGTGGTCCATACCAGGCAGCATAAAACAGAGAAGTGAGGGAGAGTGATGAAGAATATGGAATTATGCCTGCTATTCTTCCAGTAAAGGAGATGACCCCAAAGTACCAGAAATTCTCATTGGCAGGCTGTTGGGGAAAGAAATAAAGTAGCCAAGAGAATGGATGATGTCAGTCTTACCAGCCACATGTTGCTCTTGAATTGCAGATGACCCAACATATAGCTTTTTTAGTTCCTTCAGCGATGCATAGAAAATAATTAATTTGAGAGAATGTTAAATAACTCAAAGGCAGTTAGTCAGAGGATAGGAGGGTACATTGAAGGACTCACTCATGCAGTGGTTGGAGGCTGAATAGAGGCAGGTTTTGGTGTTTACGTGGCCAGGGCTGTGTAGAGAAAACAAACACCTTCCTCTCTTGTGTGAGGTGAACAGCGGCAGTGTCAGCCTCCCCCCCCACTAATGCGAGAGACTGAAAAGCTAGATATTCGCGCTAAATGACTAAACTGGGGTTGCCCTTGCATGAGGTGTGCAAAGGGAAAGAGGGAGAAGTCAAATGAGAAATTTGGAAAGGTGCTATTTACAAAGCTCATGTGAGATCTGTCTTCAAGGAGACTTGTGCATTGCTGGGTAGAAGTCAGGGCTGTTGCAAGTTGAGTATTGTTAGATCTCTCCTACTCTCTGTTTGAAGACACCTGACATTCCCCTTAGTGTTCTAGTAGGAAGTTGTTTCACAGACCACAATAACATTTATAACACTTTCACAGATAGATCTTGAGAGCAGCTTACAAGTCCTCTTCTGTGGCAGGCAGAGCTTTGTTATTCCTGTTTTTAGCAAGCAAGAAACTCAAGGGAAGAAAAATGCCTTGCTAGAGCTTAGACAGTAGGTCAGTGGCAGAGAGTCTATGATATCTAGCCCAGTTCCTTGGCTGTGCTGCCTAGCTAAATAATGATTCATTTAGTGATTGGGCTCTACTTTGATCCCTACTGTATAACAATGAGGCTTTGGAGTGTTTTATTGTACTACTAAAAGGAACTCCTACTAGGAAGGTGGGAAGGGGAAGGTTTACTAGACAGCTGTGTTTGTGATGAATTGGCTTTGTAGGTTTTTTTTTTTGGTTTGGTGGTGTTTCTTCTCTTTTTTTTTTTTTTTTGACTGTCAGAATTTGGGAAATTGGTTGCTAATATAATTACACTTTATTATACTTGTGGCTTTTTGAAGCCTTTTGAAAATTTTATTTAAATGGTGTCCTAGGAGAGTGTGACTTCCTTCCATTTTAGACCCATTTCACTACCAAGCAGTGTTGCCCAGAGCAGAAAACTAATTCTCATTCTTTGTTGTTGTTGCATAGATTCATGTTCAAACTACAAAAGTACCAAGGTATTTGTTTCTAAGCATGATGTGTGCTGAGTATTGATGTTTTGTGTAAAGCTTACTTGGACAGACAGGTGTGCATCAAGTTAAGTTGCAGACTGGTTCTTAATGTTTGTGTCCTTCACAGCCTAAGATCCCTGCAGTCTTGGGGTCTAGCGTGCCCGCACTGCTGCACAAGCAGCGATACCCTTTTGCAAGTTTTTGGGCTTCTCGTATTTCCATCAGGAATGTAAAATATCTGAGAATAGGGAGAAATTCATTTGTATTAAATGAATGTGTCACTGGAGATGACACTGAGAACATCCAGGAAAGGCAAAATAACCAGATACACCCCTCTACAGAGCTTTCTATTTCCAGCGTTTTCATGCAAAAGAAAGTGATGTCATTATCTGCCACCAGCAATAATATTTGTCTTTCCCTGTGGTTTTTGGGGTGTTTTGCCTATACAATTTTGTTTGAGTTAGATTTCTGAACAAACAAAGTAAGAGATGTTTACATGAGTAACAAGGTGTAGAGATAGACAGGATAATTCCTGCTGCAGTGTGTTCCAACACCATGAATGTTGAAATTTAAATATTTGGCTTCTAGAGTCAACATAAAGGTCTGTCTTGATTTTCTTGATTTTTTTTTCTTTTTTTTGCCTTGTTCCAAAGTGCTCTGGGCCTAAGAGAAAAATACTGTCCTTTTTTCCCTTTGGATCCATTAAAACCCCATAGAATTGAAAAAAATGGACCTGCCTATCAAACAGCATAGTGGTTTATGATGCTGATTCTCTTTAAAGGCAAATATGCCTAGTTTTGCCTGTTAGTATTTCTTTAAATTCCTCAGGAATTCATGCATGCAAACATGATTTGATGAGGTTACAGAACTGTGAACTGCTAATTCAGTTGTGCTCCAGGCTCTTCTTCAGGTGAGAGGGGTGAGAAGACTTAGGCTAAGCTTTCAAACAGTCTTTAGAGTTTATGACTCTCTTGTTTCATTCAGGTATTAGTGCAAGTAGAGCTGAAGTAATGAGAAGTCATCATGGAGGCACAGTCCCATAGTTCTACCACAACTGAGAAGAAAAAAGTGGAGAATTCCATCGTGAAATCCTCCAGTCGAACAGATGTCAGTGAGAAAGCTGTTGCCTCCAGCACAACTTCCAATGGTGAGTAACAGCAGGGATTTACTAGCAGCCAAACCTACAGTAATTTTATGTTCACTGCATTCCTTGTGAATTGAGCATTTGCACCTGGATCAGTGTTTGTTCTACAGAAAGGCTAAAGAAAACTAACGGAGGAGGGGTGGTGGTAGTGGAAAGTGGTAGGATACAATAAGGCCTGTTTCGGCATCAGGCATAGTCTCTTTCTTCCAGATGTTCTAATTTGAGATGTAAATGTGCTAAGTTATTTATTATAGGAAGTTCCTGGTTTTGGTGTTTTGGAAATTGTCTTGATTAGCCTGGCAGGGCCTACAAGTGCTTTGCATTTGGCCATTGAAATCTCTTACATTAGTTAGGTAATTAGTTATTACTATAGAGACAGAAGTAGGTCTGTCAAAATTAATGGCAAAAAAGGGTTTTTTTTTCTTTTCTTTTACAAATAAACTTCCTTCTCAGAAAGGGCTGTCCCACCTCCCCAAAGTTCCTTAATGCCCAGAACAAAACATCAAGCTAAGTGCGTATCTTCTGGTGCATTAATTTCAAAAGTTGTGAATGTACAGCTTGTAGATTTGCAAAACTGGAGTAGTTTGCTTAATTCTCCCCAGAGAGTATATCTCAGTTGACAATTTTACATATTCCCTGCCTCTCAGAAGAGTGTGAGCTAATCCCAGCCCTAGACCTTTTCATTGTTTGGTGTAAGAGGGCTGAGCATATTGGTTCCTACTAATGCAAAACTCCTGTCGCATTAAGAAAGAAAATTGCTTGAAATTGTGTGGGCAGACCTATGGATTTTGGATAGTTGCAGAGTAACTGCTAAAACTGCTGGTTTTTTACAAATCAGTCTAGTTAGGGCTAAAAACAGAAAATGCCTTTCTGTATATTTTGTGGTCCTGGTGTATTTCTGGCAAAACATTTTCTGTTCATGCTTTCTGCTTCCATCATGCTCACTTATCTGGGCTTGTGGTCCAGGTCAGGTTTTCACTTTGATATCTTGAATAAAGGTTTCTGCTTTCTCAAAGAAACAGGTTATGTCCCACTAAACTACAGGAGAAAATACATGAATCCTACAGCCATACTAGAGGGGAATCTCCATGGGTCAGTAAAAATTAGATGGCACATGTCCCAGTATCCTTCTGTGTGACTGGACTTCAGATTCAAAGCAAACTCAACACCTGCTGACCTACTAGATGGAACTGATCCCCATGAGAGTATAAAAACCCTTGAGCCACAATGGAAAAGGTTGCATCAGTTTTCTGAGGCATATGAAATTAAATCCTCAGCTGGTGTAAGTCAGCACAGATCCGTTGCTGTCAATAGAATTACAGTGGTTCACATTAGCTGAAGAGGTCCTCATTGTATTTTTTTTTTAATCAATAATAGGATTTTCCACATTGGCCCAACTTTTCAAGCAGATGCACAGTTAAACACATATGCATATTCTTTGATGTGTCAGGGGTTTGTACTCAAACATTCATCTCTGACTGGGCTGGCTTGAATGTTATTGGTAAACATTTAGATTTAGAGGGCTAAAATGAAAGCCTTCAAGATGTTTTTGCCTAATTCTGACACTGATCTACCGTGTGGTCAAGTAATTTTCTTTCTTTAATGGTAGTATTAGTTCTTAACTACATGCTTCACCTATGGGGAGTGTTACTGCATAGCAGGGTCATCAAACTCCCGAGAGCTGGAAAGACTTCGAGTCTAATGAATGACGACAAAGTTGTGTCACTGGAATTATCTCCTACTAATGGAAGGAGATGCTAATGTAGTACACATCCTGGGGTTCAAGGCTTCCTTTTCTTAAGACAATGACAGTTAACTTTGTTTTCAGTGGGTAAGTGTTGGCATTGTTAGTCTTCTTATTTAAGGAAGTCACCAGGATCTCCAAGATTTAGGTTTCTAATCTACCTTCATGCATAACAGAGACACAATGGCTTTCCAGAGATGCAGAGCTGGCCTTCAAAGGGATAAAAAATTTGATTCCTTCTTTGATTTGAAAAATTTCCTCTTAGTCTAGAGACTTCCTGAAACATGTACCAAAACAAATACTGGTACTAAAACTTTAGGAACTTAAATGTAAGTTTTACTCTTGCAGTGTTTTAAAAGTTTTGCTTCTTGCAGATGTGATTGTCATGATAATGAATTTTGGTTACAGGGACAATTTGCATGAAAGCTGGAGCTTGCATTGCATTTGCATCTTTTGTTCTTTAATGCTGGAATGAGTATTACTACAGGAACATCATCAGTTGGTATAAGACACCACTCCTACAGAACTTGCAGCTTTTATTGATTCAGTGCCTCTTTTTTTTTTGCAAAGGGCTGTGGTAATGTAAAATGTTGTGATTTGCATTTGAATGCTCTGTTAAACAAGGTAAGGTACCCTTAAAAATAACAAAAGGACAGAATGATCCCTCCTATTCTTCTCAGAAGACTGATGTCATTGCAGAGCAACATCTGCCTATCATACCAATGTCACCTCATGATCATGTCTAATATCAGTGCTTCTATCCTTCTGGACAACTGATGAATTAACAAAGTTTGCGGGGTAAAGTTTTATTGATACCCGTCTGTGGTGTGATGTACCGACTAGTATTTTCTCAGTCTCTCTCCTGTCTTCTGAAGGACTCAGAACTTGGATCATAAACAGATGGAAAGCTGCTAGTTATAGCTTTTATGCAAAGCATACAGTTGTGAAGAAACAAAGAAAATGTCATTATTTCAGCAGCTCCCAGGAATAAGTGACACACCCAGGAGCAGGATCTATGTTAATACGGCTATTGAGTGTGGAAAACTTTTAAATCATCTATTGTACAGACTGTGTGTTGAAGAGTCTGGTGTAAATCTAGATGCAAGGGAAAGAAAGTGGGAAAGGTGACCTGGAAGGGGAGCTCAGGTGTTATCCTGAACAACGCAGTAGAAGTTCTGAGGCTCACATTAAGGGTGCCCTTTGGAAGGTACCAGCTGCTCTGTAGTCTCAAGCACTGAGCAGGCATGGGCCACAGTTTACACGTTAGCCACTTCTGCTTAGTTCCTGTCATTACTTAATGCCATAAAGATTTCTGCTGCACTCACCTGACTACAAACTCTGTGTTGCTGAGATGCTTGCAATGTGTTAGGTACGGACCTGCCAGCATTTTCATTATAAACCCCTAAATTTCAGGATTTATAACTAAGCCATTAAAATTTGCTCCAGGACAAAACATGTACTGGAGCAAATTAAAACTTCTTTTAAAATACATGTGATCAAAAAATCAAAAAAAAAATCATAATTTGTAATGACTACAATGTAAAAGGAAATGTAATAAGAAAAATCTTTGGTGCACTTTAATTCCCAGTGGAACCACTCTTGCTTTGTTTGAATTCATTTTTGCAAGCTTTTGTTTTTTTTGTCTTCGTGTTTCATTTCGTGTGTCTCAAACAAACTGCATGCGGTTTACTAGGATTGTTCCTTTTCATCTTTTGTTTGACTGCTATATTTACAGCTAGACTAATATCCAGGGGGACAAAAACTGCTAAAAAAAACTGCTAATGGAGATGTTAATTCACAAAAGCCTGTATGAATAAAGTTTGTGCTAGCGTATAAAGTAAGCTTAATTTTGTGTTTGGTGGGATTTGGTAACGTCAGGCTGATCTGCTTTGGCAAGGTAATAATAACAACAAATAAATCACGTTTATGTCATGGCTGTGCCACTCATATTATACTGGAGTAGAGGCCAGTGCCCTGGACCACCTGGCTAACACGGGGCTGTGTTGTCGGGTCTTTTCTTCTCCTATGCACATTTGTGCCGCTTCTCTGGAAACAAAGCACCCTGTTCCTTACCATGTCAGAGCATGGATTTAAGTGGTTCTGAAGGTTGCTGCATGCACACTCAGGTTTCTATCAAGTTGTGCAAAGAATGGCATTCTTAAGCGTGGTATCCATTGATAAACTCATTAACATTAATTCTGTGCTCCCATTGGAGAGCCTTTGTCTGGTGTTGCAGGTCACAAGACCTGCCTTGCTAGACTTCTAGTGGATAATACAGTACCTCCTGTATTTTCAAGTAATTCCAGGGTTAGAAAGAAATCATCAGGTGAATGCTGGAAATGTTGCAGGAGTCTGCCCAGTGCCTTGTCTTGCTGCATTGTGATGAATGCCTGTGTGAAGGCTTGTTCTCGCCTGCTCCTTCGTGCGCTCCTTGGCCCCTGTGCCTCGCAGCCTGACAGACGAGCTGTCTGAGACCAGCAGCACGCCAAGTCCATATGTCAGGCTGAGTGCTGCAGTGCTGGGGCAGAAAACTGCTTGCTGCTATGCCCTGCCTGTGCAGCTGTGCTGCTTGCACTGGTGCAGTGCCCTCAGGCTGCCCCAGCACCAGGAGTTGCCAGCCTTCCTGAGCATTGCAGTAAAGTCATGAACTCCAGTCTGGTGAGCTGCCTTGCTTTAGCCATGGGACTATTTCTGTTTGCCCTGATAATGTGGGTATTTGCATGTTTACTATTAGGCAGTGGCTTTAATGCTTTACCAGGCTGGCTGCTTTGACTCTGCATTCTGTTTTGCAGATGAATTGGATTTATTCTTAGGGTGCTTCCTTAGAGGTGTTGTTTAAAAAAACCCATGCTAACTTAACACAGCCCTCAGCTCAATGCCATTTGTTTTTTTCACTTAATCTGTACCATGGATATAATTCATTTTTTTGCATTAATTTCAGAAAAGTAGAGGGAATTTCTGTAAGGACTGAAATGATACTTGTACAAGGCAAGACTGCACTTCACAGCATTGCTTGGACAACATTAGGAAATTGTGATGCTGCATTCAAACCTGATTTATTTACTGTTTGGCTTGTGAATTTTGTTGGTGACTTGAATGCTTTACTCTTTTGGACGTTTTGGCTCAAAACTGATGTTTTTAATGTTTTATTAAAACAATGCATTTCTTGTATAGGAGCTCTTTCAGTGTCTGACAACCAAGCACTTATTTTCAGCTTGATATGTTTTGTCTAGTTTTTGACCCATGAGCTTGTTCCAGTGTAATCCGATATTTCTTATTAACCTATTACTCTGCCTTAAAAAAAAGCTAATTATAAACATATGTAGGTTGTGGACTTGACTACCTTTATCAGAATCAGATAGTTATTGAGAACATACTTTAAAGTGATAGAAAGCAGAAATTATTATCTTAATGATGATGTAACTTAAAACCAAGCTTGATAGATGAATAAATGAGAGGAAGTTCATGTGTCCACTTTGATTCTTTCAGAAGAGCCAGCTTCATCTAGGTCTCTTTTTTTTTTCCTTCTCCCTAGTACTTTCAGGGTTGATTGAAGGAAGTATTCAGCAGTCTGCAACCTCACAAGAATCACATTTCCTGTTTAAACTTTCAGTTGGTTCCTTGTCCTGCTGCTTGCTTTCAAGCCTCACCATAAAATAGGTGTTAATCATAATACCCGTTCTTGGCCCCCTCATTGGACTCATGTGCTCAGGGTCCTGTTGAGAGGTCAGGGTTCAAAAGAGGTTGTTAGGTATCAAGAAACATTGCCTATACTATTTTAGTGACTTGTAAATTGAGCCCTGAATTGATTATATGAGACTTGATTCTACAAAGTGATCAGGAGATGCCATCCTCTTCCCCTGAAATCAAAGGGGATGGAGAGGCCCTCTTCACCTTCATTTTCAGGTCAAAGAGGAAACAACATCCTGTAGTTTTAGATGCTGGAAATGATAACTTCAGTGTACACGTTTTTCTGACAAATTTCTTTTTCAGCAAGACAAATACTTCAAGTAATCCTTATCTACAAGTGGTATAGAGCAACGTGAAAGTTAAGGGTAGACTGGCCACATGTGGTAGCCCAGAAAAATAAGAGCAAAGACCTGAACTTGTAAGATTGTTTTGTACTCTTTTGTTCTAATATTTGTGGCCAGGTTGTAGGAGGAATAACTTAAAAGAAGGTACTTTTCCTAGGGGAGAATAGGCTATCCTGATGCTTGGAATTATTGGAAATGAAAGTATTGGAGGTTGTAATTAAATGGGGACTGCATGTCTTGGTGTATTGTAATCTGGTGTGAGTAGCTGATTAAATACATGTTCTTTTGGAGTAATGCACCCATGGTCCTTTATGCTTACTAATAAAATTTCAGTTATCAAGTTATGTCTTATTGTAGACTGTAATAACTCATTCTGCCTGATACTATTTTCTAGTGTTGTTCCTCAGTGAGCCAGCCCTACACTTACCCCAAAGTGATCTGCAAGTGCAATACAGTATTGCTTCATTAATTCTGCTGAAATTTCCCTCGTTTTTCCCCCCCTTCTCTCCCCTCCCTGCAGTGGTTAATAGCATAAGGGATATTAAATGTCAATCCTCCTGTATCCCTTTGCAAGTTCCAGAAAGAGATGATTGAGTGGCTTATCCCTGCAATCACTGTAATCAGTAAGTAATGACTTAACATCCTGCTGGATAACACGAGGTGGAATCAGGAGAAAACATTAGTTAGCAGCAGAAGCTTGCCACCTGTTCAAGGTGGAGGTTGATTTTAGGAAATTTTACACTGGGGAGTTTTTTTTTCCCTGAAAAACAACAACAAAAAAAGACTCAACCCTAAAACACCCAAACAGTCATATTAAAATTGTGCCTGGGTTTTGACACAGAAGTGATAATAATAAAAAGGTTTAACCTGTGTCTCTGCAGTATGGTGATGGTACCATGCTCTGTATCTTGTGCTTTGCGTGAGTCTAGTGTCAGTCAGAACTCAAAAAATTCAGCCATTACAGCCCACAGTACTGGTGAGGAGGAAGCAACCAAGGGGTTTGATTTTTAGAAGAAAAAAGGTTGCT
>VXBC01001439.1:77221-374721 GCA_013399945.1 Ploceus nigricollis | reverse complement strand
TTCCCTCTACAGAAAACTTCAATTTGTGGACTGGCCTCTGAACGGGATTGATAACTCTGTTTATAGACCAGGATGGGTATCTAAAGATAACAGATAATGCAAATGAGCCTTTTTTTGATAAGCCAGGGAAGCAATTATGGATACAACTTGGTTGATGGATTTCAGAGTGCTTTTTCACAGATTATAGATTTCATTTCTTTTTTTGCATTATAGTTTTCTTAGCAGTGTTAGAAAAACAAAATCAAAGTCATTCAAATAGAGCTAAAAAGATGGAGTGGCTGATATAACCAGCTTTCCTACCACTTGTAAACATAGTGAATCAGATTAAAAAAATAAACAGGCAGTCCTCAGCCTTCTCTGGGAGAAATATGATTTGATAAAAATGTGTATTTAATATTCAATTTACGGTTTCATCTGAAGTGTGTAAACCTAGATGTCCCATGGGAGTTTACAGCCTGTTCCAACTTCAACTCAGATAAAATCCTCCTCATAAACTGTCTTCCTGCTTTTATTTTTGAATTTGTATTTCTGCTGGAGAGGAGGAGGGTGGAGGCCAGACCCTGCCAGTTGCTGGAGGCTGGCTCGCTGAGGTGCTCAGCATCTGTGATGAGCCCTTAAGCCTGGGCTGGTTTCAGTGCTGACTGCATGGCACAGTGATGCAGAGCAGGCTCACTCAGGAGATGGCTGCACTGTGTGTTGTGTTTCTCAACTCTATGGATTTTCCCACTGGAAGTGTCTGGGAATCCTCAGCTTCTCACAGCCAGGATCTCTCTGTGGCTGGGGATTGCATCTGCTGGAGGTCAGAGGAAGGTTTGGTATTCTCTCCCCACCTCAGGTTTTTTGCTTAACTTGATGGTAGTTCAAGTTTCTGTGAGTTACAGATGGTGTCTCTGATGAGGAGCCTGTGCTCTCCTTACCCCTTCTTGGGGTTCTTGGGGCTGCTCCAAGCTGCCTGCACCATGCAGGTAAGGGAAATCCATCCCTTTCTGGGGTCAGAGCTCAAAGCAGGGAGTATGACTTGCAGGATTCACAGTGAGACAGGGATGAGACAAAATTAACCCCATAAAAGGTGTCTGTAAGGTGTGCTTGTAGTTGTAATTTCATACTGTTCTTTAGTGGTAAGATGGAGTTTTATTTAATTTTAGGCTGAAGTTCACAACTCACTGAAATACTGAAAAGGTTTTTAGCAACTTTAACTAGTTCAGGCTTTAAAGATTCAGTCTTAGGTATCTCTTTCCAGTCCTTACTCAAGCCACGGTCTTTTAGTTGGTCCTCTTCAGTAAGGTATCTGGGCTCCCAGCACCCTTGATCACTGAACTATCACATCTCTGAAACTTGAGATAACTTATCATGAAGCCATCTCAGGACCTTATCCTGGAAATATGCTTTCTTTTACAAACTTTCTATTTGAAGGCTCTTCTGTATGATCAGAAAGAAGGGAAAGAATAATGATATCTTAGTTCTCATGCAGTTGTAATAGAATCACTCCTTGTAGTTTGAGCTACTCCAGGTTTCAGAGATTTGATAAGATCACAACTTGACCTCTGTCATGAAGTCAACTGCCATTGACTTCCATGGGAACAGCATAGGAATCCTTTATTTTAATCTACATTTAAATATTCAGTCACAAAGTGCTATATAAAACCTGCTGTTTTTACAGGCATTTTCAGGGCCTTCATAAAGAACCACACCTCTCACAGTTTTTTCAGCAAAATTGAAAACAGCACAATTTTGCTTAGAGAAATGCCAGACTTGTAAGCTGCTTTCTGTACATTATTGTAAACCTCTTTTCTGAAGGTGTATATGATGAATTATTCTTCAGAGACTATTGGCTGAAGAATTTGAATGAATGGACATTAATACTTTTCAAACACCAGGATGGGTACAGGATCACAGTGTCCCTGCCAAAAAAGCATGGATCTGGAATCACTCAGGGGGTTTCTACTAACTTAATTTCCAACATTCATTTCAGTCTAATTCAGTGCCAAGTTTTCTCAAGTATTGGTCAAGGAAAAATATAAATAGTAGGTTTTATTTTGTATTTTCAATTCAAGGTGCATCAGCATCTTCTGACAGTCACCCTGAGCTTACAGTATGTGTTCCAAGACACCATTTTCTTTGCTCCTTTAGGAGAAAATAATGTTGCATATAAAAGAGTGGAAATAATTTTAAAAGTCCTGTTCTCAGCTTTGAACACTTTCTTTTGATTGTTCAGCGAATAGGGGGAAGTAGATTCGTTTTGCTGTTTAAATTCCCAAAGACCTTTTTCTGCAGCCATCAAACTTAAATCAGAATTTAAGGCTTGCATACATTTTCTTTGGCACCAAGAAATTATTTTTTTCCTCTGAGAAATAACCTTAGTATGAATGATACCAAAATATCTCAAGTAATAAAATATTTCAAGGGACTGTAATTATTGCTATATTTATCTTCAAGGCTCAAGGAGATGCTAAATATAAGCCTACTCCTAAAAAAATAATAATTATGTCTATAAGTGAATAAGAACCTTGAGCAAAGATATCAAAAGTTTCACCAGGTATTTAAAGAGTAAAAGAAGGAAAGAAGAGGGGAAAAAAAGAAAAAAGAAAGAAAGAAAGAGCAAGCTTTGTGCTCCTCTGTGGTGCTCTCCTTTAAGCAGATTTCAGGTGAATTTTTTGGTTGTCATATTGGACTTAGGACTGTCAAAAATCAGTATTTTAGTATTGTTAGACAGAAGCTATAGTTGTTCATAGGACCAGTACTTTAACTGTAGGAATGTAAGATCTTACAGGTAGGTGCAGAATAATTGATACAGAAAAACTTAATTTTACTAATAGATGAATCTGCGAAAAATATTTTATTTCAGGCTTCTTAATTATGGGACAAAATGTTACCTTTAGATGCAAATCTTAGACACAAAGGAAGAGCAACAGAGTTTTTTGTTTGTGTGGGTGAACACAGTTCGGGCTGATGTTTTTGTGCTTGCATTTGCACAGACATACTGTGCTAGATTTCTCTTGCCTTCTGAGAAGTGTAGCCTCTTCACTTCTTTGGGAGGTGAAGACAGAACCTTTGCTCAACAAAAGAACAGTTCAGGTGGGCACAGCATTTTCTGCTGGCTTTTTGACACCCCAGAGAAGTCAGACTTACTGGCCAGGCCTCTGTGCAAGTGGAGTTGCCCTGAGCATGTGCTTGGTGGGGATGTCATGGGCATCCCTTATATCTGCAAGGTCTCAGGCATGGTCTGACTACAGTATTGCCTTGTACAGATGCTTCTGGATTTCCAGGAGTCTTGGCTGCTATGGAAACCAAATCCTTGGCAGTCTGGTAGTGAAAGTCCCCTGTGTTGCAGGGTTGAACTTATTTTAATGTGGAACATACCTAAACAATGAGAAAATTAGAGGAGTCTAAGTAAAACCCTTTATTATGTTCGGCTTATATTTTGTTTAGCAATAAAGAGAGCAGTGAAATGGCTTTTCCTAGGTTCTGCTGGAGGAGTTGCAGAGGGCAGTGTGTGTATGTTGCAGGCTATCAAGGTGTAGTTGAAAGGGAGAGCATTCAGAATTTAGCAACAGTCAATTCTTCAAAATGTAGAGAGTCCTTGAAGTTAACTAGATGTTAACTAGAGTAAACATAACTATGAAGAGGTATGAAATGATCTCACTGAAAATCTGTTTCCTGGTTTTGTGTCCCTTCAGGTTATAGACTTTTCTTTTACTTCTTTTGGAGTTCAGACAGAATCAGTCTCCAACCTAAAAAATGAGACATAAAAATAAAAATATGTAATAAAGATGTTGCAAACTGTGACCTGTCTCCTTCAACTGTTCCCTTCTAGATAGGTCTGTCCAGTCTAAATTTTCTCTTAAGAGGTCAGCACAGACTCTGAAATCGGCTCATGTGACTGCCATCATGTGATCCTAGTCAACTTCAAGAAATGGAATAGAA
Source organism: Ploceus nigricollis (assembly GCA_013399945.1). Lineage (NCBI taxonomy): Eukaryota > Metazoa > Chordata > Aves > Passeriformes > Ploceidae > Ploceus > Ploceus nigricollis. The sequence continues at coordinate 370,797 of VXBC01001439.1, read as the reverse complement.
AGGGAGAGGTAGAGGAAAATAGAAGGGGACAAAAAGATTCCACTTAAAAATTTACAGTGCTTTCATAATTTTTTTTTTACCTTTTTTTTTTAATTTGGAATGTGGTACAATATTTCTGTGTTTTTAAAAAATACTTAGCTTCTATCCATAAACATGTATTTCTTCTTTTTCAGTGCTGGAAATGCTTTTGAGTGTCTTAAACTAAAAGAGACCATGTAGGCAGGTAAAGGGAGGAAGATGTTTTACCTTTCAGTGTTTTAGGAAATAAAAATTAGCAAACATAAATAGGTGTCTGTTCTTTTATATTCTTTATTAAAATGCATGGGATGTGGATCAAATGACTTTATTCAGCAGTTAGCTTTTCCATCTACCTTGAAATGGGAGACTGCAGGCAGCTGGATAAATTTTCTGGAAAGTTGCCCAGTTTCACTGCTGGTTATATAAGCTTGCCTGTGTCCTCTGGGGAAGACTATTTTGTAACTCATTATATCAGGATAAGTATCCCTATGTTCCCTTTCGGTCTGGGATGACAGAAGTAGATGAGTGGTAGTGGTGGTGGTGAGGATGATGGCTGTTTCTCTCTCTCCTTTCTGGGGTTAATGAAAGACAGTCACTAGAAACCTTTGCCAAATCAGCATGCCACCCCTCTCTAGTTTGCTATCATCTTAAAATAGCATGCAGTGTACATTACTCACGATAAGCAGTTATGGTTGAGTTATACATTATGTTGCAATTGCCATGCTTTTTGGAATTGCCTAAAACGATAGTTAAACTTGTTTTGGAGCCAGCATAACTAAGGATGTGTTAGAGTCTTACTAGACTGCCTTGTTGGATTTCAAGAAATAAGCCATCACAGCTTGTTTATATGCTGGCATTTTATCTGTGTAGATGTATGTTCAGCTCATGGCTCTGCAGCAGTTATGATGGGATTTGAAGCCTTGTCCTTGCTCCATTGGCTAGCTGTTGACATCAAACAGAAATTCGTGAGTTTCACATTTGGGACCAGTATTGTTAAGTCACCATTAGGGCAGATGAGACAGTTGGAATCTTTAAGCACTGCAGACTGCATCTTCTTGTCTTTGCCATGGTTGTAGCACTGGGAAGTATCTGTTTGTGGAGGCAGACACCTTTCTTTTATGAATGCACATTTCTTACTGGAGCCTGCAAATGAGCACATGTTGGGTGCAGATATACATGTTCCAATTTACCACTTCATTCTTCTGTTTGGGTTATTTAATGCAGAAGCATGAAGTCATGATCTCAAAATTCTGTGCCAGTAGGGAGCAATCTAGCTTCATTATCTACTGGTCTAATTTTATATCAAGAATTGCCTTCAGCTTGGCAATAAACCCTTGCTATTGGGTACTAAGTCTGATGATGCTAGTTATTGGCATTTCACAGTGCTTGTTGAGAGTTGGGATGCCCTGAGGACTCTTGAGAAATTTTGAGTGCCAAGGACAATACATCCTAAGACACATTTCAGAATAAAAAGAAGTCTGTTAGGATATTTGTGATCCACAGAGTCATTTAGTATGAAGGTCCTCTCAGGCAGAGCAGAGAGATGCTTTCCTGCCAGAACAAGCAAGACCTACAGTGGAGCAGATCTGTTGAGGGCAGTGTGAGGCTGGGAAGAGGGCTGGATAATGATAGTGGTCACTGAGCTGAGGTGATACACCTCATGGTGATGAGCTGAGGTGGTCGCCTCATGGAGTTGTATAGCAGTCATTTATGTTACCTTAATTCCTTGCCTAACCGGTAGGATCCATTTCTGTTATTGGAGAAGTCCCTTTTGTTCCTTGCCTGAAATCCATTAAGCTGAGTGGAGGAAACTCCGTTGTGTAGGGCTTTCCAAACTGTCCTACTCCAACCTTTTACTGTAAAATTATCTTGAAACAGTGATTGCTTAAAGATAAGAACCTGACCTAAAAATCCCAGAACCACATAGTGGCAAATGGTCTTAGGATGCCAATGGGTGTTGCATAGGCTGCTCCCCTGGTGGAGTAAATTATATTTATGTATGTTGGCAGGACTGGGATGTTGCATGTAAAATGCCCATCTAAGAATAGAGTTATGGGTTGGATGAAATTGGAAGAGAGTCTCTTGGCTTCTTTTCATTGCAGTTGTAAGAGGAGATTTCTCTGTCATGATTTACATGGTTCAGTGATTCAGAATGAAGTGGCAGGTGTGATTCTGAACATGTGAGTCTGCACTGGCAGAAGCAATCATTCATATGCCTTTTGCATATGCTCTGGTAGATGCTGTTAAGTCAATATTTACTTCTCAGGGAGTAAATGCCAGAGTTGTTTCTGAGAGCTGCTACTGCTGCATCAATGGAAGAGTTATTTGCTATGTCATCAAGTATCCTACAGTGCAGATGCATGGAGTTTTAGAAGCATTGTGATTATGAGCTTGTGGACAGTAGCTGTTTTTCAGCAGCTCTATACAACCAGATCATCTATTTAGAAAATGTTGCACCATGACTCTCTAATATTTCGCAAGCATTACAAACAGCTTGTCAAGTGTTTCTCTTTTAGGGTCTTCAACACCATCAAGGAATGTGTATTCCAGTTGACATTACTGAACTTTTGGTTAGAAGTTTTATTTTTTTGGATGAGGATGATGGGAGAGAGTTTGGCTAAGGACTGCAGGAACTCTTTTAATTAGTAGGCTTTACATATGGACTGCATTTGTTCTGCATAAGAGACCCTCTTATGCAGAACAGAAAGAAAGCAGTGGGCTTCACTGAGGATAACAAAGGTCTGGTATGAGGTAGAATATGTAAAATGATTCTTTTGTCTGAATGCTGAAGAACACTTTAAAAATGCTTTTTTTGTGTTAGATCACCATTTCCTTTGGAGGACCTACCTGTGCACATCTATGCAGCCAGGTTCTCTGTAAAGGGTGGGAGCAGGCAATCTGCAGGTGCAAATCTGTACTGCAGTGGCACACCAATGCTGGGCACACCTGGCATTCCTTTGAATTTCTGCATAATTGCATTACTCCTGCCTCCTTTAATTTCTGCAGAAGGTGCCCTCCACTTTGCAAGTCTCTGGGAGGTAAGTGGGTTGTGTGAGGGGGTGTTATGCACTATTTGACCTCTGACTGCATCTCATGGGATGCTTAAAAATCTTCTGGGAAAGAGACTGTAGCATAAGGCTTCTCAAGTCTTCTCCCTCTGCCTTTAAAGCCAGGGGGAGCATAACCTTTTTGGAATCTAGAGACTTGTGTGGTGTTCAGGGACTGATCCACAGCAGATTGAGGTCAGTACCCTCCTAATGGGCTTTGGCTGAGTCCCTCTGAGAACAGGAGCATAGGCCCACTGAAAGGCTGCTAACCCATTTTTCACGCTTGCCTCCTCTCTGCTAAAGGAATCAAGAGGGAAAAGCATGACTCTTAATGACTGCTGATTATAAATAATTAGGAGTCATTCAACATTTACACTAACATATTTAGGTTGTGATGTGTTCTGCATTTATTAGAGTATTGGCTTCTCTCCTGTGGCTTGGTGCCTTTGCTTAGTATCTCTCACCAGTTCCCTGTGTAAACACTGGGGGAAGATGAGAAGATGGGCCCCCAGTTTGGCATCCCACGGAGGCTGGCTGCCATGCAAGTCCCTTCTGTGCTGTGATTCACTATTGAACAACTGATTAGCAAGTGCTGAGTTTTATCTTTAATGCTTGTCCTTAGCTTAGTTGGACTTTGCATGGAGTGAGAATTATTAATCTATAGGTGATGCACAACAGAGTCCTTACATAATTCAAACAGCATTGCTTGTGCAAGCACTTAACACACTGAAATATGGTAAAGCCACATTTGTGGTGTAGGGTCCAGTACAGAACTACCAGTCCATATTGTAACAGTCATGGTGCACCAGTCCTGCTGTTTTGATATAACCATAACTGTTTTTCTTCTTTGCAGATCATGTAACAAAACGATAGCAGATGAAGCTAAAAAATATTCCAGTAATGCTTTCATGTGCTGTTTTCTGTAAAATAAAATAAAAACCTGTAGCCTAGGTTAGTTTTCCAGGGAAATAAGTGGAAAAAAAAAAGAGTAAAAGAGTAACACCTCAAAGGCTAGATGTTAGCATTTATATGTACCAAAAGGAATTTTTAACACACAAATAATAAAAAATAAAAAAGTTTGAATTTGCACATCAGAAATGGTATTGTCTTCATCCAGTTCATAAATGTAAAGCTGAGGTGAAACTACACAGTTAAACTGTGATGTGACAAAGGCAGTGTATAACCTCTTTAAAGTCTATATAAATAGAACCTTTAACCTACTGCTTTTAAAAGGGAATGTCTAGAGAATGCTTTTGAGTAACTTTTTTTTTTCGTATTCCATTTAAATGTAGATTTTTAAGGCCGTTAGTATAGTGGTGCATCTTTTGCAATGAAATGTTAATCAGGACTCTTTTGTAGCAATTTGGTTCGAAGATAAAATATTTAGTGCTGTTGTATATTGAGCCCACATTCCTTCCATATAAACACAGGCCCTCTCCCCCTCCCCCTTTCCCTCTCCTCTTTACTTTTAATATTTTTTTTATTCTCCACACCATCAGAGTTGTAAGGAAATATTTTATTTAATATTTGAAGGCCTGGTCTGTGCATTCCATACTGATCAAAACTGACTTGGTTATGGTTCTAGCAGACTGCTAGCAAGGAACTGTAATACTTGGATGACTGAATATAGTTAGTGTCCAGGATCAGTCTCTTTCCCATTTATCCTGTGTTACTGAGTAGAAAACAATTTTAGCTGTCTCTAGTCAACTTAGCTGAGCAAATTTCTGATATTAGAGGAAATCTGGGTTTCTATTTCCATTGATTACAGTAATTCTCAACTTGTGGATACAGCTGCATTGTAGAGTCATGTGGCTCCCTTGGGTTTTAGTTTGTACTGCTATAAGCAAAATACTCTAACATTCAAGGTAGTGTGTATGTCCTGAAACACACACACTACTAGGAATTGGGTTACTTAAGTCTATGAATCTAAGTATATGCATAGACTGCTCACAGGTTGAGGGCTTAAATAATTAGTTTATTTAGTTATTAAATCTCTGTTTCAAAGTTTGTAACTTTTGAATAAAGAGGCATGGAAATTAAATTTTGTTCTTACCAGTGTTCCATCATAATGAGCCTAGGCTGATTTCCTCTGCTGTGATGGGTGAGAGTTTGTTCCAAGAAAAATACTTGTTTCACAGAAGTCATATTTCATTTAAAGGGTGATTGCTATTTTTTTCATTTTTTTCTTATTGATCTTTCTGGATTATTTTTTTTACTAATTTGACTATGTGCATTTTGATAGAAGCCAAAATGATAGGGATATTGTAATATTAGATTGATTTAAACTGAATTCCACAAAACCTTAGACTTCACAATACAAGAATGTTCTTCCTTGATGTAAGGATTTATTTCACTCATGTCTCTTGTGCATCATTTTCATTTTTTAAAGGAACATGGTACTAAAAGAAGTCAGGAGTCAGTCTGTCACAGAATGGTAATGTGGGATTAAGGGCATAGGGTCTGCTTTCAGTGAAGTGTGGAGCATGCATTTGGACTGTGAGGATGAGAAGAGCAAGGAAGATTGTCCAGTATTTATGCATTGGCAGGAATTTACTGTGGGATTATAGTTTGTCTTGTATAAACTCTGCTTTCCGAGAAATTGGTGAGTTTTCTGCAGCACAACCAGTGTTAGTGCAGCCACCCTGTTGATCCTTCTCTTCAAACTTCATAATGGCCACTGTACTGAAAATACTCAACATGCAGTTTTTTGTCTCCTTTTTAACACGGGGGGGAAATCCCCACCAAAACTCAAGAGGACTTGATGATGAACACTTTGACACATTCCCAGATTCTGTCTACTAGGCTTTTCTTCTGAACAAAATGATGTCTTCTCCTCACCTGCACCAACCTGTTTGCTTGCCGGTGGATGATATTGTGCAAAGAAATGCAAACCAAGCTTAATGTTTGAAGTCAAAATCATTGCATGATTTTACTTGATATGCAGCACCCCAAAGGTCTCAATGGTACCTCCAGTGGGGATGGTGGTATAAAAGTATTCAATTTGGGAAAACCTTGCCAGCCATGTTCACTTGAGCTCATGGTATCACTATAGTTACACTGGCAAGTTAATACCAAAATAATGCCAGGTGTTTCAATTTTGTATTTATCAAGAAACTATTATAAACATTTTCTGATTTTTTTTTTTGCCAATCTCATCCAGTTCTGCAGGAGTCACCAGAGCACCAGGAAAAAGAAGTCTTTGACTATTGTATATGTGGACTCTATGTCTCTGAAAGAACCATTTTGGTGTGGAATGAAGAGGCTAAAAGCTCATTGCTGTGTAGGTTCCAGATTTTATTTGGTCCTGATAAGCTTTGAAATTTTGGAACAATATATGCTCCACTGGTCTTTGAGGAGTTCCTTTTTCCATTTCACTGACATTTTTACTGGAATCATGAACTAAATTTCCATCTGATTTCTTACAGCACAGTTACAGCTCCATTTGTCAATGACAAAGCAATTTAATGATATTTTCTTAGTTTTATAATAAGGAATCTTGATCTCCAGACATGAAAACAAACCAGTAAGCAGTAACCTGTGAGAGCTTAAATCAAGCAGGCAATGCTATTATATCAAGGTATGGTAAGAGCCATTGTGTTGTAACACAGGAAATGTCAGCTTGGGTGCCAATAGGGAGCTACTGGTGTTTGCAGACTAGCTAAGATTGCCTTAGCAACTAAATCAGTGATAGTGTGCCCTAGGAAGGCTTTATTATACAGCGGGTAATTTTTGCTCATGAAACTTCATGAGATAAGAGTCACTGAAGTCACAAGTCAGCAGTGAGATCAGTGACACTTATTGATTATAAGCCATCCCAGGTGAGAGGGAAACTTCTCTCCCCAGTGCAGTGCTCCTTCAGAGGCTTGCATCAGTTTTATCTTGGTGTTGCTTCTCTGAATGGCTCCTCTTGGTTTACATTGGTTTTAAATGAGAATGTAAACAAGTTTGCAGTGCTTACATAGCACATAGCACTTTGTGTCACGTACCCTTTGGAAATGCTTTCTGAGGTCTTCCCCAGGACTATTTGAGCGTGAGGTGGGATCCTTAAATTTTTAAATGGCAATTGTGATTTGCCCTGGCTGAATCACCTCCATCCTGCCTTTCAGTCGCAGAGGACAGCTTTACAGAGCCTGTAAATGGTGTTTTTTAACTGCTTATGAGCAATAAAAGAAACTCTTACACTTGCCAGGTTTTCTTAAAAAAATGAGTGTTAAATATTAAGCTGTCTCTTATGTGGTTAAAACGAGGCAGCCTTGTTTTGTAGGGAGCAAGAGCTGGGGACCAAACCAGTTGCAATCTGAGTCTGATCAACTTGCTGTGTGACTTGGGTCTTTATTCTTTCAGAGCACGTTAAAGGGAGGATTATATATCTTACACTTAATTGTCTATTGTTTAGGAAGAATTTTGCATTCTGTATCCAACAGAGGGCTGTTGGATGCAGATGTTTAAGCTGGTACCTTGATGAGCATGACGCCTGTTGTCCTGCTTCCTGGAGGACTTTGCTGTTAATCTGAAGCCATGTATCATGCAGCTTCAGTTCACCCGAAAAATGAGATCTTTTTCCTTTCCTTACCCACCCTTGCAAAAGGAGGAGGAGGAGAGGAGTCGGGACAATAGAACAGTTTGCAGTGGTTTCCACTAGCTGCCTACAGGAGGGAGGATCTCTTCAGGCTCTCACTCCCTGCTGCCTGGGAGTGGAGGAGTGGGAAGCAGAGGGTGGTGTGCTGACTGCATCCCCATGAAAGACCGCTCTGAGCTCCTGCTGCTCTCTCCTCCCAGGCCTTTTGCCTCCATGGTGTGTTGTCTCTGTGGTAACAGGCAGCAGATATTAGAGCTGGAGGTGTTGGCAGAGGCAGCAGCCTAGATCAAACTGGCCTTGCTCAGAGCAGGGCTAATGCTGTAGATGTTCCTTCTGCCAGGGCTAGGGAGGAGAAATGGGGAGGGACTTACTGTGCCACAGGAGTGGTGCAGGAGGCAGGTCCTGTTCTCTCCTAAGACAGCAAAAGGAGCAAGGGCTCACAAGCTTGGGTGCCATTGCAGTCAGGCAGCTGCTCCTCATTTTCAGAAAAGGGAGTGGACTCCCACCAACTGGTGGGGGCATCAATCCAGTTTTGACTGTGGGAATTTAAATCAAGGCTGTATTTATTTGCTTCCTGCTTTGGTTCATCTTTCCTTGCCTATGCTTTGCACAGTGCTGGAGACATGTTTCAGTCCTAGACTGGGAAGACTGGGCTATGGGATGTTGGAAAATAAAATGGGAGTGGTGAAAGATGGTAGATCAAAAAACAAGGAGACTTTCCTAACAGTGTAAGGGAAATGACATCTAGATTAAAAAAAAAAAAAAAAGAAAAAAAAGAAAAATAAATTTTTAAAAATTATTATAGAGAGTAAGATGGCCAAAACAAAGCCAAAAAGCCAAAATAAGTGTTAAATAACTAGGAGAAAGAGATCAAGTGGGTGGAGAAAGACAGACATAAGCTTAAAATGAAAAGGAAAAAAATGAACATGTGAGCATTTTTTTTTGGGAAAGGACATCTATGGTAAATGAAAAGCTGGATAGAAAAGACAATAGGGTAGCAGAACTAGGATAGAGAGAAACAAACAGAAAACCACCAAGTAGAGAAAAACATACAACAAAGATCCATGTTTGAGAAAAAAAGACATTTTAATGACAAACCAACATACTGTTACTTTAACATACAGAACCCCAGTTTCTAGCCCTGCTTCTCAAACTCAGAGTTTCCTTCTGATTAATGAAGTAATTCAATACTGTGTGTGGAAAAGAGAGATGGCATTTTTACACCTATAGAAAGAGTGATGTCACATGTTTTGGTTAGGATGGTGAGAGTTAGAAAAACAGTCTGTATGAGTGTTTTTAAGTTAGAAGAGATGGTGAGATCATAGCTTGAGCTGAAATCCAGACATTCTGCTGAAACAACCTCATGTATAAGAAGTGGCCTGTAGAATTTTTTTCCTTAAGAAAGCCAAACAAACCTGAAACAAAAATAACTTCTCCCACAGTTTGGTGGCAGTCTTCAGTCAGGTCCCAGCTGATGACTCTCACAACAGGAAACTTCAGTTTGCAAGTATTTTGAGAGTCACCAGGGTTCTCATTATTTTAAGTCTACAAGTGATGAGTGGTGTAGTATGTAGTGGTAAACATGGAAGTAGAGCGGTATTTACAAAACCAGCATAAATCAACTGGCGTTGGCTTCCTGGTGGCAGAGTTCCTGGTAGAGTTGCCCAGGGGAGGATGACAGGAGTTGTTACTGATGCAGGATCATGCCCTGCTTCAGGAAAAGGCAATAAGGCTGCAGAAGTGGGAGAGAAGGAAAAACAACACAAGAAGTTGCTGGATTTGCCAGAATTTGGAACTGGAATTCTGTTTGTGTATGCTGTGGCAAGAGTGGCCATTTCCATTTCTTCTCCTGCCTTTACCTCCTCTTCAGTTTTCTTCCCTTCCTCACTTAGTTTTTTCAAGTTACCCTATTGTCCTGATCTTCTGATCTCCTTGCTAAGTATTTCTCTTTGCCAGGTTCCTGTTGTTTACACCTCGTTGTTGCTCTCAATTTTTTTTTGTCTTATCATATACTCATTTCAATTTTTTTTCCATTCACTCTCATTTTTCTGCCCATTTCTTAAGGTGACCTCATTTAAAACTGCCCTGCACTTCTGAGGCCAGCATCTGCTTTGTCACGCTCCCTGTCTTCACTACAATCCTTCTCTCAGTTCTCTTTGTTGTGAGGTTGTCGTGCACGATTTCCCTTACATCTTTCAGCCTGGCTGCCTATCTTGGGTTCCTGCTTTGGCAGCATAACCTTACTTATTTCAGCACTACCTGTCTCTGATGCTTTACTTACTGCTTGATGTAATTGGAGCAGAATTTACTACCTTCTATATTCCTAGAGCTTTCTGGAGCTGCTCTTCAGCTGTGCTTATTTATGGAAAGAGCAATTCTAATTTTCTTCAGGTTGGTTGGAGATCTATCAAAGTTTCCCTTTTTCTGCTACCTGTATATTTTAGTTTTAGTGAAAATCTCAAGCACTGAATTAGTGAAGTGACTCTGGACACTGCAGGACGGAGAGGATGAAAGAGACAGCATTGCTAGTACATTTAAATAAAAGGTAGGAAGTATGTAACTAGATTTAATTTATGTTCATTCACCATCCCTAAATCCTTTATGCAATTGGCAAAATGAGAATACTTTTATTACATGTCTCTTCAAAAACTGTTTGGGACAAGATAAGGTGATGAATGGATGCCTCAGGGCTCTGATGAAAACCTTTATTTATTGTCTTAAAAGGTCTTCCCATTTAATGGAAAACAGGCAGCACACTAGACTGAGCATGCCCCCAAGATATGCCAACATACACAAAACACAGAAAAATCTGTGAATCACATCGCGTAAGTGGTTGTGCATACTGGCACTGCAGTTCTCCATAGACACATGATGGTGATGTTTGCAAGTTGTAGGCATTCACACTTGGTTTAGAAATGAGTGTGAAACAGATTATACTATTGCAAAGTTTGCAGTAAGCAAACAGTATCTGTTGGTGTTTTGTGTTTGTTTATTGATAGTGTGTATGCCCGAAGAAAACGGTTTCTCTTTTTATAAATGTTTACTTCAATGCCAAATGTTGATCTAAAGAAAAGTGAATTTCTTAAATAAAGTTCTGCCAAGGTTTGTTAGTCTTTGATTAGTCTTGTGTATACTGGTCAGCAATGCTGAAGTATTGCTCTCATGACTGTGTAGGGGCTACAGACTGACAGGTGATATGGATGCCACAAAGTTCGGCACAAAGTTTGGCAGAATGTGTTTAAAGGTGCAAAGAGAAATTATTTCATAATTGTCATTTCCTTCACCTATACTCTGCCTGCTGCTATGATTTTCATTGTCATTTGTTTTGAGGTACTAATTGGTTGACATTTTCCAGATAAAGCTGAGAGGGAAATTGTTAATTCCTGTCCCAAAAGTGTCCTGCTTATTAGAATTGGGAAAAGCTAACAGAAATATGCCCAACATAATATAAGTGTTTCCTTGAAGCCAAAGTCCAGGTGTTGAGCAGCTTTTCTCTCTCATTCTGCAGCCATCCTGGCAGCTGGTTTGAGCTAAGTCAGCAGAAAAGTTGTTAGTTCTGAGAATTTCAGGTAGGAATGTGACCTATTGAACAGGTCATCTTATTGATGCATCAGTATGGCAGGTGTATGCAGTTGCAGTGATGGCACCCAGCACTACAAAGAGCTCTGTGAAGGCTGAAGTGACTGAACTGAACACTGCTGAGCAGAGCTGGTGCTGCTAAGTGTCTTCTGTAGAACTGGAAGCAGGGATGTGTTCTGTGTAGTTTATAAACAGAAATGATGTAGAACAAATGTGTTACACTTCATCAACTGTTACCACCAGACTCCTTGAATGGGATGATGTACACAATATAATTAACTAAAATGTCTGTCTAAATGTGTTGTATTCTGTGATGTAAAGCTACAAGAGAATATCCTCTCTGATTTCTGTGTTGTCATGTTTCTAGGAACAATACAACCTCCCAGTAAAAGGTCAGCACTTAATCTGATACTGAGAACAAAACATGAAAACAGTTCCTTCAGACTGAAATTTGAGTATTTTTGGAGAAGTTACATTGTAGTGTTTGGGATAGTTTCAGAGACAGGACAGTGCTTCCTCTTTCAGCTTGCTGAGAGTGATCAAAAGAAATAAAGGAAAGCCCCATTCTCTTTATTTTTATATTTAAAGTTTTTCCCACAGATAACATCTGCAGCCTAGATGATATGAGAGTGGGGAAGAAGAACCTTTGGAAAAAGGGGAATAATGACATGTGTGGAACACTATGAGTTACTAGTGAGGATTTGGTACTTGGCTGCTTGTGCTTGTTAGCATACCTTTGGGAGGCCAGTAAGGTGAAGACTTCTGTGGAATCCATTGGAATCCTTTAACATATTTAATCACATTTCACTAACTTGCATAGACAGAATCACATTTATCATTTGCATTGTGTGTGCTGCATATCTGTACTCATAACATTGTAATACAGATTCTAATGATTTCCCCATGCTGAAGTCTGTAAAAGATTTGGGGTAGTCACTCTCCACTGTGAACCTCTAATGGTCTGGAGAAAGTCATACCTGTGTGTGTATGTGGCAACTTGAGCGTGACTTGTTGTCTGTGTTTAAATGCACGGGTCCATAAGTATTTTGTTAGTCCATACTGGATTATTTCCAGGGAATTCTGATGCACCACTGCTGACCAGCTCTGTCTGTGCTGCTGCTCTGCTGACTGGTCACATAACAGTGGCTCCTTGCTTGCTTGAAGCTGCTGAAATGCATTAGGCATGGCTAGAAGGTGTATGTAGTTACTCTTTTTGGACAGGTAATTTCTGTAGTTGCTGTCAGTATATGTGATCTAAATATTAAAAATGTTAGATTCTAAGCCAATCTAATGACTAAGTTTTGAGCAACCTTGTAAGAAGTTTGAGGCAGCCTGCTGTATTTTCTTTTTACTTGAATGATTTCTGGGGATGTGAGTACTTTGGAGATTTTTTAATACTGTGAGGCAGGTCTCTGGCCTGGATAAATCAAATGTACATTCTTTGGCTGTCACCTAGATGGTGCTTACTGTGTTAAACACAAGACTTGCTGAAAACTTTCTCTTCTAAAGGAGCAGGCTGAACATTTTGTCTTCACCCAAGAAGGCAGGAAAGTTCTGTTAGTAGAAAAATAACAGCACAGATGTTAAATGAAGAGGTATAATTTTGAACAGAAAGATATGTGTTTTCTTTGTGTTTTTCAACATTTAAGATGTTTTTTCAAATGGAGGTATTACTGGATGATGCTGTTTTACCTTGGCATATGTTAATAGCTGCCCTGAACCCACTTATACTCCTCTGCAAGAAGAGATTTAATGATGCATAATCAACTTTTGCCAGATGCTTAACAGTGCAAAGCCTTTAACAATTTTTACAAGAAAGGTATAAAGCAAAACATTTGGATTTTGGATACAACAGCTCCATCTGACTTGATAAAAATTGATGCAAGAGTGGTTGGCACTTAATGTAGGCTGCTCTGAGCTAATATTGACCCAGTATATCAAGCTAGTATGTGTCAGAGAAACACACGAGGTCACACAGAGTAAACACTGATCTTAAGTGGAGTAAACACTGAGTAAACAGCATCACACTGAGTAAACACTGATCATTTGGACTGAGGGTTTTTTTTTTTTTTTTTTTTTTTTTGTTATTAGCTTGCTAAAAGGTGTGAAACTTAGTTCAACAACAATTTTGACTGCCAGGACTGAGAGGAAGATTTTTCAACCACATGGACTCTTGCACCTTGAAGACTATGAGTGTTTTGGGTGTGGTTGTGACAAACTGCAGCTGCTGGAGTATACTTCCAACTCTGTCACGGATAGCATAATCTCTCTGCCTTGGTGTACACTGTTCCAAATTCTGGAACCATGGGCTCTGGGGACTGGCTGGTGTTGCTAATGTCCTTTAAGGGTGTCACTGGAGCTGACTGTCACTGTCTTACTGGAAAATTCTGGAGGCCGTGCAGAATGAGGTGCTGTTGTTTGATGGATCCTCAGTACTGATGGATATCCAGACTTTGCTGTAGAAAGGGTGGATCTTTTATCTCTCACCATTAAAGTGAACTTTGATAATATGTGAACTTTCTGTATCCATAGCCAGATGATTTATTGTCCTGGAAATCTGGTCCTGGCAGGTGATATGATGGACGGAAATCATATTCTCTAGTTTGTTATTTTTGTTTTCCCGTTCATGCTGGGAATTGGAAGGACATAGAGGAGAAAGAAGGGGGAGTTTATGGGATAATATCAGTTAAAACTCTTCCTCAGTATGTCTTGTGTTGGTTGAGGTATTGCAGTATCATGAGTTGGAGTATATGTAGCCTAGCCTAGCTGCGGTTTCTTGCTTATTGGCATGCTTCAGAAATGCTAGGAGTATTTTGACTTTTTTCCTTGTTGCTTAATTTCATTCACAAGAATCTTACATTTCTGACATTATTCCTCATACTTCAAAGAAGAAACACTTCAAAGTCATGTCCTTCTGGATGCCGTGACACCAAACTTGCTCTTCCTTTAGCCTCAGATTTTGTCTTTTTGATTCCAAGAAATGTTTGTCTCTACTAATGAGGGATAACTATCAGGGGCTTTAAAGAAATCCTGTCTTGAACCCCGCCTACCCCCTCTCTTGCTCTCTAAGTTACAACTTCTTACTGAGGAGAGTTTATAAGCAATGATGTGATTGGATCCTGAGAGCTAATGAAGGCCAGCAGCATAAGACCTGCTGTTTTCTGTTACTGGCCAGTCATGCCTTTATTTCAATGGGCTGCTGTAACCATCCTTCTATGACTGATTCGGGCGGTTTCTCACAGTGAGACATTCCAGTGCGTGTTGTCACTGGTCTGCTTGCACTCTGCCTCCTGCTAGAGACCTTGGGGGTAGATGGCCAGATACTTCTAGAAATGAATTCAAGAAAAGCACAAGCGGTTTAGCCAGGGCCCTTCCAAATGGTGTGTAGACACAGCTCAGCTGCTCTTCTTGTCACTACATACTTGTGGAGTGGTCATCTATATTGAAAGAAATGCTTATTATATACAAGACCCCTGACTTAAAGGTTGTAAGTAAGATGCAACAGTGATAACATCTATGATATACAGTTGCATGCAAACCTGCTTAGACAGTAGCCGTGTTTGTGTGTATTGATTCTGAGAGGGAAGAAACCTTGGGTTTTTGGTATTTCTGTCAAGAGCTGCATGGTACCCGTAAAATAAAAAGGATACTATTGTGATGCTTGAATGTGCAGTGATGTCTGGGCAATTTGACCATGGGAAGAGAAGATATGGACAAAGGTTGGAACAATGCACTTCATGCTCTTAATTTGGTGGGATGGATGGATGGATGGGTGAAAAAGGCTGTTAATGAGAGAGCTTCTGGCTTGTCATTATTTAGTATGTGTCTTTTGCTAGGAAGGTTGGATGCTTCAGAGAAAGTCATTGTGATTGGCATTGTAGCAACTGTGGAAATACCAGACTGAGAGGCTTTCAGGGAATGGTACTTTCCAGAGTACAGTATTGATGCCAAGCTGTGATAACAAAGATCTGTTAACATGTTAAGATTAGATAAATGACTGCTATCTGTAGCCCCACAGTACAGCCTCTTCTTGTCATGCTGTTAGCAGAGCCCAATTAGTATTGAATAACTAGTCTGTCAGAGTTGGGTGGATACATCAGAACTTTTTGTTCAAAATTACTGACTTGTAGTTGTTTTGGCTATTTCCAAGCTCGTTGCACTGTACAGTTGTTACCAAGATAATGCTGGATGCCATCACGGTAGCATATTTTTCTGTTGTATCTATAGTTTTTGAAGTTCATTTGTAGAGCACTTAAACATCTCTTTTACAGACTTGTCTTCCCCAGTATCCTTCTTGTCTTCCACTGCAGACTTGTACTGCTGCTGGAAGTCAGTGCCACATCCAGAGCTGAGTAGCCTATGGGATTAAACTAGGATTTCTCTTTGCTGTGCGTCACCCCACCCCCAAGTGCTCTGTTTTCATATGGCAGAGAGCTTTTTTTTTGCCGGTATTTGCATAAGCTGCTCCCAGATCCTGTTATCTCTCTACATCTCAGTTATGCCATCATTTGCTATTGGGTTTCTGCTAGCTGGGTTTATCATTAATATTAGCAAGATGTAGCTGCTGAATCAGTTTTTACACATTTTTCTATGCAGATTCTTTGCTTTTTTTCACCACGCTCTGGGTGCAAAATGGACAAATAGCATTACTAGCAATCTGGACTAGCAATCCACTTACATGTATGGTCAAATTCTCTCCTGTATTTGATACCAAACTGAGAAGGTTGGGAGGGAAATTAAATACATTGGAGCCAGTTACTGGAGTGGGTGGACAATGCTGTGTTATGTTGGAAGCGTGAAGTGTGAAAACCTGCGATATTTCAGTTGTTAGCTTTGCTTAAAATTGCTATCAACTTTTCTTTCTGAGTAACTATATTGCCTTCAGGATGGCAGAGGAAGGGGTGATAGGGCAGTGGGAAGGAATTATCTGTTTCCGTGCTAGCGTTTCATATTTTACTCAGCAGTGACTTTTTGTTAAAGAAAAAAGGCAAGTATGAAAGGGGTGGCGTATAAAAGAAAAAAGTGGAATAAGGAGAAAGGTGGGAAAGTAAGCTTGAAGGGGAAGAGGTAGTGCAGGTATTCTTGTCAAGTTAAATTCAGTTTTGTTTAAGTACTTTTGTGCTAGACACACAGCTCCTCAAATGCTAGTTTTGTAAAAATGAATGAATTTTTATGTGAGGCAGTATTTTTACCTGTTACCTCTTACAAAGCCATTCAGTTTATGCATATGGTCAGAGAAATTATTTTCTATTTAGAATGCCATGTTCAATCTACATTAAAAGCAAGAAGAGTTTTGCTGTTGTTAGTTCTCCTAAAAGCCTTGATATGTTTACTAACAGGAAGAAATGTAGCTCTGTTTTAAAGAAAAAATAGATGCAAGCCATATGTACTGTGCACGGAAGGAAGCATCTAAAATCTGGTTTGAGTAAAGAACTGTTCTCTGATCTCTTTGTAGAGCTGAAGGGAGAAGTATTTTTTTTGTTAGCAATTCCCTTGCTCCAGTTTTGTTTTGTGGTTGATTTTCTCTCCAGTTTGGTTAGCTGTTAAGCGGTGTGTTTTAAAACTCATTATCCCTCAATGGTAAATATAGCCTCTCCCAAATTGGAAATCAAACATTTTGACAATGCAAGTTAAAATTCAAAAGATAAAATCTAAATGTATACCAGCTAAGCAGAAATACTTGAGAATTTTTCTTGAACTTCTAAAGCTACCCTTAGCCTTATTTACAAACACCCACACTTATAACAATTCTTGGATGATTTTGTAATCCCAGCAAGGGCTGCTTCAAAGTTGTCTTGAGCTCTGCAAGTAAAGCAATCTATAGCTTTTCTCTCTTATTTCTACCCTCGTTTCTCCAACATGGAGGTTGTCCAGGCTGTGTAAGAGAAAAGACGAGATGTGATTTAATTACTCCACAGCTTTAATAACTCATCTGGGAGCAGTGACAATTAACTGTCCTGTACAGTTCATCAATCTTCACTGGATCCTGGATTTTTTTTTTCTTAAACAAGTCTTCTCAGCAAGATAGGGTACATGTGCTTTTTCTTTTCCATTTGATCAGACCAATGATACCAGACAGCTCCCCCCAGCTCAAGTGATATTTCCCAATTGTTATTGGAAGTAACAGTGGTGGGGGTAGAGGGAAATACTTGAAAGTTCCGCAATCTTTTTTTGTCCAGGCAAACTACCTCTGCAGTGGTAAAGAAAGACACATGCAAATGAAAATTGCAAGGGAAGGGTGAATATTCTGAGTGTTGCACTCAAGAGATTAGTTCATAAAACATTAGTGATGCCAGTTAGACATGGGAAAATTTCTTGTACTTCCTTTGGACTTCCAACATGACTGAGACATGTTTATACTGAATGAACCTTTTTTTTTTTTTGCAATGGTAAAAAACCATATATTATTTGGGTAACTGATTTTTAAATACGGGGTCTCCAGTAGTTTTCTGAGAAACTCAAATTGTGTAGACTGAAGAAAATCAAAACATTTTTGTGGTGCTTTTGAAGGACCCATTCTAAGAGGCCTCACTTTGCTCGTTTGTGGATATATGTCTGATAACAGACAGTTCCTGCTGTGGAGAGTTTATAGTCTGAGGAGCCAAAACAGACACAGACAGAGAGACAAAAGTCACAGAAGTACCATCTGTACAACATTTGTGGAGATCCTGGTCCCTTGCATCTCCAGACTTCTATGCAGGCACAGACTAGTACCAGTTGTTCACTAGGACAGACATGTTTTGGAAATTCAATTGCTAAACACATTACAGGTCATGACTGCAATTGCTTAGTGATGATAAAGTCCGTATAGTTTTGAAACTGAAAATTTCTGAATGATTCACTGATGTAAATGGTCTTACCAACTTTGACTACCTTTGTAGTTCAGGCAGTCAGATGTCTATAGCAAAGTATCTCTGAAGTGTACAACTGACCCAGGGAACTGATTTTGGAATGGGTCCATCTACGTATCTCATAGAACACCTATTGTATTCTTACAGATTATAAAGCCGAAAATGCTTTGTGTTCTCCTCTAGGCTTTGGAAGAATGCGGCTGTATTGACTTGGCTGTGTTATCTTACCTTTACTACAAAATGATAGACTACGTATTTGATTAAAACAACCAATCATATTGTTTGGTTGCTGTTTCTGTTCAGTTGCTGATGTTCAGTTTTGGTGCTGTTTGGCCTGGCTTCCTTATCTAAGCAGTGAGAGAAGGTGATCAGGTCTATCCTAAGAAACTACACGTATCACTGGGACCTAAGTTTTTCCAGTAAAGATTAGATGAATCATTTGAACGTGAGAATTATTCACTGCTCCTCAAGTTCCTCTGCAGTATTTGGTTGTTGTAATGAAATAGAGAATGAAATTTATTAGCTTCAATTTGGCTACTTATGTTATTTAAAGATTAAATCAGATCAAACAGTTGCAGAAGTAAATTGAAGATTGAAGGCAGATATTATTATTATTACTACTGAATGGCAAAATAGTACCTTCTAGATAAAACTGTGGAAAAACAGTTTGCATTCCCCATATTTCTAAAAATTGGATAGTAGATCCATCTTATCTACCCTTATCTTTCTGAAAGGTAAATGTCTAACTGGGTGATCTGTAGTCAGTTATGTATATTTAAAGGATGAGTCCTTCCATTTTGAGATAGGCTGAATCCCAGTCTAGAGGCATCATTTCTCGGCCAACAATAGAAGGAGCCTAGACAACAAGAGTACGTTAGAGTTAGGTGAGATGGTTCCTACTTTATGACTCTCGTTGTATGAAATGGCATTTCTCATGTTCCATACATTTAACTGCAGCTGTGAGAGTTGCAGAGATAATTGTTCCTCAGGTATTATCTTTCTTCTTCCTGCAAAGCATGCAAGTGGATCTTAGTGTTTTTCGTCTATCACTATTATGAGCCAGCTGCATCAAAGAAAAGGTATTGCTAACAATCTAAAGGGAACAGCAAGAGGAAATTGAAGAAGATCTTACAGGATCCACTGTTCTGAATACTATGTGAAGGACACCTCCACCAGTTTTCCTTAGCTAGTCCAGGGTTTGATGCTGACAATGTTGGGGGAAGGTTTCTGTTTAGTTGAGTGTGGGTTGGAGAGTGGGAGCCCTGTCAGAAGCGAGAAAAGGGGTAAGAGAGAAAAGATCCCATAAAAAGAAGCTGAAGAAAGGAGCCCAAGCTCAGTGTGCTGAGATTGGACAGAGAAACCCAGAGGGAGAGACAGGAAATCATCAGAAATGGGGCACAAAGACTGGCATGCATGACTGAAGATTAAGAAAAAGACATATTGAGAGAGAAGATGGGAACAACTGAGCAAAGAAATTCTTCCCACAAGGAATAGGACAAAGAGCTTAGATTTCATGGCTAACAGCTACTGGTTAAAGAAGATGGGTCTGGAATGAGAGGATTCTGGAGTGCAGTGTTGGAATAGCAAATAGGTCTGGGAGGAGGAGATAGTAGTCAGGATGATGGAGCATTTTCAAAGTTACAAGGGGAAAGATGGAACAGAAAATACACATTTTAGTGGAAGAAGCAGCAAGTTTTTTCTCAAAAAAATTTTTCCTCTTTAAAGGCTGGAGTAGGGTTCAACATATGCTGTCATCTTCTGCCCTGAATGTCTTGGGAAATGATAATTTACTGAGGTTACAAGGTGTTTTGTTGGCTTTCAAAGGGTCAGTGGGTTGAATTAAATCACCTATTTCTTATGGCTGCAATATTTGTCTTCCCATTTTGCTTTTTCCTTTGTTACTTTTTTTTTTATACTATGAAGTGACAGGCGAGTCATTTAATAAAGGAATATTATTTATATCACAAAATCAGGAATGCCAACATAGAATTCTCTGTGCCTGTCCATTATGGTGTAGTCTTTAATGAAATGATCACATGCATTCATCCCTTCCTTGTATGGTGACCTGAAGAAACTGACATGCAGCTGTAATATTTCTCTCTCTCTCTCCCCCTTTCTTCTTTTATGATAGTCTGTCACCCCCTTGGCCAACTTTTGCTTCATTGGCAGTGAGGTGGAGGTCTTGGTGATAAAAATTTCTGTATTTCATTAAAATACATAATGAAGAAGACAAAATATCTTTCTGCTACCATAGAAGGAGATTTTACA
This sequence comes from Ploceus nigricollis, assembly GCA_013399945.1. Taxonomy (NCBI): domain Eukaryota; kingdom Metazoa; phylum Chordata; class Aves; order Passeriformes; family Ploceidae; genus Ploceus; species Ploceus nigricollis. The sequence continues at coordinate 350,455 of VXBC01001439.1, read as the reverse complement.
GACTGAACTCATATTTAGATAATAAAATACCTTCTAGGAGAGCAGCTTTTTATAAATGGCCCAAGAAATATGGAATTCTTCAGTCAGAACTCCCACCTTTTTATATCCTTTAACCACAAAAGTGCAAAAATATAGGAATTTTTGCAGTGTCATTAATTACATCAAACCTAGAGCTCTTACTACTTGGAGCAAATCAACATCACCAATATAGAAGGTTTTTCTGTTTGTTTCTTGGTATGTGACTTGCATCTGGTTTTCAGAAAGGCAAGCATGTGGGCATGCTAACAAATACAGTTATAGATATTGCTTGAAAATACAAACTGTGTAAAGTAGATTTGATGCTAAATGCTCTGAAAATGGGTTCTCAGGCTCTCTAGACTATGCATGTACAGCTAGAGACACTTTAGTAGGCAGTCTCTGTTGGTAGTGGACAAGACCGTCTCTTCATGTTGCGAGAACTATTGTAAAAAACATTTTCATACTACTGATGAAGCACTTGGATACTGTAATGAGTGCCAGAGAAAGTCCAGGAGGAAATTAATTATCTATCTGCAGAGCTGGGCTTCAATGAAGCCAGTACATGGAGAAGAGGGGCCATATGTTGAACTCCAAGATGAGAACCAGGTAGTGATAAAGTGTTTATGAAACACACACTGTCCACCCCGTGGGTGGTGCTGGATGAAGATGGGGTCTTGCAGAGAAAAATTGTGTGTTCGGCGTCTTGAAGCAGGCGATAGTTACACGTGCGATGCTGTGCAGGCAACCATAACTTTGTCATGCCTTTCTCTTGTACTTTCAAACTGTCCTTTTTCTTGTTGTGTTATTCATGTTCCAACAGTTCTGTGTGTGCACAGATGTGTAATGCTTCATAAAGAGTGCATGATAATTTTGTTTTACACTTGTGGCAAAAATGCATACTCACTCTCAAGTCCCTACGTGTAAAACATTACAATTTGATATGAGGGAGGATAAATTAATGACCTACTGCTACAGAGCAGGTAGTTGCAGTGGTATAAGGGACTTCTGTGCTCCTCAGATGAATAGCTGCAGGACAGAGTCCTAGTGATTAAGCAGTGGTGGTTGATTTTTTTCTATCCCTCTGTTCAGCGATATTGTTGACAGTGTGTTCTGTTGCCTAATGATTTAGAAACCTGCTTGCATGCCATTAAAATTTTAATTACTGACTTCTCAGTAACGAGACAACTTGATGGACCATGGGTATTTTATTGGTTAAAGGTGCAATTTGTTCCCATCTTCCTTTGGGCCTACTCCTCCATTTCTTCCTGCTTCCGCTGAAGTGAAGAGAGGTCTTGTTGAGCAGTTGAGAAGGAAGCCCTTTTGCCAGTGAACCTAGCTTCTGATATACAAGTCTGGTATTTCTGCAGCCATGTTCCTGGTCTATGAAAATGACAATGATCACTCTTGGGCCACACTTTTATTTGCTGTTCTTCATCAAGGCTGTTCATGTATAGTTTTTCAGTTCGTGATGAAATTTATGGTCAATCTGCTGAAACAGACTCTGTAGTTGGTCTCCATCTTCATGCCTGCATATAGTTTCATGAGTGGTTGATAAAGCTTCTGGGTAAATTAAAGTATTCCTGTGCATTCTATTCCTCAGTGGTTGAAGGGAATTGTGGAAGACAAATGCTTAGTCCTCCAGAGAATACTTAGTAACTTGCAAGCACCGTGGATGCTTGAATCATCCTATGCTGCTGAAGCCCACAGACCTGCATGTGATTCTGCACTCTGGTGCTGATTTTTTGTAAGATTTGTCCTGGAAACTTGCTCCAGACCACATCCCTACTCAGCAGCTCTGCTCAAAGCAAACTGCTCAAAGCAAAGCTGCTTGAAGTTGAAATGGACCTTCCTGGGAATTGACTCCAGGGCATGGCTTTCTGTCTTCATTCTCTGGTGTCTGGTTAAGATGCTGGCTCTGATCAAAGTTTTTTTTCTGGTGGGATGCTTATTACACTTTGCTCCTTAATACTTTCTGTATGATGTAGAGAAATTACTCTGCAACCTTGATGTTAGAGGCTTGGTAATACAGCATCTCTTCTACCTGGCTGCTTCTTGGTAGAGAGCTTCTTCTTGGTAGAGATCTAGTATAGAAACTCTTGCCTCAGACAAAAATGGCTTAATCCAGTCAATGAGTTTCAAAGATATGATGAACAGATACCAAACTCCTTTCTGCCTTCCCTTGATATTATTCAGTATTGTTTCCTTCAGAAATGAGGCAAAAGAATGTTGTATTATAGGAGGAGAGCCATCCCTCTGAGTACAATTATGTACTACATTTTGTTGCATCACAGCATGAATCCTTGTATCCTGGGTGTTGTCCTGTTAACATAAAACATTAATAGGGTACCAAAAATACTAGGAATCCAAACTTGAGCTTTTTCTTTCCTGTCTTCTTTCCATTTATCCTGAAGTTTATACTTGTAACTGGAGATGCATATGCTATAGTTCAAGCCATTATGTGTTGCCCTGGCTAAAGTTTTCTGACATATTATGAGTTAACATGTTCTGAGAGTCTTGTGTAGACTTAAGTATGGACTAAGTTGGTGAGTTAAAGCACAAGGGAAAGTTAAAATTCAAAGTGTTGTCCAGCTATCTACCTGCATTTTGTGCACTGCCTCTTCTGTAGGACACCTGCTTAGCTGAGTGTGTTCACTGGCCTTTTGTAAGGTCCTGCCTCTAAGTTCTGACGCAGACTCATTTCAATGCAAGTTATGAAAATGGCATTGGAATGTATTCAACAAGGGAGAGTATGTGTGACTGCTGATGAAAACCCAGATTTTTTTTGGGAAATAGCGAAGGTTAGGGGATCATAAACATCTCTTTTACTTAACTTCTTTGATGAGAGAATTTGAAGCTCTGTTGGGATATGCAGACCATAAGAGTGATATATATGATAATGGATGAAATGGGGGGGGAGGATGGGGGAATACAGGTGAGATAACACACAAATATTAATCTATTATTGACATCTATTTATATAATTTCTTTATGCACTCATATATTCTTTTTTTTTCCAGCTGAATTGTGAATTACAGTAATTTTTATGTAAACTAAAGGGCAGGAACCTTATACAGGCCATGATTTGATCCAATGCACAGAAATTGCTCTGGATGGAGATGTTAAAATTTGTTAAAGGTATTGAAGGAGAAAGAAATAGAAAACTTCATGTGTTAAGAAATGTGGACAGATAAATGGTGAAAATGCCAAGAAGTGAATTTGGATTCCTGCTGCTTTCTTGATTGGCAGGTAGTTGTAAAAACATACAGGGCTAGTGTGCTTTGAAAAGTCGGTGAGCAAATGCAGGCCACGGCAGTTCAGCTCTTTCTGAAATTACAGACACCCCTGATTTGTACCAGTTAGATTGCTGGTTCCAGGCTTTGGTTAATATCAAAAGTAGTGCATATACTTTGATGTTAACACTCTTTAATGTCCAAGTTTACATCTTTGTTTCCATGATTTTTGAAGATAAGACCCAAAAGAGAGGGAAGTATGTAGTTCAGTGCAGCTGACAGTGGTAACCTTACTGCTCTGGAAAAGATTTTTTCCTAGTCTGTAGAAAGGAGTTGCAACATGCAAGCCCAATATGGATTCTGCTGTGAGAAGGCTGTGGACTGTCAGTCTTTTTGCCATGAAAAAACTGTGATTTCTAATGGGAATTTCTTCTTTAAATCTAGCTGGTTTTGATGTTACAACTCTGATGCATCTGAAATGGCTAATTGAATTTTATAGGACAAATGTGTTAAATCTCATATCCTCTCCAAGGACGATGTGTTAATACAACAAGTGATTGTGGCACAGTTGATAACGTAGTCATGAATAACTGTAGAAATACCTGGAGGTATCTAGACTACAAGTTGTCCTCTAGTTTTCATGCTTACAAGTCTTGTGGTAAAACTGGTATGAACAATGAGATTAGCATAAAAGTATTGTTCTTAATTTGATGAATTTGACAGTGTGATGTGGGAGGTATCTGTATTGTGGTTCCAAAAGGCTATGGTTTATAGAGGAAAAAAATGAATTCTTGTTTGTTGAAAAATGAGTTTTTGTTGGTGCCAGCAAGATGGAACTTCTGTCCTGCACTGGGGAAGAAAGAAGATGGCTACTGTTTGGAGAAAAAGCTTCTTTGACTATTTAGGTGAGATGCTGGTAAATCAGGTCCACTTATTCAGTAATTCAGGATGTTTATTAAAAGCCATGATTCAGCACTTAAGGTGGTTGCTATGAAGAAGGGGAAGCAGAGTGTTTGGGTGAGATTTCTCTGCTGCTGGAAGAATAGCAGGGGTCTGGATGGGGTAGGCCGCCTGAATTCAGGTGGTGCAATAGCACCTTAAAGGTTGATTTATTAGTTTTCTTCTGGTTTATGTGTTGGTTTTTGTTTTTTTTTTTTCTTTGCCTTCAGAGGGACACAGTAAATAGTTATTAGTCAACAGGTGTGTGTTTGTGGACAAGTTGTGCAAGTTGTGAACAAGCATTTGACGTAATAGAAATGGGAGGCATGCTCTGTTTTTTCAGAATTGGAACATGTAGTATGCAGGGTGATTTGTAGGGCATCTTTGGGCTAACTCTTCAACATATTTTGCCTTCAAATCTAAGTGGATGTTTCTGTATATAAATCAAATGGAAATTGAATCCTTCAATCACACTGTGCTTATTTGTTGTATAAAAATCTTTTTTCTCTTATGAAATCAATTATCAGTATTTTATGCATTTGGTGAGTGAAGAAGACAAAGTTGTGCTGGCTACAGTTTTGCATTCCTCTGCAGCACACAAAAGTCATGGAATTGATTATACTGCTAGGTATTGCGTGGTGATTTTTTTTCTCTTTTGCTTTGTATATAGCCGAATGAACTTTGCAGGTGATTCCCTTTCCCTTCCCCAACCTTCCTTCCATAGAAATCATGCTTATTTTATGTTTTTGAGCGATGAAACTTAGTTTATTTTTCTTTGAAATGGATGTTGCCTGAGAATGTAGGTAGCCAAGAATACAAATGAAAAAAATAATATGGAAACATTGAAATCTCCTTCTGCCAGATTGTGGATAGATGAAGCCAGCAAAACCTGATTAACAATTTAAGAATGCCCTTTTTGAGCTCTCATGGCTACTGTAGTAGGAGGAGAGTGCTGTTTTAAATTGTTCTGCCATTTTTTTCGTGAACATAGAATTGTTTTTCTTAGTTGGCTGCCTTTATGATCTCAGGTGCCCATTTGCATTTTGATAAATGGAAATACACAATATTGCTTAAGGCAGTTATAAGCACCTAAGTACATACATGCAGTTAATCAGTAAAAGCTTGAGGCCAATATTCCACTGTCTTTTAAAATCCGTTATCCAGCATTAAGGTTAGAAAGACAAATGCATAAGTAATCGAAAAAGCAAAGTCTCAAAACCAGTTTTGCTCATCCCTGAAACTCAACAGAAAACATTAATCATCAACTTGTTTTCATCTATATAGTGATCTGGTTGGCATTCAGTTCCTCCCCCTGTGGGGTTGTGTCGAGAAGCTGGAAAAACTGGTGTTGTCTCAGCTTTCTTGCCTTTTCTCAAATGTAGCAGGCCGGGCTGGCAGACCCTGCCAGAGGATGGAAAGCCTGGCCAGAAGTGTGCAGTGGAAGTGACGAAGGGAGGAGAGAGGCGCTGACAAGTAAGCCAGTGACTGGTAGTCAGTTGTTTTAATTCTCCAACTCCACACATCCAAAGATCCAAAGCTTTTGAGGAGATTCCATCCCCTAGTGAGGGGAGGGGAAATCAGGGTATGAAGAATTTGCTTTGTCCTTTCCTTCCAGGCTCTCCAATTTCCATCCCTCCTTGCCCACTCACATGCACCCATTCTGGGGCCCAGGCTGCTTGCTGTGGCTGTTAGCAGCATTTTTGATGAGTGGAATGTGAAGGCAGGAACTATGAGAGTGTAGCAGCATGCCCCTCTGCCAGAGCTTGTACATCGTCTTTAGTGGAGAAAACTGAGAAGAAAATGAGCAGAGGAGAGAAAAACCAGATTGGTCTTTGGGACTATCAAGATCTTCTTAAGGCTTAAGGAGAGTTTTTTTCTTTTGTAAGCAGTGTCTCCAGGCAGAGAAGAAACCTCCTGAGCTTTAGCTTTAGAGGTAAACAAGCCAGGTTTGTGGCATTCAGAATATATTCCTGGTAGAGAAGCAGTGTTGATAAAAGGAATATTTCGCAATATCTGTGGATTAGAAATTCTGCTGTTCCAAACTAGTGCACTAATGTCAAAGCACCAAAGCTTGGGGTACAGGGCTCGAGAGTTATTCTTTGTTTGAAAACATCCTTTGCTGTAAACCTTACGATGTTTTGCAGCATTCTTCTGAATTATTCAGACTGCTGATGAGGACTGTGAAAAGTCTCATTTCTACATTGAGGTATCCAGCCTGCCTGTGTGGACACTTATTTGCAAACATCAGGTATTGCGCATCTGCAATTGGTTGGATTTTATGGAATGTAAGGTGGAGCTGAATTTGTGGGTGCCTGTGACCACACTTTTGTATGTAGAAGTACATACACATCTGCACAGAGAAATGTATATGGCATTCAAATTTTGCCCTTAGAAAACTTGGGTGAAATCATTGTCCAGAGATTGCAGCCACTGTGAATCAGGGCAGAGTAACCCATAACATATTTTTAAACAACTGGTATTTTTCAGAGACCAGAAGTACAGGGATATAATGGAAACAAAAGTCTTACTGCAACTGTGCAAAAGGATGCAGCAATAAGTAAATTTCGCAACTAAATAGGTGATATCTGCCATCTGAACTGAAGGGTTGCCTGGGTTATTGCAAACCACTTAGTGATTTGCTAATGATTCCATTTAGCAGTTTGAACCCACCCAAAGAAAAAGGGAAGAAATATAATTCTGTTTGTATGCAACACTCTAAGTAACTGTTTTTTTTATTCTCTCGAGGCTAAGGTGTCTGGGCTGTAGATGCTGCAAAAGGAGATGGTGCACCAAAGGGTTTATAACTCCTCTTTCATTCTTTTGTGGCTTTTAAGCATGGGTAATCAAATTTATATCAGGCTTCAAACAGCTTTAAGGCCTGGTCTTGCTGCTGGCTTGGTAGAAAGTGACAGCACAGAATATGTCCCCCAGTGTCTGAGTGAAATGAGGCAGTTACCCACAGATAGGCATAAACGTGCTATTAGATGGTTGAGAAATATATCCCCCCACCAAAACGCTCCTGGGAATTTATTGTAGCGCCTTTGATGTAACTAATTAGCCTGCTCAAAGTAAGCAATGACTAAAAGTCTAATAACTGGCTAATGGAAGGAACTTCATAATGTTTTTAAATCAGGATCCTTTTGAGAGTTTTACAATAGGCTGAGGAGCTTTTTTTTTCTGAGAAATAGTTGCCAAAGGTCAGATCCTGATCTCTGTTGTTGTCTTTTAGTTATATTTGACTCTCTTGGCTCTTTGAACAGTCCCGATGTTGGAGAAGGGCAACAATCCTGGAGATATTCTGAAAGTGCAAAGCTTGAGTTTTAGCCCTGATCAGCAGACCTTGAGCAAATGTTCTAATTTGCTGAGGCCGTCACACAGTAATCTGCAGTCTTCGCTAAATTTTGTAAGGTAGAACAGTTTTTTGGAAGGGGAAATGAAAAAGTAAGTTTGTTCTTGAAAGAAATATTTTTTTCTCATTTGAGTTTCCCAGTCCTCAAGTAGCAAAATCAAAACATAAAATTTATTATACCAAGAAAGGGAAATGCTTTTGACTACCTTCTAGTTCTGCAAATTTAAAAGGAGAAATTACAGGCTACATGTTAATTTTCCAATTAATACTACCTCCAAATGTCTTCTACTTCTGCATTATGGCTTTCTATTTTTTCTTGTTCACTGGAGCTACAAAGCACTGGTACTACTAAGAGCTCCTTTCTCATCAAGATAATGATACAGCATTTCCACGTGCCAACCAACATCTTCAGTGCATTTTCCAGACAGACTATTTGTGCCCAATGGTTGGAGCATTTCTAATGCTGCACATGAATTCCTCTTGCTCTACTTGCACAAGTAGTTTCACTGAATCCCCAGAATTTCAGTGTGATTAAAGTAAGCAAAATTTGGGCCTTGCAGGCCCCATGAAGGTAAATTTAAAATCTTGCCACCTGCTTGGTACCTAGGTGTAGGGTTTAGTGTTTCTCCTGCTGCAGTCAATGTCGTCACTAACACCTAAACCAGAGTGCTGGGGGCTGCACTTGCCAGCGGTGTTAAGTATCACCACAATAATCCACTGTCTGCCATGGGAGAAACATGCAGCCCTGAACTTGGGAAGGGAGAAAATGGTTTTCAGCTGTTTTGATTTAAATTGTTTGTTTTTGTTATTTTAAAGCCTGTGTGGAAACGGGCTGGGAGAGGGCTTGTTCAGAAGTGAGGCTCCCACTTCTTCGGAGGTTGAGCTTACAAGTTGCTGAGAATTAGTCCCTCCATTAGCTTCCCAGAGACTGTCACCCCTGCAGGTTGGGGCTGCGGCTGGGCATTGCATGGGTTCAAGCTCCACGTCTTGGCTAGTTGGTGGTTCAGCTGGGCAGATCAAGGAGATCTTGGCTAACAGGATACTGCGGGAATCTGATTCACAGCAAGCAACTTCAGTAGTTTGTTCCAAAGAAGAGACTGGGATGGCTCAAGTGTCAGGTTAGTAACTTCAGACATATGCCTAAATGTTACTCCTTTTTTTTTCCACATGTCCTGCATGATCAGTAAGATGCAGAATCATGTGTAAGGCAGCCCAGCCCTGCCTCCTGCCCTCTTTGTCCACCCTCTGAGGCTGAGTCCTGGGACTGACAAGGAAGTTTCCACAGCACTCTACCTTTGTGTGTAGGTAGCTGTGTCTACAGCTGCCTCTTGTGTTTCCTCCGTAGGATTTTTTCAGCTTATATGAGATTTTTAGCATTTCCCCATAGATCTGATGCAGGGATTTGTAGATGCAGACTCTCAGTTAAATACAGTAGGTCAGTTAAATACAGTAGGTGTTTGCTTGTATGAAATTTTAAAGGTGGTTTTATTTTACATAGTTTCCTATATGTCTGTTTAGCTTCAGCCAGCTGGTTTTAGTTTGGAGTAACTGAGGAGGTAACGAGCAGTGTAAATTCATTTGGATTGAGATAAATTGAGATAAAGACATTGTTACTAACACGGCTCTCTCTGATTTAGGAGTCTGACAAAGTTTACCTGAGTTTTTTAAGCTGCTTCGTGCCGTTCTCAGGTTCCCCATCAGTCTCGGGGAAGAGTTACTCACACATTTGGAAATGGCTGTCAGTGATGTTCTGATAACTGCGTTGCTGGTTTAGTGTTGGAGTGGTGTGAACTCTGTACAGGCCCAGTTTTGTCTCATCCAGGTCAGTGGGAGCTCTGCCATTGACTCAGGAATGCATGATCAGGCTTTGTTTCCAAAGCCATAGGCACTGTATTGATGTACTATGTTCTGTCCTCCTCTGTACTGTCAAAAAAGGAACTGAACCAAGCTGTGCAGCAGATGCAGCAAAAATGAATGTATGTGTCATTTGAGAAAAATAAGGGAGTGTGAGTAGAGTATTAGGTAGGTATTGTACAGATCGGGTCCCCTCTCTCCTTCATTCATAAATCCTTTTTCTTCCAGTGAAAGCTAAAGTTGACAACAAAAAAATATAACATATTTTTCAAAACAAACAAATAAAACTACAAAAGAGCTGTGTATTCATATTCCAAGGATCACAAATCAGTTCTTGGAAAATACTATACAGAGGATAAAGAAAAAATAACTAAGCTAAAAATCCACTGCAAGTGGGAATAGAAAACTATACATTTTCAGTGGTAAGCTCGAATAATGTATGTTATTTAAAAGCACAAAAGTCTTGTATAAGGTATGCTTAAGCATTGCAAACAAAGTGAGTAGAGTATTGTTATCTAGCAGATTTTGTAGCCTCTTGTGTAATTGGAGTCTATTTTTAAAACCAATTATGATCATCGTCATTCATATCTGTGTTAGTGTTTCCAGAGTGCTTCTTGTGCAGTTGCTCTAAATGCAGGAAAATAACAAACTTGGGACCAAGGGTGTCCAATTTAAGCTATTGTATTCACCCAAAACAAAATTTTGCTTACAACACATGCTGTTTTTAAGGGCAGGCACAGTCCTACAGATCTATTTCCTCCGATGTTTCTATTAAGGTGGTCAGAGAGTAGTGAAAAGTGTGTGTTGCAAGAAGGTGCAGGTACAGGTGTCCTAATGAGCGTTGAAATTGCTCTATTGCATCATTCATTTCAAGGAAGAAAATATCAGGGGTCAAAAACTTAGACTTTCTTAAATGGGAAGGAAATGGCTTTCTTACTTAGGTATCTGTTCTCTTAAGAATCTAAGTAGTCAATCTTTTTTGCATTCCACCTTCCCCCTTCCTTCTGGCTCACAGCATCTAAAATGCTACTTTTCTGGGAAAGACGGATATTCTGATTTCAGTTTTGTAATTTAATGATGGAGAGTTTCCTTAGTAAACCAAATTTAGAGTACTAGAATGCTTATCTTATATCCAGACCTTGAACATAAAAGGCATTTTATACCAGCAATTGTTCATTTAATGAGCAATTGCAGAGTGCAGGACGGTTAAGGGATTGAGCTATATGCACCATTATTGCAAGAAGTATTCTGAAATACCAGAAATAGGACGTAAGCTCTGATCAGGGGGACTGTGAGCACAATTACCTTCTTTTCAAATCCTTCTGTGACACTGCGGGAGGAAAAAGGACTTTGAAACTTGAAAGGAAAGAGCTTGCTTTCAACCTCAAAAGCTAGGAGGAAAGGGCTCTGAAATTTGCTCAGTATTCCCAATTCACCATTAGCCTGTTTCTTCCTTTAGCCTCAAGGCATTCTCCGCTTTTTGAAAAGATGTTAAGAAATTCAGTCACAATAGAGAGCCTAGTTTTGAACATGTTTCACTCGGTCCATTGAGGTCTGGTCTTCAGCTTTTGTGTGGGGTGAATTGAGCTGAGCAGCAATCTGGTTGGGGAGAGGTGAATGAGCAGTCTCTGTGCAGTCACAAATTCTGGCAAAGAAAAGATTACCCTTTCCTTTATTTTACAATATGCATTCCTGTACAATCCTGCTAGTGGCAATATGCAGAGCCGAGCTTGTGCTTAGGTCAATATGGAGCACTTGGTTTATAGCAACTCTTGTTAAGTTTGTCTTGTAATTGAAGCTGCTGTTGACCTTGCTTGGAGACCATTTGTAAAACCGTTTATTTAGCATAAACTGAAATAATAAACCGTCCTTCTCTTAGGCAGATTGTGATAGGGTGACATTAGTTTGATTTAATGATTAGCCGCCTGACCCCTCAGCTAGAGAGAGCTGCTTGAATAGGGAGAGTTCACTAGGAAGCACACAGGAAGAATACTAATGAGCTTGTTAAATNGGAGAGGGAGGAAAAGAGGGAGGAATGCCCATGTCCTGGCAGCCAGAGAATTTTGGTCAAGAGAAGAGAAGAGCTTAGAGGGAACATCAGGCAGGGTCTCTTGGACTGAGTTGTAAGTACCTTGTTCTTTCTATTACTCAGCTGAAGTGCTGTCAGATCTTTCATGAGATAGCAATGCTCTCTGGAAGTTGCAAGCAGAAATATGGTGATGAAACTTAATATATTAAGAGATTTAACTAGGCTGGTGTTGTCTTGTTTAAGCAGGGGTGTCTCTGAAGTGTGTTGGGACTGACATTTAGTGTGCTCTATCAATAGATTTCAACGTTTTTTTCAGTTGCTGACTTTAGGTGTTTTAAAGTAAAATAGCTTCTACTTTGCCTTGGTCTATGGTAAAAAAAGGAAAAAATGTTCAACAGGTAAAGAAAGTTTAAAGGACTTTTGCGTTAGGTTTTGGCTTGTGCTGATTTTTTAAAAACTTTCTGAATAAATTAGCTGTGCAATTAAAAGTGTGTTTATTCAGGCATGCTGTCCAGTGTGAGTTTTTTGAGAAAGCTTTTTGATTGAGTGAGAGGTGCTCCATTAAGTGAGTTGCTCAGCACTTCTAATAAAATTGGCTTCTGATCAAAATAGCAGGACTAAATCAGGTATTTCTCCGTGGATGTGAGAATCCTGGATTAAAGTGATCATTCAAGAGTGGGCACTTCTAACATGTGTCTCTGGCTATTGGCTTGTTAAGTCAGAGAAAGGGTGTATGTGAAGAAAGAGAAGCTTATGCAGATTGCTCTTGGGCATGATTGCTTTTTTCTTTTCTTATTTAACCCGTCACTCTTACACTGGCAAAAGGTGGGAGGAATTATACTGGAGTTCGTGGGCTGCCACCAGCTTCATCTTTCGCTTTGGCATTTATCTCTCTGGAACATTTTAATAAATCGGATGTTTCTTTTGACCCTAAAGCTGGTCACTTCTAAAATGTGAACAGAGCAGTAACAGAACAGTTCTCACTTATTTGGCTGTAAAACCCCTTTGGCAGATGCCACTGGAGAAGTGGGCTGTTTGCTTACATTTTTGCTTTAGAATCCCACTTGTTGCCATGGTGGACAGTGTGTTTCTGTCAATAATTTGGCCTGGCGTGCCTTGCCCGCACTTACTCTTGAAACTTTATTGAACGCTTCAGTTGAACCAGAACAAGATTAGACAGCTTTCCCCTTTTGGCACACTGGAGTGGCTCGCCTGCCGTGGGAGTCGGCAGCATTACTGCAAGAGGAGTTTCCCGCTCGGCGCCGGGGGAGCTCCTGCAAACTGCTTGGCTCTTAGAGTCCTGGAGTGTGGGTGCTGTCAAATTTCTCATCTGCCCCCTATCACAAGCAACCCAGTGGTGTAAAGTCAATGCTTAGCGAGCTGTTTGGCTGATGAATAAGCCTTATTATTATTGCAAAAATGCCATTGTGTTTAGTTAAATAGTTCTGGGGCAATTTTTGCGTGGCAGAAAACATACAGAAACTTTTGACTTGTAATGGCACATGGCAATAACTTCATAATGGGGAGAGAGATCATTGATGCAGAAGGAAAAATAGTTTTATTTTCTTTTTTTCTCAAGTAACCAAAAAAGGGAAAAGCTTATTAAAACAAACCATATTTTCCATTTAGTTTCTAAATTACTGAAAGTAGGTTCTGAATTTCATTCAGCAAGTTGAAAAATCAGCCTTTTCCATCACAGTCACTAGTACCTTGATTATGACGTGTGCATGTTTTGAGAAGAAAAGTATGAAAGTGGAGCCTGCACACAGATGTCAGCTTCTTGTTGTATCCCAGGATGGCAGTTTTAACAAATATTATCTTTATATGGAAGAGTAAAAGAACTGAAATCCTATCTGATCATCTGAGTGATTATACATCCCCACAAATCACTCTAGCTTTCTTCTTTCTGAACTGCTGTAACACTGGTTAGCTTGATCTATTTAAGAGTCTGTCAGAATTTCAAATGAAGTGTAATACTCTGTTTTTATAGGAGTTTACTTCTCATCAGTGAAAGTTCACTCTAGGTTGAAATTTAACATAAAAGACTCTGGCTAAAGAGAAACCTGATGGAAAATATATCTTTGGGATTTTTTTTTTTTTTAAGTTATACAAGCGGGTTTCTAAAAACCTCATATAAGTTTTAAAGTTTTAGTCCCTGATTTGCAGTTCTCTAACTAAAACCAGCTTCAGTGTAAAAAGTTGAAACCTTAAACTCTGCTAATCCAGAGCAGGGACCAATGCCTGTGCATATTAATAAAAAGTAGAAAAGGGCAAAGGGTTTAAACTCTGTAATGTTGTTGTCTATTTCCATTAACTCTTTCTCCTCAGACCCAACCCTGGAAAAGCTCTGTACGTAGAATTACTGGCTGTAAAAAGAATTCTGTCCCTGGAAGATGCTGATAAGTCAGCAAACCCTGGTTGCTGTAATACTTGGAGATAGAAAAATGATTAAGTGCTCATTAGGCTATGCTGCTGAGTTTTTGTGTTGTTGCTACTTGGGGGGAGAGGGGGCAGAGAAAAAACTGGTTAGCATTTCATTCAAAGCAATGGTGTGGCTAATTTACACATATAATGGCCAGGTATCTGTATGTACAGAGCTTGTTTCTAATCTAATTCATATAAAGGCACATAGGTTGAGTTACGCTGGTGTCAGGCTTGCTAAATGTAGTCACCTGGTGAGTTGCTGGCTGCTACTTTTGCTATGTGAACAAGTACACCAGAGAAAGGTACAAGTGAAAACTTATCCCTGACCTCAAATCTCTGACAACTGAAGTGCAATCTTGGCAAGGTGTCAATCATTCTTCCTTGTATGTGGACTGTAGAGTAAGAGCACTTAAGTTTTATTTCCTAAGGGTGTTTTCATTTCCTTTTCTAGTTACCGTTTTTGTGCCCAGCATTTAAAAATTTGAGATTCCTTGTGTACTTCTAGAACTGCAGAACAACTTTGAAATGAAGAATCTTTATCAGTATTCCTTCAAGATGTATTGGTGTACACTTGCACGTGCAGTGTGGTTGATGGAACAAGGCTGTACCTGGAACATTGGTATTGGCCAAGGATTACAGCCAGCAAGCAATCATGCTTGTCTAGAGAGGCATCTATATTTTAAGCCAATAATGCAACTGAAGGAGAGCATTTACATTAGAGACTTACGTACCTAGCAAAGACCCTCTACCACATGGCATGTGTGAAATGTACCTAGGAGCACACATCTTGATTTTGAGGAACAGAACCATTTTGTCTGCTTTTTGAAGGGTGTATGTAGTCCCTAGGGATTAAAATTCTTGTGGGAGCAGTGGGTTGTTTTAGCACCTAGTCCGGGAGCTATCTGCAAGGAAGGCTGGTAGAGCCATGGTCAGGAGGCTCTTCTCCCCTTACAAGTGGTACCACAGGCCTAGAGGCTTACTCCAAACTAGGGCTTAGGTTTGAAAGTCTCAGTTATTATTATTTTACCCCCTGCTTTTTCTTCCCCCTTGTTCATCAAGAGTTTGTGGCTTTGTTTTTGTGGATATGGGAAAAAAAGGTAGGGGGAGTGTATGCAACCATGCTGCACGTGGTGACACTCTCAGAGCAGGTGGCCTTGCTTGTGCCTGCCTGATGCTGCTGGTCCTGTATCTTGAACAGTTGTACCCATTTTATTGTTGCCCACCTTGGTTCTGATCACTGCCAACCTTCCTGCAAGGTCTCAGCCCCTCACACAGGCAAACCCCAGGGACCTGCAGCTGGGCTGCAGAGCTATGGTGGGTAGCTGGGCGTGATTTAGGCCCAGCTGGTGGGGTTCATCTTCTCCTCTGTGTGACAAATCATTTCTTGACTCCCCATCAGAGAGCTCCCAGTCTCCTTGTCCCAGAGGCAGGGAAACAGCAAGCCTCTGTCTGTTCCGGCACAATTGATAGCCCCGCTGGTAGGAGCATCAGTGCATGGGTGACGGTGATCTACTGCTCGGCTGCTGCCGGCTCTGAACGGGCAAGCGTCCCCAGGCCATCCCTCACAGCCACACAGGCACCTCCTGTCACAAACTTATACTGAGAGGAGGAGGAGGGCAGCGGGGGGAGAACTTTTCTTTATTGTATTTGCTATAAATGGGCTAAAAGTGTGTGTCTCTCTTTTTTCTTCCCTTCTCTCTTTCTTCTCCCTCATTTTTTTGCAGAGGATGAAAGTCCTGGGCAGACCTATCACAGAGAGAGAAGGAACGCGATCACAATGCAGCCGCAGGGTGGGCAAGGCCTCGGCAAGATCAGTGAAGAGCCTTCCACGTCGAGTGAGGAAAGGGCATCATTAATCAAGAAGGAGATCCATGGATCTATATCGCACCTTCCCGAACCTTCTGTACCTTACCGCGGGACGCTCTTTACCATGGACCCCCGAAACGGTTACATGGACCCTCATTATCGTGAGTATTGATTGCTGGCTTATTTGGGGATGAAAAGTTGTAAGGCTGTCAAATTTAATGTGATTTTGTCACTTTGCATTGTCCCCAAGGAGAGCTGCTTTATCTGGAGGGAGTGGTGTTTGTGGTAAAGGCAATCTCTTTTTTTCCTGAAGTTAAAAACCAGGATGCAGTTGCACTGCAGGTAGAAATTACTGCAGGCCTCTGCAAAGTGACTTCCACAGGACATCTCATCTGTTGCTAATCCTCCTCAGCCATCCAGGGTTGTCTTTTGCTCCACCTCCTTAAAACAGGAAGAAAAATGGGCCTCATTATAGCAAGCAGAGAAGGAAAATGAAACAGGCCTTAAAAATCCCTCTTTTAAAACAGTGTTAAAGTATGTTATTGAGAGGACTGTGCCCTGTACACAGAGAATTTGGGGAATTGGAAGGCTTATTTTTGTGCTTTGGGACTCTTTGTTTTGTTTTGGAGAGTTTTTTTAGACATTCACAAATGTGTTTGAGAATGCAGGCTTGATGGAGTGTTTTTGCAATTTTCTTTCCCAGCTATAGTTCCCTGAAGTTGTAAGGGGGAGGAAAAAAGGCAAATGGTTTCAACTTCTGAATTCTCACTCAGGCATTAATAAAAATGTAAGAGATTAACTGACACTTGAACACAGATGTGGAGTGGATTTCTCCACGGGCAAAGTATGAAGGAGTTAAGCAATTTTTTTTTCATCTGCTTCTAGTTTACAAAAAAAAAGAGAATAAAGATCATTTAGTTGTGTAGTAATGAAGTACATCTTGAGGTGTCAAGGCTTGTGCCTTTTGATTATAGATTTATCACCCAGTCAGGATACAGATTTGCCATTTAACCTTTCAGTCTCCAATTCCAGATGATGGGCTTAAGACCCACAAAGAGAGAGCAGTCTGCATTGGTTTTCCTTTTTTTAAACATCATTCAGAAATTTTAGTGTTTTAAGGCAAAAGGTCATTAGCCAGACGACTGATTAGTGAGGACAGCTGATTAGTGCTTGTTTTTTTGCTAAAGAAAGTGCCAGGGATAAAAGCTAATTTTATCCCTTCATTAGTTGTGCTAGCAGCAAAGGGGAATGTTCACTCATCAGGGTGCAGATCAAAGTATGTCTTGCACAACGTTAAGTCTCACCAACCTCCTTTAAAAAAAAAAAAGAGCCTGATTGTTAATAAGGATGGAGGTATTATGAGAAAATGAACACTTGTTGTCTGTATAGTTTAGATCAGTATTTAGGAAAAAAGTTTGCAGTTAAGATTTTGAGCTCTTTTTCAGTGCAGTCACTTGGTTTTTGTACACCTTCCTCTCCTGCTCTTGTACAAATGTGCTCAAATCCTCTGGGGGAGTTACTCATCTCTCTGTTGAGGAGCACACAGTTGCTGCAGCACACCAGTGCCAGACTCCTGCTAGAGAGGCATGAATGTGCAGTGCAAACGGCCACTCGTGAGCAGCAGAGCATACACGTATTACCTCGGGGGTTGGAGGGACCTTTCCTAGCTTCAGGTTTACAAATGCTCAAATCTAGCTTAAAAGAAACCCAACAAGACAAACAAGTATTATTGGGGAAGAAAAATAGCTTCTCCATTTGTAGGCAGTACAGCTGGGGAGAAATGAAATGTGTGACAAAACAACCCTCAAAAACAACAAACCTTTATGCTGAATTTAGTGGGGAAGATTGCCATTTTGATCATCTGACCAGCTGCCAGCTCACCCCTTAAATCTTGGTCAAAGTGTTGCTGAAATTACTGAAGGTTCTGACAGAAGAAAAAGATCTGGTCAGTCAGGATGTGTCTGAGTGGTTTGCAATGAGTTTATTTTGGTTTATTTTCTCAAATTCACCTTTTGACAAGAGTTGTCAAGATTTAATGAAGCTACTGTGTCTGTATTGTGACCATTAATGCTAGCTAGTTAGGCTGTGTGGACTGCTAGAAAAACACTGATGTCAAAAGTTGAGAGAGCACCAGAAGTTCCCCACCATATGACAGTAGAGAAACAGGAGATGAGTTAATTTTAAATGAGCAACAAGATCTTAAAGCAGAAATCTAAGTCAGCATCAGATGGACAGACCTGCTTCTCTCTCCTGTAATGAGTAGTACATTTGTATTCACTGATTTATAAGGTCCCTCAAGCTATTAATGTCATAAAAAGAGCCATCTTGCTTTTATTTACCTTTAATAGCTATGATACAGAGAGACAACTAAAAAGACAAATGTCTAGTTAGATTTATAGGAAAGCAGACAGTCTTACTGAAATTTTCATAGTAGTTGTATCATTTATATATGTAAGATATGCTTTCATCAGAGTGGTGACTGTATTCAGACTGACATTTTTAGTGGTCCATATGAAGAAGGCTGAATAATGTACACTGTAGCAACAGGTGAAGAACCAGAGAGGCTATTGTTTTACTTTCATAATTTCTTGCCAGTTTTGCTGGGCGCATGTATAGAAAACATTTTAATTCAACATAGTCAGATGTGTAAACACTCACAGCAATTTCTTAGTTTCCTTGTGGTTGGAAAATACAGACTTTTCAAGATGCCTAATTCGTGCTTCTATTTATACCCACTTTGTATTTAAAAGTGTGGGCAGGCTTCCTGAAACACAGGAAAAGGGAAAATAATTTTTTTGAAGAAAGACATCTGTATGTTTTTATGACAAAAAAAGAAAAAGAATGTTTAAGTAAGTTGTGTGTAGAACGCATGTCCCTTCCATGAGCGTTATTAGAAACAACTTGAGTGCTTTGCATTTTTACATGCAAACACGTATGTGTCTGTTTGTGCATTGCAGGATTTTTTTGTTTTAATTTTTTTCTAATTAAAATGACTGATGTTGTAAATGTTGGTAATAATAGTTACCATAAATGTGGAAGAAATCCCTCATTGAGGGGGAGTTTGCTCTCCTACAGAGTGTGGGTGGGGATAATGGTTGTGTTTCAAGTGAACCAGCTTTTCAAACAGCTGGGATGAAACATGCTATGAAGCTGGCGGCCCTTCTGCACCGCCAGAGAGCCCCTCAACCATTTAGCAACTGAGAATGGGAATGCAGACCCATGCTCAGCTCACAGCCTTCTATCTTCCAACAGATAAAAGGGAAAACACAGGCCTAAACCAGAAATTTTTCTTTTCTGTCTTTTTGTTATGGATTTCTTAACCACTATTTAAACACAGCTCACAAAGGAAGAGGGAGATGCTGTTTTTGTTTGTTTAACTTCTAAAAAACTTTTTTTCTTTAAAAAGGCTTTAGGACAGATGACAGAAGAGCTGGAGTTAGCTCCTTTTCTTTGTTGAGGAGAGCAGAGTTACTGACCTTAATCACAGTGTTTCTTAAAAGGATTTAAAATCCTGAGTTTCTCAAACACTAATTCCAGTGGTAGTTGGAGCCCCTTGTTAATGTAAATTCCATCTCTAGAGTTGGGGCTGAAGCAGGGAAGATGGGGATAGCAACTTGCCTTCATTATTTTCTTCCACAATTTTAATTTTCATGTAGATTTATGGCAGTGCTAAGACTGCCTGTCTCACAAGTTATTCCTCATGGAAAAAATGAATCATTCCTGATGTAAACACTTTGATTTAAAACATACTGTTGATATTCTTCCCTGGGTTACACAGATCATCTGAAAGAATTGTTAGTACCTAATTAGCAAAACCTGAAGAATTATCTTAAGCAAAAGCCAGTGACAGATCATTTGGCTCTGATCCAAAAATTTATATATACAGGAATGTATGGCCCTTGCAAGATTCTCTTTGTGGTAAATCACTTCATCTCAAAGAGGCTGCACTAGCTGAAAGCAGGAGCTTGCTCATTTCTTTTTTTTTTTTTCCCTTTTCCTTTCCTTTTTTTCGCCTCTTCTTACCAAGGATTTATTTTGCTGGTGTTGAAGCTTCTGTATCTATCTGGGGAAGTGGGAACTGCTTATTGCACATTTCATAGGATTAGCCCTCCAAAGGTATTGATTGCCCTCAGTTCCCACTGACTGTTCTTGGGCTTAGCTTTCTAAGGACTGGGCCTTGCATAATAACTGCCTGAGTTAGATTACCCAGTGTTAGTGTCACCTCAAAATCAATTTGCAACATGAACACAAGACCCCAGCAAGGAAAATACAATGCTGCTTCACTAGGTGCACTTGTTAATTTACTAGTTTTAATTTCTGTTGACAAGAACTCCCCTTCCTTCATATCCCCATTGGAAAAGAAAAGGGAGTGTGGGAAAAAAAAAAAAGAAAAAAAGGGGAATCCGATTCTGTTTCTAAAAATGCAAACTGTTAACTGGAAACACTGTCTTAAAATGCAGTAACTGGAAAGCAATGACTTTTCATGGCAGTGACTCTTGGACCATGGTGGCCAGCTATGTGTGGCACATTTGACGGTGAGAGCAGTCCAGGTCACCACCAGCAGATGGGCTCATGGAAAGGGCCTACAGAGGGGTGGGTGGGGTGGCTTCCTTTGTCATCTCCCTGTCATAATTTGGGACTCAGGAGAGACAACCAAGACACTTCCAGATAGCCCCAAAGCAGGCACTTTTCTTATTTCACCTCTAGTTTCCCAGTGTCTTTTGGTGACAGGAGACCAGGACAGATTTTTGTAGAGAGTTTCTACCTGGCCTGGTTAGACAGTGGTAGGAGAATGTCACTGGAGAATCTTTGTAGAGATTTAGGATGAGAGTCTTTAAATACATTTAGGTACTCTTCAGTTTCAAGCTGAGTTTGGCCTCTGAGAATCTGGGTCCTACTTCAACTCTGCAGCATTTTGCAGGGGAGAGGCTTAAGCACTCTAGTAACAAAACTCTCTACTGACAGTGATTTATGGGGTGGTTTCCAAATGTTGTCAAGTAGGAGTAGTTGAAAAAAGTAAAATCTAAAGCTTTTAATAGAACTCACAAGGAAAAAAGCCTCTGTTAGAAAAGTGAATGTCAGACTGCTCATGTCAGCTGAGCAACTGAAGTGTGGGTCTTTAAAAAAATTAGTATGTTTGCAAAAGCATTTTTGGGATTAAAAGTCTAAAATATAATAGTATCTTTCAACAGCCTCCAACAAAAAACATTACTGTTCTCAAATTCAAACTTATGGTCAGAGGCAACTTCAGTGTGAAATTTGGGGAGGTGCTGCAGACCATGTAAGCTTAGCAGCTTCTAAGTTGAAACAGCTTCTCTAAGATGCCTTCCAAACCTCCCGTGTTGTTTTTGAAACTGCTCATTACAAGTACTCCTGTCCATTTCTCCTGAGGCCTGTGAAATCAGCAGTGTCTCTTGAGAGCCCTGGAGTTGCTGCCTCTGTGTGATGGTCTCATATGGAAGTAACAGCTGCACCTATAGATTTACAGTATGTAGATATGTTCTTCCTTCTTATGCATTTTTTCTCTCCTCAGCATGAGACAGGCTCCAGAACTGCCAGTATCTGGAAAGCTTTGAAGTGTAATGTGATTGAGCAATTGAAAGGTGAACTTGTAGGTTTGGGTGATTTTTTTTTTTTGTTAGTTTGGTTTTGGTATTTATTTGGGTTTTTTTGGGTTTTTGAAGTGGTTTTGTTTTCTTTTCTTTTTTGTTTGGTTTGATTTTTTTTTTTTTTTTTGTTCAGCTTGGTTTGATTTGGTAGAATAGAATGTTGGAGATTTCTTATTTCTAAATCAGAAATAAGAAATTATAGAAATTATTTCTAGCTCTATAATTCTGTTGGACTTCAAAATTCTAAAAATGTTTTGAGAAGCACATTAAAATGTTCTTTTAATGTCTCCTTGTTTTGGTGTTCAAGTACATCTAAGAAAGCTGTGGGATGAGGTTTTATGTGTGGTTTTTTGTTTTGTTTTGTTTGTTTGTTTTTTTAAAGAACTGGGAAGATGAAGACAGGACAAATACAAAAACACTAATGGATTTGTTTTGTTTTTTCCAGCTAAAGCTTTTTTATCTGCTTTACAGTATGCATTTGTTTTATACTGCCTTCATAGAAAGAGAATTCATTGGTCAGAGCTACAGAATCATGGTTAAGAACTGTGAAGAAAAAGCCAAGAAATAATGTAATCAATCTCTTGAGCATCAAGGAAGATCCACTGTCCCTAAATCAGGAGAGAGTGAAAAGCTTCTTCAAAGTTGTTGTATCCCTTGATACACAGTTGTCACAATGCTTTTAAAACAGAAGGTCTGTAGTGGATTTGGGCTGATCTTGTGTGCCTACAATGTAACTACTGTGGCAGCAGCAGCTGGAAGGTGGTGAAAAATGTGTGATGGTTCTCTTGCATTGGTGTTCTCTCTGGGCAATGTTACTAGAGGGAATTTAGTTGCCTAAGTAGATATTGGAACTTGAGTGCCATTTTCATGCCTGTGAAGATCCTAAGCAGTCTGACTGCCAGCCTGGTCAACCCCTGTATCCTGGGTCATATCTGTTAACTCTGTAAGAATGTCCCGATATATCAGGGATTTAAGATTGCCCTGTCTGTCTGTATTTAGCCAGCAGAATCCTCAGCTGTTGTGTCTAAATGTAGAAAATAAACCTTTAAATTCAGATTTTTTTTGCTCCGTCTCTGCTGTAATTGTCCAGCTTTTGTTAAGAAAACTGTTGCAACAAATCAGTTGCAGAGTAGCTAATGTGTACAGGATGCTCCTCTGTCATGATTCTCTTGTGTTAATTTTCTTTCATTCTGGGTGCTTGAGATCTGGATGTGCCCTATTTTTTATTGCTCTTGCCCCCTGGTCCTTGTGTGGGCACAGAAGGAGGGCATTGTGTCACAGAGGATGCCTCAGGTGGGCGGTGGAGTAATGGGAGAGTGTGGGCACCATGGGCCTGCTGTCTGCATGGCATTGACCATGGACTTGTCAAGGGAGGATTTGAAAGGCAGCATAGTCCCTGTTGTCAAAGTGCAGCTTCAAGCTTGTCTCATGGAACTCTCTCAGTACTAGCCTCCTGTTGGAGCCCAGGCTTGAACAGGCCTTTACTTTCGTGACAGTTTAAATGCTTTGGTTGCTGAACCATTTTCAGGATCACTGGCAGATGCAGCTTTATTCCTATTTATTGAGCTCAGTACTTAGGAGGAGAGCCACTTAGCCATAGCCTCTACTTCCTTTTATTCACACCTACCAGCACAATTAGCTTTCTCTTAGCCTGGCTCTTTACCTCTTAGTCTTGGTAGTTTACACAGTACTCTCTAAACTCTTACTAAAACACTGCTCAAATTACTTACAACTGGGGCTCTTGAGCTTGCTGAGTGGATCACTTCTGAGTCTGGAGATCATGTCAGGAATGCTTACCCCTTCAGTCAGACTTACACTGGCTACCTTTATTGATTTCTGATAATACAGCTTACAGCCAAGGCAGCAATGACCAGTGCAGGGAAGGATTATTATCCTCAATATATTGAGTATTCATAGCTGTGTTTTAAAGAGTACAGCTCCTGTGTTGCCATGTGGTCATTGACATGTGTGGTGGTGGGTACAGAGCAGCAGGAAAGGCAATATGTGTGTGGGAATGTATGTATGTACAGGTTTGTACATCTTCATACTTCCTTTTAAAAGTAAGAGTTGTCACTTACAAAACAGTCTTTCAATATTGCTTTCTTTACTGAGTTTTTCTTTATTGTCTTGCAGTTTTTTGGAGTTCAAAACAGATAGCTCACCAGATAACAGAATTGCTTTCTAATCTAAATTATGCTTCTTTCATGTTTCACACTGAATAAGGTAGCATAGAGGGTCTCCCATTGTTTATTCTAGTTTCCCTTTCACATTTCAGTGCTGCCCTGAGCCATCATTTTTCCGAAACAGTTGAATGATGCTGGTCCAGAACCCAGTGAATGCAATGAATCAACAGCTGCTGGCTTCAATAAACTTTGAAATAATCCCCAGTTGCCTTAGATTCTACCCTTTTATCTTACCTGTTCTCCATGCTAGTTGCAATTTTAAATCATAATTTCCAAGAATCCATGTTACCATTTTGCAGATGAAGAGCTGAGCATTGTTATTCCTCCATTTACAGTCCCCATTGAAATAGCCAGTGGTAACAAGCCAAAAGTAATGGCATATGAAATACTTCAAAATAAATGACTGATTATGGTAATGGCTGAGTGTAACACCATACCAAGTGTTGAAGCAAATAACTAATAAGTTAGATTGTGTTGAATTGAATTTCATTCCAGCATGTCAGACTCCCTAGTGTGAAAAGGTACTGAATTTGATTTGTATGGGGTTTTTTTCACCAGCCTATATACAGATACAACTTATGAAAGCTTCAAGCTTTGGCCTTGAGTTCTGTTAGACATTGTTGTTGAAATGGGATTGGGTTACTTGGATGAATGAAATTTGGATCAAGGCCTATATTATGTATAAACATTGGTTGCTCACTTTACCGGGATGGACCAGCATGGTACAGTGATAGGAAACTGTTGGCACCAAAGCCGATATTCATGCTGGACGATATTTGAATTGGCATTAACACCACTGATCTAACAGTGCTGTTAACAATAAAATTGGTGCCAGACATCAAAAACATTAATTACCACTATGATAGGAGTGGAATTTTTTTTTCTTTTAACTAGGAGGGAAAAGAGGAGCACTAATCATACATTGCTAGCTAATTATTGAGCTGCCCAGTATTTGGGATGTTTGATTTAGAAAGCCTGATCTATGTCCTGCTCATCTAAGTCCTTACATTGCATGAGACTGGCAATGGCTATGGCAATGGCTATGTGTTTTTTTTCACTCTTACAAGTTTTTGGTTAATACTTTTTGGTTTTATTTAAACACATAAAGCAAACTGGAAGAAACCTCTTTAAATAAAGGCTGAAGGCCTGATTTGGCTT
This sequence comes from Ploceus nigricollis, assembly GCA_013399945.1. Lineage (NCBI taxonomy): Eukaryota > Metazoa > Chordata > Aves > Passeriformes > Ploceidae > Ploceus > Ploceus nigricollis. Next base: position 325,856 of record VXBC01001439.1, on the reverse strand, counting down.
CATCTGATCCCACAAAACAAATTAAAAACCTGAATGAAGCGCAGAGTGCTGGCCTGTGAAAATGTTTCTGCTTCTCGTGGTGAAATAGCACATTTCTTCGAAGTCAGTAGTTACTTATCAGATTAACACACATCCAGCATTTAGTAGTGCCATTCTTCCTTTGTGCATTGAAAACCAGGATCAGGGAGGACAAGGGCTGGAGTAGTGTTTCTTCCACAGATGTGAGTTTCTTGTGTATTCTGCTCTGAAAAGGTGGTCTGTACAGGTGGGTTAAAGCGTGCTGTGTCTCTGTGTTGTGACCAGCCTCCCTCTCTGGAAGTTTTTGGTAAATAGCCTGTGGGAGTGTTGCCTGTGTTGCTTTTACACGTGGGGGTTGCCTGGGCATGCAGGTCCTGCTGGACTAGAGGTGTGTTGGGCCAGTTGCTGCTGGGGCTGTGCCTGGAGGCTGACAAAACACGAGGTTGTCGTGCCTTACCATGAGGGGGTGGCCTCTGGGCTGCCTTTAAGAAGTGATGTAGGCATGGATACTGTTTGTTAAGGTTGCACAAGGCATTGGCACAGCTCTCTGAGGAGGACACTCATCTGAATGGTGCATCTGTTGAGAAATGATTTTTCTATTTTCCCTATGGGAACCTGGTGCTTAGCCTGGCATTGCTCTGTGGTCTTGAAGCACAATACCCTGTTGTGGGAATTGCTTCATAGATGGGAAGAAGCCATCTTCAAATTCCTTCTGAGCATGCCTCTAGGTTACATTTATTTGACAGCATGTGCCAGTAGGTCTTGGCTCCAGAAAATGCCAGGGTCTGTTTGGTGTTTTCCATGTGGTGCCATTTTTAAACTTATTATTCAGACTCTATATCTGCTCATTGTTTGCTGCAGTCTTTCACAGAGTCTAGCTCAGCTGTTTGATTCAGAATCTTATTCTTCCAGCTATGATTTCCTAGGGAGCTTCAAAAGCACTCAAGAAGGGTGCTTTCTGTTCCTGTTTCCATCCTTCTGCATAGTGCTTCCATGAGTCCCACCTAACTGCAACTAATGACACCATTTTATTTTGTCAGCGTGGGGGACTGAGAGATGCTCCTGGCAGGCAGCAGTCCTCTTCAGCCTAGCTATATTTTGCTTCTTGTTCTTCTGACAGTGCTGTGTACTTAGAAGAAAAGGACCTATAAAATAGTCCAGAATTAATTGAGTGCAAAAGTGGGAAACCAGAGGTGGCAGTTGTAGCAGTATTCTTCCTCAGCCCAGCCTTTTTAGAACCATGATGACTTGCATATTATGGCTTGTAGCTATTAGATAAAAATCTGATGATATTTCCCTGAATTTATCTTCAGCTCTGTAACTCTGGCTGATCCTACTGCAAGTACACGTCACCAAGTCAGCGCGAGTGTGGTTGCCAGCGCATCCCTGGTTACAAACCAGCCCTGATGTGCAGCATTCGTGGTGAAGCCATATCCCTTCGTGGGAGCTGGGTGCAATACTTTATGTCAGTGTAGACATGTATCTCAGGTAGAAAACCTGCTGTTTTATTTGTAGTAACCGATTATTTTTATTTTAATCTAGGATGATTTTGGCACTGTATGGTGGACACTGGTATTAAAGGCTATTGGTGCACAACATGGGATGCACATATATACTACAATAATTTGGTGTTTTCTCTGAGGCTTGGTGCTTCCTGGTTGTTTTCCTGCTCATTTTTGTAATGTGATTTTTCGTATACTTCTGTATTATGAACCTTTTTGTTTTTTAAAGCTATCTCTGATATGCAGCTTTCATATCTTGGCTCCCAGCAATGTTGAACCTCATTTTAAAGTCCCTTCGTGTAAAAGCCATCTAGTTATAACTCTCAAAAATAAGAGGCTTGTCTCCTGAGGACAGCTCCATATTGCGGGTGAAGTATAATCCTTAACATTGTTTTTTTGCTTTCAAATAGCTGGGGACAGTAAGTCAAGGAGTGAGAACTCCCTTTGTTTCATGTACTGTGCGTTGCAGGGAAAGAATGTAACAGAGCAGAAAATGAAGAAAGACATAAAAGAATCTCAGCTCAAGGAGGTCAGATCCATCACAGGCTTAGCATTGCCTTCAAAGATGTCTGGGACAGGTGGCAGTTCAAGACAATCAGAGGAGAAGCATCCGCTAGCGCTGAGATAAGGGATTCTTGCAGAATCCTGCTATCTGGTCCCAGTTTGCTTTGATGTAACTCTGCTAGAGAAGACTTCTGGGAGCAGGCTACTGCTTCCCTCCGTGATAGGCTGCTGTTGTTCAGCCTTTTAAGGTCTCATTACAGTGGTCCTTGAGGATTAATCCTCTTTAAGGTTTACATGGGAATGGTTTTGTCTGAAGGCTCAGCCAGGGACCTCAGTACCACCTGTACAAAGCATTATTGGATTCTTTCATTCTATTTTTTTAAGTGGCTCATATTTAACAGTATTTGACAGAAACTAAAGCCAAACATCTTGCCTTTTTTTACTTCCCTCTTTGGCTATTACTGAGTTTTTGTTGAGCACAGCTTGAGCAGTCCTTTGCGGACACTGAACCATTAGCAGTAAATTGTACGCTTCCGGTTACTCTGCTTAGCCTGCTGGTTTTGGCTGTCTTCCCTTTTCTTTTCTTTTCTTGTCCTCACCCCCCTTTCTGCTTCTAAAAGGAGGGAAGTAATGATGTTTGGCTTCAGAATCAGAAATCACCCTTTTGCTGGTTTATTCCCATGCCTGCACTGGCAGATTTTGCATTCATGCTGTTCTGCTCAGTGTCCAAGGTATGGGAATGTCATCAATTATCAGCATTAATTTATTAAAAGAACACATTGGCACTTTATAAAGGTTTGTTTATGAAAATACATTTGCCACTTTGAAATGACAAAGCTTGCTTTTGCTGAAATTCCCACTCATGTGGGAATCATACCTGGATTTGGAGATGCAGTAGCAGGCAAGTGCCTTCCAGCTCCCCAATACATTCTGTTCTTGGTATTATTTCTGTGTAACTCTGTTACAGATCTGCCTCTTAAAGATGGAAAAAAGGCATGCATCCTTGATGCCAAAGAAACGAATGTTACTCAGACCTGGAGTCTCTTTTCCTAGTGTCATTCATCATTTCCCTAATTGAACTTAGTGTTACAAAGTAATTTTGATACTGTAACTTCAAGATGGTGGCTGCAGTAAAAGACTGACAAAGTTTCTGCTGAAAACAGTATCCATGATCCTGACAGGTGAAAGTAAAGTTACTGTTCTGAGGGTAATAAACAGTTTAAGAGACTCTTGTCGATGTTGCAGTGGAAGTCCTTAAGTTTAGCTCTTCTGAACCCATATCGAGCATCTTGATGGTTCTAATTCATTATGACAAGTGATAGTGTATTTTAGTTTAAAAAAAAAAGGCAACAAACAATTCCTACCTAGAAAACTCAGCAATAGCTATAGCTATAAGTTGAATCCTTTCGGTTTAACATAATGAATTGTGCCTTGTTGCCTAGAGAATAACATGTCATGATTTACGTAGTGGTTCAACTTTATGAATAAAAGGCAAGGGAAACAGCATCTTCATAAACCTGGGTTTTGTTTTGAGCACTCTGTTTGGAAGTTATCTGGTATGTTAAAGAGTGCTTGTAATGTATGTATAGCAGATTAGTTTTCTTTATCAATAAAAATATTATAGGAAACTCTATAGCTAATGCTGGCTATATAAAACTGTATGGTGCCATTATAACCATAAATATGCCTGTTACCTTCGTACACTGCACATAATTTAAAATTAGTGCACGTGCTTAATTTTTACGGTGTTTGTGAAGATTGTTAAATTCTGCCCATACAATTTTTTTCCCTGTTAGCTAATTCTGAGAGGGTGGAAGGATGAGAGAAGCAGAAACTAAGGAAAAAAATGCTAACTCAAATAAAGGTAATGAAAAATCATGACGTGAGGTGCTGTAAATTCTTTCAAGAACACCTGTTGTCTGAAGAAATACAGACATATTCTTGGTGGCCTAACTTTATATAAATCAGAGAGGTGTGCCATTTTATGCACATCCAATCAAGTGCTGTAGCTGTAGTCTTGATGAACATATTGAATATGTTTATAAATAATATATTCTATACTTACTGTCTCTAAGCTACAAATACTTTGAATGACATGATGTTAAATTTCTATTCACCTTCTTCAATTTCATGTTAGAGCTAGTTGTCAGCAGTTTGGACTTCTATGGAACTGATCGGGAGGTTGCTGTTTCATTTCTGAGTTTATAAAACACAGAGAATGTGAGGGTTTTTTTTATTCCACCTGATGATAAATGCATGGAAACTGTCAGTGCTAGGTTTAACTGAATTTAATGGCTATTTATGTAATTTCAGTGTAAAGGTGTCGTTATGAAGCATCTTTTCAAACTGAATGTCAACTGCACTGCAGTTTGACAATGTTTCATCACATAGTTAAGTGTTTTCCAGGTGAAAAAATGTGCTTGACAACACCAACCCAAGTTGTGACCTCTTCTCTAAAGAGCTGTGGCTCCTTTTTCACCCAAACACAAGTGGGCTGGATAGGAAAAAAGGGAGGACTGATTTCAGACTGCTTGTTGGGAATGTGATGCTCTGGTCAACTGCACAGTCTACAGCAAGGCAAGAAATGGATAGAGCTTCCTTCTGGGTCCTGGGCTGACTCCTGGGCTTGTCTTTATCCAGGTTGTAAGAAATAATGTTTCTTGGAGACAAGGAAGTGAAATGGCTGGCTGTTGCACTGTTAGTACATACACCGTGGGAACACTTACTTATTGTAGTATTAGTCTTTTCTAAATAACAAATATAAGTAGAAATTAGTGGGAATTAGCCATTCTGGGAGTTCAAAGTGTAAGGTTCAGCCATTTTTTCATTGTGAGAGTAAATCAATCTATGAAATGAAAACCTGGGTGTTTGCTTTCAGGTTTTTTTCCTGTTGTAACATAAAGCAAAAAATAGAATATTTGATTCTGCTCATTCAAACAATCTTGGAAAACTCCTGAAAAAAAGATTTCAGAAAGTTATAATGGGCTAAAAATAGGGTTTTGTAAGACCTTATATAAATCCACTGCACCAGGTGCTACCCAAACCTCTCCTTATATATGTGTAAAAATACATATACACGTGTATACATATTTATATTACATATGTTAAAAATTCCTTTGCAGCTTTGGGCCTTTATGCCTCTCATGAGTCCAAAATTTTTCAATAGTAGTAAATTCTGCATTCTATATTATTAGCAGTGGAATCTTACTTTTATTTTTTTTTCCTACAAAAAAACAAAATTGTAGTCAAAACTGATCTCATGCTAACAAATGTAGAGTGGACTAGGAGTTGTTGAAAGTCCAATGGTTATACCACAGTGTCTTTATTTGTATTTAGAAAATGCTTAACAACCTGAAAATTCAAAAAAAGCAATACAGCAGAAATGTATCAAGTATTATATTTATTTATTTACATACACAGATGTCATAAGCTGCTGAATGCTGCTGTTAGCACGTACAAAGTACTTTCAGAAGTGGCTGTAACAATTGTAGTTGCTAGCTCTGTAAGAAGAAACAAAAACTCAAAAAATCTGTTTTAAGCAATGTGATCTGGGAACTGTAGGAATTCACCTCAGTTAAGTTGCTTCAGTGAATTGTAGCTGCCAGGTGTTGTGTTAAACACTAAGTAAAAATTCAAATCATGTTAGCAGAGAGTTTGATTAGGAACAAAAAACTGGATGGATTTTCAAATTGTCTTCTTTCAGAGCCTTTTAGAGTCTCCTTGTGTATGACTCTTTCTTTGGTCTTTCTGTCAAGGTAATCCAAAGTTTTCTCCTTATTTTCTGTGAAGTCTTATGTACTCTCTCTTCTGATATAATTCTCCTCATCCTGCTTAAATATGCACAGGATCATTAATTTCCCTAACTGCTCTGTATACTTTCTTCCTGGCCCGTCTCCCAGAACTAGAGCTGCTTTGGATTTATTGATCTGTCTTCCGTTCATGCTAAGAGAAAAATCCTCAAAACTTAGGTTTTTTCTGTGGACTCTGCTCTGTTAGATCCTGTCCTGAGCTTGCATGTGCTGCAGAGCTTTTCATCTTGGAAAAGGCAGCATAACAATGGCCTATAAGGTCTAGCAAGGACCTGAATACTGGGTGTCAGATCAGAATCAAAATGTTACTCAAGCAGCTCTGACAGGGTTTTGACATCTAGTAGGTAATTTCTCTCTTGTCTAAACACCCTGCAGCTTTAGAGGAACATACAAGTCTTGGATATCAGGTGGCCAGCAGGGGTTTTCTGTGGTGAGTGCTGCAGTGTGAAACACTGGCCTTGGCTCTGCAGGTAGGCAAAGCTCATTCAGTAAAGCTATGGTTGTTCTGTAGAGCAAACAAATTGATTTTGAACTCATTAGGGATGAAATCCCACCACACCCAAAACAGCTGAAGGCTTTCTGTATGTTCAGGATTAGGTTTAATAATCTTAAAACTAGGATACAGATGAAGTACTTCTAAAAATAGCATGATTAAAAGTGATTCCTTTTTGGAATTTTGATCTACTGTCTATTTTGCTGGTTTGTGCTACATATTTTTTCAAGGTGTGACTTTGGTGAGGGAAAAGGAAAGTAATTTTTTCCATCTGCTCGTTCAAGCAGTTTTCTAAGATAGGAAAGGAGTTGTAAAACATGATTTTTCATAAATTCAATATAGAACAGTGATTAATTGAGAATGTTTTTTCATCACATTTCTTTTTCCAAAAAATGAACAAAGCTCCAGGATTGATTTAGAAAGGCCCCATGTCGTGTTCTGTATGAAGCGCTATTTTTCTCTCAAAGGAGGCATGCACAGATCTATTTTCCGTTTGTAGCAGCTGACAAGCAGACAGTTTGAGATTTGTTGGAGATCTCCAAGTAAGTTTGTGGCAAAGACACAAATAAAAATCTTTGTCTAATGCGCTATGATCATGCATTACTAATTAACTAGAAAAACTTTCAAAGTGGATTCAAATCTCTCTTCCTAGGCAGGGTTTCAAGTTGGGTAACTTTTTTTTAACCCTTTATTTTTTTAGATGTCCTTTCAAAGTATTGTTTGTCACAATTTTTTCACCTGAAGCTTAAAAACTGAGATTGGGACAGTAATTTGAGGGTTGATTATTGTTTAGGCTGTAAACATTTCTTCAAGAACTGGAGTCAAGCTACAGCTTGATGCAGCAATGTAAGTAAATGGCTGAATTTTCAGAAGTGATGAGCATTGAGAAGTTTTTCTGGAAGCTCTTTAGGGCTTGGTAATTTGAAAATGAAGAGTGTTTTCTCTAATTCATTTGTAAAGTCTAACTTAGAGTTCTGATTTCTAAAAATCTTGGTCCTAGTTTCTAGTCTTGAAGTTGGATATCTTTGTGTGTATTTTGCCAGTAACCAAGGTGAATATGGACTGTGCTGTAATGTATGTGGTTAATTTTGCTTCACAATGAAAGTGCAGATGATGTCAAGTGTGCAGTGAGTGCATCAGGTCTCAGAGGAGCAATTATCAGCCTGGCCAGCTCTACTCACACCTAGAGTTTTACATGATGGGCTCCTTTTTTTCCTCACTTAGTGAAAGAAGTTTCTGTGGGGGTTTTTGTTTGTTATTTTTTGTTTCTTTTGTTGTTTTTTTTAATTTAAAAAACATCAAATACTCTTAAGCCTATTGTCATATTGCAGTGTACTCTTGTCCTTGTAACCCACAATCTGCACATTGTTTCAAAAAGTCTCTTATAGTTGAGTATTGGCCTCATTGTCCCTGAGATAGGATTTTCATGCAATAAAGCTGAAAACTCTGCATATGCCAACAGAAGAAAAAAAAAAACAAAGGAACTTGGACACAACAGGTAGTGTAGGGACCTCATGGGGAAACTCCCTAAAGAAAACACTCATTGTAATAGCCAGTTATTACAACAGTGGAATTAACCTGTCACATAATTTGTACAATCCATGCACTTATAAATGTGAAAATTAATAGTTAAGGCTGTCATAAATCTTACACTACCCTCATAGTAAATAAGCACATTATTCTTATCAACTTTAAACTACATTAACTCAACCCCAAATAATTACTAGTTGAAATTTTCATTTTGTAGTAGAAGGAGACAGACTAAATTTGGACTCTTGTTTGGAAAACCCTAAGTGCTGCTCTTGTAACTGTAGTGTCCAATACTAAGAACTACACAGAAATCTTGTATGAAAGATTACTAAAACTGATATATTTTGCTAAGTACTTATTAATGATCTGTTACTGAAGACCCCAAATACTAGTCACTAGCTGTTAAATTTTTACCAAAGTCTGTGTTATATGTCCTTTTGAACTTTGCACAGAATTGTATAGGAATTTTTTTTTTACATTTTGGAGTGCTAAACAGAAATGTTTGCTTTCAAATAAACTTAACAAAATGGAGAATTTGCTCTCTTAAAACCAAACAGTTTGATAAGGTGATATAACACAATTGTAAAATCCCATCAGTTTAGGCCATGACGTTGTAAGTTCAGGTAGGTGGCCCAGACAGGGATTGAACCCACAGGCTTGGTGTTCTAACACCACTCCAACCAACTGAGCTAATCCCAGGGCCCCCTTATCTGATGAGGATACAGGGACAGAGTCAAAATTTTGTCCACAGCTACTTCTTTCTTGACTTTTAAATTGGTAGGGTTTTAAAGTGATGTGTGAGCTAGGTAGGCTTCTGTTACCTAGCAATGTTAAACAGACTTCTGAAATGCTGTATTTGGAATAGGCAGTTTTGAACTGTCATTGAATGGAACAAACCTGGGTATCCCTGGCACTCTCCAAAAGCAGATATTGCTACAACTTCTCCAGATGTTCCTTTTGTTGGGAAACCTGTGGAAAGCAAATGGCTTTCAAATTGCCTTGAACTTTAAGAAGATTTTTAGAGAAGAAAACACCATGAAGTAAGATCCTGATCTTCCGAAAACCCCACCTGTGTTGGAATTGAATGAGGGTACCACAGGGACAAGTAAACGTGTTGATATTTAGTGTCATATTCCTGCGCACTGAGTGATCCCCAAAGCAACTGGTGCTCCAGCCCAGTAAGACTTAACCAGTGCTTGCTGAACCAATACCTCAGCAAAAATTAAACTGACCGTTGTTTCAAAGCATGAACGTGCAGAGTGTATAGGTGCTAATAAAAGAAATGGGTATTTTCTGTATGTAGCAAAAACCACCAAAGATAGCTTATAGTAAGGTTGAGTATCCAGATTTTTTGTTTTTTATAATAGAATAGATGGGAGTACTGTTCATTGGCAGAAATTACAGTATTTATTTAATTACAGAGTTAGGATTTGTGTGCATTATAGCATACATAAATAGCAGGCATCATTCAGTAATCCTGATTTTCTTGCCTTCTTCCCCTAGTCCTCTTGCCCTGAAGGAATAAAGGAAAAATATCAAAACAAACCTTCATTACAACCTTTCAATAAGAGACTAGGAAGGGTGCCGTGAGCAGTACTATGCTGATATGTATTAATAAATATTAGTTTACTGCATACCACAACAGAGAGTAAATACATGCAATTACTTGCAAATTTCTTCAGTGCTTGTACTTATAAATCTCTGCCTCAATCTTCCCAGCTGGGAGTTAGTCTGGTCTTTCAGCTGTGGAAGCAAGGCTTTGTTCTCATGTTCAGCTTTGGCTCAGTCTGGAATAATTCAGAAACGTATTAGATAGATTGCTGCTCCCAAAAGGCATAATGAAATAACCTTCACTCCCAGCCTTAGGGAAATAAGCACACAATCGGGGTTTGGGCAGATTTCTCGATTAAACAAAGAACTTACTGTGCACAAATTGCTCCCTAACAATTTGTAAAGAGTCCACTTTATAAATTTCTTGCAGATGTAAAGCTGATATTTTTAATCAGAATGGCAGGGCTATTAAAGTTGAAATGTCTTCAGTGTTCTCCTTTTGCTCTATAATTAGTATCAGAAAGATTTAGATTTAAAATAGAATTGGTAACACATCCTAGGTTATTTTTGATTTGTTTTGGGGAGTCAGTGAAGTGCAATGTCAAACCTAAGCTAAAATCTCCACTTAATACATACAGTGAACTTAATCCATCTGGAATAGATTCAGAATAACTTGGTGCTGTCAATTTTTATTTTGTTTAATTTCATATGGTGTTCAGCAAAGGAATGAAAAGTTATTGCATTTAATGTTGTTGTGACTTAAGGTGTTCTCCAGTCAAATTATTCAATAAATCAAAATCAGGCTGTGGTTGTAGCTGCAAAGTGTTGTTTAGAACAGAATATTTAGGAGATTTTTTGCAGCTTTTCATTGATTGAACAAGACTCGTGTCATGCAAAAAGCATGCAGTATTTTGATGAATAGCTGTATTAGATGGCCAGTCTAGGGACCCAGTAAATACAACTTCTTATTTTACCAGCCTTTGTTTTTAGCTTGAAGGCTTCAGTGTAAAAGAAAATGCCACTTGAGTATCATTCTGATTTCTTACTGTTTATGTACAACCTATGCTCTTATCATCTGAAACATCCCCATACATTTAAAAATACGTATTTATTTTCTGTAGATTAGCTTGCCACTGATTACCTCATTCTTCAGCTAGTTAGATGGTTCGAAGTCTTGCTCTCACCCAAATGTGCAAGGATATTACTACAGTTCATGGAGAATGGTAGAGATTTTTAGGCAGTCTTTTCTGGGAAGCAATGTTCCTGATCCTTATGCTGGTGTCTGTCCGCATCTCCGGCTGAAGTCGATAGTCCTGCAGTCACAGAACAGAGAGCAGAATCCATTCCCCAGTTTCCTATGTCATGCTGAAGAGGAGCTGTGCTTGTATCAGCACAGCTGTCAGCAGATGCTGTTAGGTCCTGTTTCTACAAGCACAATCTTCAATTTCAGTTTAAACAGACCTGATTAAAAAAAGAAAAAAAAGAAAAAAAAAAGTGAACTTTGGTCAAAATGCATGCAGCTACCTGGCATGAAGTTCTGCTGCTCAGCTGCAGGAGTGCATATTCAGCTGCTGCCTGCAGCGGTCCTGGGACACCAAAGGTGCCAGTGTAGCCTGGGGAGCTCCTGCCAGTTTGGGGGTGAGCTGAGTGTCCTGCCCCAGACATCATCTGTCCATTGCTCTGCTCTGACAGTAAGTTACCAGCTGGGGAGGTTTTGACTTGGAGATTCTCTGCAATGTTTTACTTCTTTTTGCAGCTAATGTGTAGTTTCTCATGCAGGCCCAACTGGCCTGACATCATCTATTGCTTTCAAAAAAAGTATGTGAGACATAAGCAGGAAACCTGCTTGTGTGCTTTATTACATCAGTGACAGAATTGGAGTTCTAGAGTTGTGTAAGTTTCGGTGTGGTTTGGGTATGTGTTTATAGGGAGACAAACAAAAACATCTAAATGCATCCTCACTGAAAAATGGACTTGCCATATTTCTACATAACTATGTAGCACTCTTGTTTGTCTCATTTACACTTTATGTGTAAAAACAGAAAAAAAACCTCCTAAAATGGTTTTAGGAGAGATTAGTGAGAAAAAAATGCATAGGAATAGAAGCTGCACTCTATTCAGTCTGCTCACTGTGAAACAAAACAGTTAAATGTTAACCAGCATCTTCAGCTAAAGAGAAAAAAAGACACAATTAAATTTACCAGGAAATTAATCTTTTACTCTGTTTCATGTTTGACAGGACCTTCTGACAACTTTTACCCATTAAGCAGATAGGAAACACTGTTCAAACAACATGTATTCTGATAGCTGAACTCAGGGTTAGAAAATGAACTTTACAGTTCTAGCGGACATTTAATTAAGTACAGTATCGTTCTGCCAATAGAGACTGTAACAATTGCTTGAGGTGCTCTGCTTTTGCGCTGGAGAATCTGCAGTGGCATGTTGAACAAGAAGGCCCCAGCTTGATTTTCTTTTAAAATTGTGCTTAAATGTATACTAGATACACATTCATCACTTTAATCTAAACTCTACTGTAAATTAACATATATAGCCTCTGAGATCATACACTTTCACAGAAGTACTCTAATGAAACTTGGCAGCTTTCACCCCATAACATCATTTGTTCCATTCACTAGCAAACACAGACCTTAAACAAGTCAAAACTGTGCTCAGTAATGAGTTCCATTATTTTTCTTCATGTTTTTGGAGCCTCAAAAGCCTCCTGTCCCATGTCTTTATTTTACACTAAGTCAAAAAAGCATGACAAGCCTGCAGATGTATCAAAGGAAAGCTTTCTCATGTAAGATCTTGAGATATTTGTCATTGACTGTAGCCTAGCGTGGGACTTCAATTAGCATGAGTGACTTGTCAGTAAGGAGGCTTTCTTCTCAAAACTGGTACATGAGCAGCTTGATGTACATGGATGCTGTTACACATACAGTTGCCTGGATGATTCTGTCATACTTTTGCATCCCTATTAATATTCATAGAGTGCTGACATGAAAACCAGGTGCCAAAGTAAGCTCATAAATATTAAAGTTTTATTTGAATTAATTATTTCTTCTGACCTCATGGAAAAGTGCATGCTATTTATCACAGACACACCACTTGTGCTGGGCTGAAGCGTGACATTGTCAGTAGGAAATGAGGTGAGTTGCTCAGTTATGAGGTGGAATGTTGAAACTGAGAAATTGAGAATTTGACTTGACATGCTGTGTTGCTCCTCCATGAGGGGAAACCAGCATAACTCAGTTTTGGCCATCTTAACCTATAGCAATGAGAAGGGGAAAAAAAGCTGTAGGAAGAACCTTTTATCTTGAAAACACTATGTACTGGGGAGAAAGTAAAGGAGCATCTTCATGCGGTTGGTCCCTTGTGTGAGCTGTGATGTCTGACCTGTCTCTGCTCTGAGCCCTGACTTGAGCTCACGACAAGTGAGTTGGAGAGAGAATGGGCCTGCACCTTGGATTGATTTATACAATCTTAGGGTTTCTGCTAAAGAGGGCAGATAAACTTTGAGTTTATCCTGTGTCTAACTGCTCTGCCTAATAGTGTAGGCACCACTAATATGTAAAAGACATTAAAAAGCTGTGGGTTTGCATGTTTTCAAATTTCTTTTTCTTATGCTCTCGTAGGTAAATCTAATAAATCTAATGACATTCATCTTCAAGATAAAAAATAATCATGGCAGCAGTCACTTCTGCATCGAAAACAATTACTGGAACGCAGTCAGTACAGATCTTTCATCTTCAGTAAGCAAATGGTTTTGTAGTCATTCAGTAGTTAATATTTGGTTTTATTGCACTGAATTAACAACCTATCATGGCAGCTAAAAATAACCACAAAGTCTTTGTGAGATCTTACTCGTATTTTTTTTCTTGGTAAACATGTACAAATTTAATTTTAACTGTTAATATATGTAAATGCAGCTTCTTCATGAGTTCTGTTGGGTTTTTTTAATGTTGAAAATAGCATTAAGTGTTAGTAAACTGAAGTAGAATTCTAGTTGCAAGGAAAGGAAAATCAGTTCTAAAATAAATACTTCCCCTTAAAACATATGCCTGATTCAACATATGGGCTGATGGCCCACTGAAGTCTTTTACTGATGTCAGTGTTGGTCTGCACACCAACCTATTGATAATAGGTCAGTTAGTGGCTTTCAGATTATCTGTATGGATTAACCTCCTCACTGTGTCTTTGGGGCTATTCTGATGAGCTCTCTAGATACATAATTTTGGAAGCAGGATGAGGTTAGAGGAATTTGTCTTAGAGGTGTTTTGCTTCTATTATATACATATATATATGTATTGCTTCCATTCCCATTTGTTTTTGTCTTGGATTCTGCTCACCTTGTACTTTATTTCAGTCAGATATTTTTCCTTCTCTTTTCATACAGTGTCTCTGCAGCATGTTTAGATACTGATTAATGGGTACCCTGACTCAGAACACCTGGCCACTGTGAGTTTTTCATTTAACAGAGGATAAGGCAGCAAAATTTAGGGCATAGAGCTCTCTCATACCTTATTCTGGTGATCACATTTAAACAGCAATCTCATACATTCAGACTCCACCATGTAGGGGAAAACTGCATATGCATCTGATAATATATATGTGCAGTTGTTGTTAGTTGTTTTCCCTTGGGTCTCTCTAGTACCCCACAGGTTTTAGTTCATGTGTCACTTTGTTTTGTCTTTATTCTCCATGCTCCAGAATCAATAAGTATCTCACTCTTTTTGTAAAAGAAACTGATGATGATGCTCTATATATTTTTCTCTGGCCCTGTCTGTGGTTAATTATTTTCACATGGAAATCATAACCAACTTCCTGGTGCAAGAATAGTTTTGCTCTCTATTTCTCTTGCTCTGTCGAAGTATGTATGTGTCTTGTATTGCAGAGCATTTATTCAGAGCCTGTGTTCTGGTTGTTCCCTTCTTTGCTTGGTACTTATTGAGAAAGGAATGAAGGTTAAGAATTAAGATGAACATAAATAAGGGGAGATTATGTTGGTGACTGGTTTAAGGCTTGTATAGTCAGTGGTGAGAGCTGGGAGCATGCAGGGCAGCCTGTGACATTTGCTCCACCTTCATTGAGGTGGAGTAAATTGGTCCTGCAGGTATTTGGGTCCTTGATTTTTCTGGAAGCGTAGGAAAAAATCCCTTGGACTGAGCACTAACCTTTTGGATGGGCCACTCACATGCCTGGTCTAAGGCACATGTAAAAGTGGGTGCAAACAGCATTCCAGAAACCATATGACCATCCTAAGGATGAAAACATGCGCAAATGTGAGTCTTGTCACCAAACACTTGGGTGCCCACTGAATATATAAGTGATTCTTCCACTTTGTGGTTCACATCTTACATGACCAAATTGTCTTGAGGAGATTTTTGTTTCCAGTTTGCCTGTTAGTAAAAAGGAATCTGTGTTCAGGGCTTTTTAGAAGAGCCTCATTTTTTCTGTCCACTTCTGTGCCTGTGTTTGCTAGTCTCTAGAACATGCCTGAAGTAATAGGTTTTTCTGTAGTCTCAGCTACCTCATAGATGTTTTCCTCAATAAAACTTCCACTTAACTTTAGAAGCATGGATTCTTCTCAGACTATCTGATGTTACCTAATAGGTGAAAAAATATATTTGACACATGTGTTCAGCATGAAAGCTCACATCCTGGTGTTTGAGTGAACTTGTGCTGAACTGAAAATAAGAATGTTGATCGAATGGTGGACAACATGTATGGTATACTGTAGTTAAGTGTACACAGCTTACCAGATCCATGTGTAATCATGGTACTGAATATATAGAAAAAACACAAAAAAACACAAACAAAAAACCAAAACAAAATATATGCTGTTCCAGGAACCACATAGCCTTCAGGGGCTGAATATATATTTATTTTTAAATAATCTTTTTTCTTTTTTAATAAATCTTGCCAGAAGGGGTTTCTTCTCTTTTCCTTTTTATGTCTGTACTTGAATAAAAATTGAATTCATACAAGGTGGCAGGACAGCAACAAAATACATAACCTTTCTGAAGGTAAGAAATAGGAAAAAAAATAAAAAGTTTGTAAGAAATTCTAACCCTGAGAGAGAGAGATCGAAGAGATTCAAGGAGAACTTTGTTTGCTTTGCATGGCTGTTCTGCTCTTCTGTCAGCTGGGCCCAAGGTGACAAGTTGTTGACTCAAAAGGCTCTGCAGGAATGTTAAATGGTTATCATTATTTAATACTTGTGCTCTATTAAGTGACAGCCTCTACTTTGCATCTTTGAAATGCTTTTCAAGCACGCACTAGTTTTCAGGGCTGGAGGCTGTTCTTTTTTGCAGGTGGGCCCTGAGGTCTTACTTTAATCCTGCAGTGAAGCTGAGCAGGGGAGGCGTTATAAACAGAGTTTCTACTTTTGCTGGTCCCTAACTGCTCTTTGTGGTACAGAAGCAGACTCAGATAGGTTGGCTCACTCTGGGAATTATGGCTGGTGGGCCAAGTCCCCCTTTTACCTGTGATTACTAAAGCTGTTCATTTAGAAGCTCTTTGATTAACTTGTTGGTATGCAAACTATACATATGGCTGATGAAGTTCCCATGGGGTACTCGTGCAACTTTTCTGCTGGTTAGGAGAAACCTAAACTGCCTTCATTTTGGGGGTGGCAGGGCTAAGTTATATTTCATTTTTGGTATCCCTCCTGAATTAAATACCATTCTCTTATTCCAGTATCTTACTGTGAGCTTTACAGTTCTCACCAAGAACTGAAAATACTACCAAGCTTGCTGAAAACCTGAATTAGAATGTTCAAAAAACTGTCAATAATGATGAAGTTTCGGTTTGGTTTGACTTTAGGGAACTATAACTTTAGGGAATTTAAAAGTTTTGTATTTCAGTCTCTTCTGGGAGCCCTACTCTTTTAGTCTTGACTTTAATTACTGTATACTCCTTCCTCTTAGGTCTGGTCCCTCCTGTGAGTTTTGTGACATATTTTGGACAGTTTTGCTTGCTTTGTTTTGCAGCTAACTCTTAAATCACTGTAATCTTGTCAATGCTACCTGATTATTTCAGCTTAGAATATCTCTACTGCACAATTGACATGCTTTATAATTACTATACATTTGTACTTAAAAACTAAATCCAAACAATGAAAGATTTGATCATACAGCTGTGGAAAAAGCAGCAACACCTCAAACTTCACCATGTTAAACCTCTAATTTCATTTGTATGTTTAATTATTGTTTTTGTCATCAGATGGTCTTTCCTTTTTTGTCTTTCCAGTATTGCAGTACAATAGTTATCCTTTAAATATACTTAAGAGAAATTGTAATTTTTGCAACACCTGTGAAATTGTCTCTTAGACCTCTTGCAACACTGCTGCTGCCCTTTATGTTAGGAGCAAATGTTAGCTCAGCAGAAATCAGAATGAGAATTTAAGACAGTTAAGGTACATTAAAGTCTTTATACTCATAAATTCAGCATTTTTCACTTAAAGGGCTTGCATTTTTTATGAATAGACATCTAGTGTGTAAAAGTTGAATACATTCAGCACACAATGAAAAATATAATTGTTAACAAAGAAGCTGGGCTGCAAGAAAATAGCCATAATACTAGGAAAATATCAAATTATGTGACAGTAGTTGCACATTTTTGAAGCATGACCAAATAACATATAATTCGAAGCATTTCCCTACATCCTTGTTGTTTTTTCCCCCTTGGAACTGGGAGGAAATGGATACTACACACCCACCCATTCACAAAAATCCTGGCAGGAGGCCAGTTTCCCTCTCTCTTCATCCATGAGCCAAGCTCCGGTCTCTTTTTCCCTTCTCGTTTCTTACTCCTCTTTGCAGTCACTGCCTGCCAGATTTGTACCTATTTCAGAAACAAATGAGCTCTATGAGACCTTCTCAGAGAGGTTTTCTAGTATTGCTCATTATCCATACAGATCCTAAAACATGCGTTTATGCTGGACTCTGTCTTGTTGGGGATTTTTTATTTTAGTTTGTACTTTATTTCGTGATTCTCCTTCAACTTTCTCTCTGTTCTTTTCTGTTGTTTCAAAGTGTCTGTATTGGCACAGGCTGCTGCCAGCAAGTGGCGGGGGAAAAAAGAGTTTAAAAGCCCTTGCACACATCCGTATGCCAGATCTTTGCCAATACCCCTTCCCCACCTGGTTTGGCAGCAAAAGTAATACCTGTTACGGCAGCAGCGGCTGCTGCAACTACTCCAGAGATGCTGTGGCTGGAGCAGTGTGGCAGGATTTAAATGCACAGTCCCCCATGCCAGCACCTGGGGGTTTGAGTCTGAAGCTGTCAAATGAAAAACAGGGTGTACTGAATTGTCCCCATGGTGATTCTCAGCCACTTTGGGAATGTGGGTTTTGGATCGTGTCCAAAGTCTGATTTTCATCCACCACCTAACCCCCCCTTTCTTTTTTCTTTTTTCCATGATGGGGTTAACACCATCTGAAGAGGCACTAGGATATTAAATAGAGAACATTGGCTCTTCCCAGCAGACGCCTCTTTTATTTGACAGGCTGGAAACTCCCTGGCCCGCTTTAGCTCTCAGTCTGCTAAAGAGCTGGTAAGGTATGATGGTCTACAGGAGAGCGAATGTGTCCGTATATGTCAAAGAGTGCCTAGTACAGCTGAGCCCCATTTGAGCTGCTGGCTTTGATCACTGCTGCCTTGGGAGCAGAATTGGAGCAGTACTTTAGCATCCTGCTGGCCACAGCTGGGCTTGTGTCCACATTCCTTGGGCTGGGGGTGAGCATGGAGCCTGCAAGTCCATCGCAGTCAGAGGTGTGTCTGCTGCTGGTGCTTGTGCCTAGTGGCATCCCATCAGCTCAGGTGCTGATGCTGAGTGTGGTGGGCAGCATGCAGGCTACCCCAGCTCTGGGCTCCCTGCCTGAATAAGCAGGCCAGGATGGTAACTGCAGTGCCAAGGTTTATACTGTCATGGTTTATATTACCACAGCTCAGGTCTTGTGGGGATCTTGTGAACCAGACTGTGCAAATGCAGTGCAGCCATGGCTTTGCACATGTGGGGCAGCAGCTCCAGGCTTTTCAGCCCACTCCACTGTCCCTGCTGTATTAGCAATGACAGGGGGCTGTGATGAGAGACGAAGAGAAGAGTGTTGCCAAAGCAGAGGAGGGAGATTGTGGCCTCTTTCTGTGGCTGCAGGAGGGAGTCCCTATGATAGCTTAGCTGTATGTGGCATTTTGGGGCTGAAGGAGCATACCAGATCATTGTGTGGCTTATGCATGGGAGAGTGCTCCCAGTCCTCAGTACAGCTCTGCTATTGTCTGATGTCTGCACATGCTGGTTAGATCTCCTGCATGCAGGCAAAGCCTCAGTGGGCTGCTCTATGCATGTACCAAATGTCCCTACTCCTGGTAGACTTGTGCTTTCCGTAAAGAATGGAATATACATTGCGGCACTTAACAAGACTACTTTGGTTGGTTAAATTTCTTCTTCTGCCAAGCCTCTTTCTGGCTCCCAAAAAGACATTACAATCCAGGTCTGCTGTGTAGTTTGCTGGGTTTGTGTAACTGAGGTGAGTAAACTGGGTTTTCAGTCTTACTGAGCAGCATATTGATGCAAATCTGGTGCTATGCATGTCCCCTTAACTTGGCTCTGGTTTCAGCAAGGTTTTCACAGTCCTCTGTGAGCACCAGCTCAGTGCCAGAGAAGAAGGAATTTCCCTCTGTTCAAGGCATACAGCTTTGAGCCGGGGATTTCTGTCTGCTGAGCTCACGTGCACAGGAGAAACGCCATCTGCCCGTGAGCCAAGTGCTTCAGTTAAGAATGAACTTAATTGGGGATTACTTACAGAGGGTTTGCTGCACCCCCTGACCTCTACCCCATTATGTGCAGCTTGGGAGAGGAGGGAATGTGAGTCTCTTGTTTTCTCTCTAAGCCTGTGTCTGAAAAGGAAACTCCCCTCATTTTTTTTTTTTAAAGGCAAATTCTATGCCAAACCCACAACCAGATACAAATAGGAATGAATGCCAGAAGCAAAAGCAGCGAAAGGGAGCTTTTCATTTTGAAAACAGCTTTCCCACCTGGCCAAGAACTCTCTGCATGTGCCTGGCACGATGGGGCAGCCCTCGCTGAGGGCCTGCTTGGTGCTCAAATGCTTATTATCTTCTCCATTTAATCCTGGTTGTTGGTGCCTCACTTTGATCGTCCCAAAATCTTTCAGGTGAGAGGGGAGGAAAGGCATGTACGTCTTGTCCTGAGGATTTACATGCTGCCTGAAATGGAACTTACAGCCTGGCTGCTTTAGGAAGTAGCTCCTTAGATTTCTGCCAGAACAGGCCAGAGGCCAGCCTTTTGTGTGAAGGAGAAAGTGGTAGATACTGGTCCTTTTGAAACAGCTTCTCCTCACTTCACCTTCTGCCATATCTCATCATAGGGTCATTCACTTCATCCCAGTAAAAGTTTGGTGGTGGGGATTACCTCTGTTGTTGGTTTTCCCTGGGTTCTACCCATTAGGTACTAATGAGTCCTATGAAAAATAGCTTTCCACCTACTAAACTGCTACCTGCTTTAACCATTTGGGAGTGTTCAGCAAGTTCTGGAGATCCATTTTGGTAAACTGAAGAAAATGCCAAGTGTACTTGTTGCTGTTTTATAGCCCTGATAATGTTTGTGTATGAGAAAGGGACAAGCTCCTCTTATGTGCTCTTCATCTGCACTGAAAGGCAACTTGTGCCACCATTATTGTAAACATCAGTGAAGGGTTGCCATCTCATTTTGACTAATGAGAGTATGTCCTCAAGAGGAATCTAGGAGCACAGGCTATTGTTGATCCGACTTGTTCACATTCCTCTATCAAGAAGGCTGCTGAACTCAAGCGTGATTGAGAGTCTCTCAAGGATGACCCTGGGCTTGGGCATCAAGTGAGAGGTAATTTTTTGCAAAGAACTGTCACCCCAAGTTAAACACTTGGAAAAGACAAGCCATGGTGATATCTCATGGAGTTAAAATAGAGACCTGGATTTCTTCATTGAATGCTTGTTATGTATTTCAGTCCTTAAAGTGCACTCATAAGATGCCTACATGAGTTATTCTCTTTAGCTCATTTGAGGTTTTTATTGCTGCAGTATGGGTGGAAGAAATGGAACTAATTGCAGACTGCTCAAGTAAACAGAGGAGCAGAAATGATACTTCTTGAGAAAGATGGGATAATGCTTTTCCTGTGTTTCTAGAATTCTTTTTTGTGTTTGCCTGTCAGAGAATGTGTGATTTCCTTTTTTTCTGAACTGACTCTTCCATGCAGGCTGGACATTTGTGGCAAGAGGGTTTAATGGATTTGGAAGGAAAGCTGTGGTCTGTTGGCTGGTGCCTGAGATAGAGCTTAGATTAACTCTGGCACCTTGAACCACCATCCCCACAAAACCATGTGTTGTTTGGGTAGGCATAACTTTTTCAGCTAGTAGCTGAATATGCTAGGGAATAAAAAACTGCAACAGAGGACTTACTGGAATGTTGTAAAAAACTGCAGAAGTGGTCTGGTTTAACTTGAAGATTGGGAAATGGCATAATAAAAATAAATTGTTTCTCCCTTTTTTGTATTAGAAGAGCCTCAGGCCATAAACATCTTGAAAGAAATGGATTTTTATTTTTCTTTCACCCTTCTGAATGGATCAGAGTTGCTTGAAGAAAATCATACTGTACATAAACCACAAGAGCAGCAGGGTTTGGAATCCTATTTTTAGTGTCAGTAAGTCAACCAGCTTGGTACGCTGGGAAATTCCCAACTCCTGGCACCTAAAGGTTAGTATTATCAGCTCTCCAAGAACTGGTTTAAAACATATGTTAGTTGCATTAGGTCTGCTTGTGCTAATAATAATAGCAAATGTATTGCTTGCATTATTGTAGCCTCTAAAAGATCTGGCTATCTTTGTAATTTTCTCTAGTTCATGCTGAAACTTATTTTTTTTGATTTACACTTTAAACCTAAATTCAGCCTTTCCACTAAAATTCTCAGAAAGTATCTTTCTGCCTTCTGTCTTTTAGTAAGCAATATTTTAAGACTTAATCTGGGTATATAAAGAGAATTCAGAAGAATTCTCAACTCTTAATAGAGAGGGCAAAAATTACTCTGTGTACAGGAAGCATCTACTTAGTCAAATAAAAAGATCATTGAAATATGAAGAGCAATTCTGGTATGGACCAAAATCTCTGCAAACAACTTTAAAGATAATCACTGTTAAAATGCACAGATTTTAATGCCAACAGATACCATTTGTAACACAGATGTTCTGTCCTGCATCTAGGTGTTCAAAATAATAACTTTGTGTATGTGATCATGCAAAGCACATACATACCAACTGCGAGATCCTGTCTGTACCTACATACCTGCTCATGTATGGTTTTTTTGGAGCTTTTTATTTGCTCACATGTTATGAAACCTGGGGCTTTCTCATTTTCCAGCTTTTCTCTGCAACCATAACAGCTGGAAACATACGTGTGGTTTTTGGTTAGTTTTTGGGTTTTTTTTCCCCTTAAATGAAAGCTGAAATTCTTACTTACTGACATGACTGAAAATACTGGAGCTTTAAAAAAACCAAAACACTGAAAAGAAAAATAGGACTTAGGATAAAATCACAAGAGCTGGCTATGCTGACTCTGCTGAAATGAATGATAAAACAGTTCTGACTTAGTGGGACTAAATTTTACCCTGAGAATGGAAATAATGGAAAAGTATGTTTTGCATCACTGCAGGGTTGAAGTTAGTTGCTGAGGTGTCCTAACCTTCATGTTCATATTTGTTAAGATTTGATTTGCCCTAATAAAAATGTTATCTGTTCCTCTCCTCTTTATATGATAGTTGGAATAATTTCAGCACTTTCACAGCTTGTGAGCCCTCACTGTACAGCCAGGTGCAGTGTATCCCTTTTTACAAACTTTCTGAAGGATATTTCAATTTTTGCTTGTCTCTTTTTTTGCCTGAGAATTGATTTAAGAGCATTTAGACAGTTGATAATTTATTTTTGAAGGTTATGTGAATACTCTGGGCTTACTGGGGGTCTGTGCTTTATGACTGATGCAGCGATGCCATCCCTGTAGCTTGCTGTGATCACTCTGGTGATGACAGTAGTGATGAAGATAGTGAAAGTGCCCTTAACTTGTAACAAGCTGCTCTGTGTCCTTCCCCTCAAATGTGCAAATGACAGTGTTTTGATTAAAATTCGTCAGCTGGCATAAAGCGGTTCTAAGGTGCCTATCTCTCTTGAAGGTTCATTCTCAGTTCAGCAATGAGCAACCCCAGAACTGCATGGGTGTGAGAAGGGGAGAGCTGGGGAGACGAGCCTCCTAGCACTGGCTGCCTTCCATTGCCTCTCCTTTCTGTGTCCACTTTTTTACCTCCCTTCACCTTCTGTACTTGTTTCTGAGATATAGGAGTACTTTGTGTGCTCCTGAGGCATTTGAATTGCAGTGTGTATTTTGTCCAAAAGGAATAAGGTTAGTGCTTTATCTGGTGATTTGTTGGCTATGCAGCTTTCTCACTGTTTTGTACAGCTCTCTGATGTTTGCCAGTTTAACAACTCAGTTAAAAAACGATGGAGGTGCAATAACATTTTCATTGCTAACGGTAAAACTTACTGCCCTTCGTGGAGCCAAATACACCAAAGCAAGCTACCAAAGCAGCACTGCTTTTCCAGTTTAACAGGTTTAGCTGATGTTACTGGTTTGCCACAGAGTTTATTATACTTTCATATCTCATCCTGGGCTGGCAGCAAGTGTTTTGGCTTTTCTTTCTCTGCCTGTGCAGTGGTAGTGATAGTCATCAGGGCTCTCAGCCCTGCAGATAATCTCTTTGGGTTATCACTTACTTGCAAACAGTCATGTGAAGTATTTGTGAAAAGGCTTTTGAAGTGGCATTGCAGGCGGATGCTGCCCAGAGCTGCAGAGCAGGCTGTGTTTACACAGGGGCAGAGGATTTCTCTGCCCGGTGTGGTTCTCCTCAAGTGCTCGTATTCTGTGGCTACACTGTTGGCCTTTCTAATGAAGTGAACTGTTTGTTTGAAATATGTGGTAGAAGGTGTTTACACAGAGACTAAAGTAAACTTTAGGGCTGTTCACATAAGCCGTACATATCTGGTTTGTGAAATGAAGGAAAACAATTTGGCTGCAGCTTACCTCTGGGAAGGGCAGTTAGGAACTGTTTAAACAATGAACTCGGCGGCAGCGGATGTTGCTGCAGCCTCTTACAGGCCTTCAGTGATGACTGCTGCTCATGTAGGCATTCCTCAGGATGCTGCCTCGATGGAGATTTCAAAATTGCTGTCGTTATTTAAAAGGGGGATTTATTCATTAGCTGAGAAAACTTGGGTACATTCATATTTGATTAAAACCATCCCAATTAGACAATGGACTGTTGAGAGCCAACATATGCTATTGCCTTTATAACGTCATTAGTAACCCAGAGTCCCCACTTTGAAATAAGATCGTGCCCGAGTGCGCAGACATCTGTTTCTGCCTAGCCAGATGGAGGTCAGCAACATAACTTAAACTGCTAATCCTTATTGTGGAGAGGGGAGCAGGAATCTGAGGAAGGTAGGAACAAATGAACTCGGATCCCACTCCTGGCAAGGCATGAGGTATTGATGGCAATACAATGCCTGGAACATGCTTTGCAGGGCCCTGGTAGTAAGTTTCTGCCTAACCGCAAGCAGAAGTTCAGAGAGCAAAGGAGGACTGGGTGAAGTGAAACTCTCTGTGGTTAAGGCATTTCAATTCGTCTCAGAGAACCTCACTGCTGCTCCTGGCTCTGCCACAGTTGTGCCTAATGGGAGCATTGGTCGGCTGCAGCACAGCATTTCAACAATGACTGGCAAAACAGACCTTGATGGTGGGGAGTGCTTTTCACCCCCTGTCATTGCACAGAACAATTAAAACCGGGCATGCAGGGACTTCAGGAGCAGAGATTTCCAGCCCTGTCCAATAGAGACCATATGTTTCCATCCATCATTTATATTTTTTGGCGGGGAAGAAAGCACCAAGTTAGTTGGGACTACAATGCCACATCCTCTGGCATTGTTTCTCTGCTCATTCTCCTTGGGAGCAAAGGGAGTCACAACACTTCAGATTCCTTGGGTTCAGCATAAAGATTAAAACAAACAAAAAGTTCTTATGCTCCTGGAGTGCAATAAATATGCTAGAATTTCAATAGGATCCAAACAAGCAACAATAGTAGCATTAAGAGCTGGCAAATCCTTTGATGTTATTGACTAGAAAAGGACTGTTGTGGTCTCTGTCATGAACATTTAAACTTTTGACCTCCAACCTTTGTGTCAAATGGCTTTTCCATGTGGAGGGTTACTATACCTCTCTCACTGCCACTGCATTTAGTAGAGCATCAAACACTTCACTGGCGGGAAACTGGTGCTTAATGCATTGGAAAAGGTCCAAGATTGCCAGAGGGTGGGACTGAAGAAAACTTGTCTTCCCTTCTTCTGCTGAAGTGTAAGTGAAGTCTCCTGTTTTCTTATAGCTTGATCACATCTGAATTCCACACGGAAATGTGGAAGAGAGGATTGTATCTCGGTGGACAGGAGATGGACATCTTAAGTTACTTTTATCACCACCTCTTTTATGCAGTGTAACATGCAAACATACAGACAAAAGACGGGGTTTTACAGGCTGGGGATGTCTTCATGATTTTACCACAGAGCTGAAGTCCTGCAGTGCTGGCACTGCCCTTGGTGATGTGCTGACTGAGTGTCAGAGAAAGAGGTTTGCCTTGGGGAACATGCCAGGAATGCACAGAACATGATGGACTATATTGGCATGCCTGGTGTCCTTTCTAAACAATGGCCAAAAGCAGATGCCATGGCGTTAAGGTAAGAACTTCACAGGTGACTCTCCTCTCCTTTTTCTCATCTGTCAGTTTCACGGAATTTTCAGTTGAGGAATTCCTTGGTCCTATGGTTTCAACAGTTTCAGTTTTTTACTACACTTCTTTTCTGTGACTTTCCCCTTAAGGCCATTCAAACATTCTGTGTCCATAGCCTCCTGTGTCACTTGGTTGTGTGGCAGGGAATGATGTACCTCAACATCATTTGGCTGTCTTTTCTCTCTTCTGGCTCCTTTTTGTCTCCTGGCTTCTCCTCTAGGATGTAGAGAGGAATGAAAAGCAGCCTCCCCTTTAGTGTTCCCTTACCTGTTTGGGTGGGCAGAAGAACAGTTCTTTCCCTCTTCTCTCATATTTGTGGGTTTGTGTCCCACTTAATTCTACATTTTCTCCTGTCTTGTCCCTCAATCACCAAGCTAAAGAACGTGGCTGTGCACAGGCAGATTGTGTAACTTCCCTTGCTGGTCCACCTGGACTGGAGGCTGGAGAAAGCTGTACTGTTATACTCATCCATGGTGGTGCCAGAAAGCTTAGTCAGAGACTGGGGCCCGTTGTGGTAGGCACCGTGGACAGGTGATGTAAAGACAGAAGCCCCCTGAAGACTTTGCTTTTGTGTTGTTGCTATGCAGAAAAATCTTTGCTAATGCCATGGGCTGCTTTGCCCACTACTACATTTTTATGCTTCTGCCTGTTCAGGTCTCTGTTCTTCCATTTTTCCTTTTTACTCATTAGTGGGAGTGTTTTCCTCACTGGTAAAGCTGGACGTACCCACGAGTCCTGGCAATGGTGCTGGTGTCAGTAGGACACGGTGCAGGCAGAAGTCCTCAGGAGATGGTGCAGCTGGTTCTGCAGCCAGGTGCCCTCTGCAGCTGTGTGCCCCTGCTCTGCACCTCTGATGTGGACTCTACTGACTCAGGGCTGTCCTCAAAGGGCTTGAGGACCTTAAGTATTAATTAGGTTGTCCAATTTTGATTTGTGCTTTTAAATAAGTGTGCTCAGACATACATGCCCTTCTTCCTGTTTTTCAGCAGTGGTACCAGCTTTAAGTGGTTGATTAAAGGGTTGGCCGCTTTGGGTAAGCAGTGCTTAGTTTCCAAAGCGAGAGAAGTGTACATCAGATCCTGCCACTACATCTGCAGAGAACAAGAGAGAGGATGGAAGTGTTGATAAGACTTTATGAAGAACTTCCATACTTTCCCTTTCTCCCACAGAGAGAATGCCCTTTGGTGAGGAATTGGGGAATCCTAAATCCTAACAAAAGTCCTAAAAAAAAAAAAGTGTTGTTATATCTAAAGCTGATACTGTCATCCTGTGTTTGGGTAGTGGGAATCAGAGAAGTTGTCTGTAAAGAAAAATGAACTTAATAAAAAGTCATGAACAAAAACCAAGAGAGATTAGTAAAAGAACAAGCAGTTTCAGGCAACTGAGCCACTATTTTTAGAAGAAATAATGGGAAGTAATAAAATACTGTCATTTTAGCTTTTTATTGGGACTTTTCACTGAAGAGGTTTAGAGTGTCTCAGAAAGGGTTTCTCTCTGTTAACAGTGACCAGGCTGAGGCACGGGGAAGTGACATAATTTAACTATGCCCCTTTTTGTTCAAAATATTTTCCTCAAATTTTGGCTTGTAAAAGTAACTGAGATTGATTGGAATATTGACAATATGACATCTCAAAAATAGGGTGAGTGAGCACTTAGAATAAATGTCAATAGGACAAATTAAGGGAACTCACTGTGCTTTCCATCTTCAGTAATGATCTGAAACTAAAAGTAACCAGCATAAAAATGAAATACAGATGAAGAACTCTCTAAGAAGCTGACGGAAGGTGAGAGAACATGGAGGAAGAAAACAGCTTAAAGTCAAGTATTTGGAAATGTCAAGAAGTAATAGCCAATAATTGGTTTGTGTTGACTTTATTTTACTTGAGCCTGTTTCACCAGCAGTCCCCTAGAAATGGTAGGTAAGGTCACTGCCACATAATGAATACACTGTCTCATAGTGGAAAAATGAAAGATAATGGTTTTTGAGACTGTGTGTAAGAAATACATATCCCTGCTAGAAAGGGAAATTTTCAGAAACAGGTTATTTCTATTATAAATTTCTAAGGCTGCCTCCTCCTAAACAATGTCAGCCTGCATGAAAACCTGATGCCCAAGAGTGCAGGGATGACAACCCAGCCTGGAAAAAACAAGAAAGAAGAAACAAATCACTGTGATTAATTTAGAATATGGACAGAGAGCTTAAAGGTTGCAATAAATGTACATTATCAAGTAGCCTGACAGCACATGTAATAACTATCTGCTCATCTTCAAGAGCTTGAAGAATGTAAACACCTCAAAAGGAGAGTAATTGCTAAGGATGATACAGAGAGAAGCTAAATAGTTATAAATGTTTGGATGAAATTTTTAAAAATCAGGTGGAACAACAGGGAAATCTCTCAGAGTGTTCATCTGATTGTGCATCCCATAGAATCTGAGGAGTTTTAATATCTAAAAATATATATAATTAATGTAATTACGCATTTTCCTCTCTAATTCCTATAATGCCATAAAATACTCATCAAAGCTGCTAAGTATAACCTATTTCCAAGTCTTTCACACTGTGGTCCAGACCTTCAGCTGCTGAAAATCTGTTTAGCTACAGTGATTTTCCCTGTGCTATACTGATACCCAACTGTTTGAGGTTTGGCCTTTTAAATGGTTTTTAAACTTGATTCTGCTACACAGAAGAGCACACAAGTCTCCAAACCATCGTTTAAACAAATAATGTTTGCAGACTGACTCATTGCTCCTAACAAACTTCTAAAAATGTCACCAAAGCTTGTGGATTTACCTAACTTGTCTTCATTTGTTCCCACATCAAATCAGCAGCAATACATGGGTATTTCTAGTTGCCCCCCCGCGAGGTTCTAGATTTCTGTTGCCTTTCCTTAGCCACATTTACCTTTGCATATTAAAGATATTTGTCATTGCTGAGTTAATGTGTCCAGCTGATATCAGGACATTCAGATACATTCTTTGAGCTATGTTGAACCTTAGGGAATAACCAAACTGATCTGTGGCAGCACCTCCCTCCTACTGTTCAGGAAGTCCACATTAAACTTCTGTTTAGAAGTTCTTTGGAGTTGAAAAGTTGCTGTGAGTTTTCTTCTTGAGTTCTCACCAGTGTGGATCAGGATTTATTTTGTTTGTAATCTTTTGATTTCCTCAGTTTCCACTTTGTAGCTCACCTTCAACCACTGGAATTTGTAGTGTGCTACAGAAAGGCATATGAAGAAGTAGATAGGTACAAATTATTTTTGTACGTATTGTGGTTATGGATCTAATTACTCGCTGCTTGCAGAAGAGGAAATGTTGAGGATGTGATCCTTTATACACATGTATAATAAAAGGTGGGAAGCATTCCAGAGCAGCTGGGTAAAACCACTTGTCTGTGATTCTTGAGAGTTAAACATGGTTGCTCATTTTGGTTTTTATAATTTTTAGGGAAGCATTTTGAAGTGGTGGAGGCTGCACTGACACATGGTGGCATTAGAAGTTAGGGGCAGGAACAGCAAGGCAGCAACTGTTGCAAAGCAGAAGCTGAATTATTTTATTACTGCACATCCTTTGGAGGTAGAAGAGGGAGGGATCTCTTTTGTCAGTTTCCTGGCAGTGGGCAATTTGTCATTTTCTTGCAGAAACCACATTATTAAGTTTTTTAAGAAATGCTGCATGTGATCCAGAGGTTATGAAAAACATGAGCTGTGCTGTACCAAGAACCAGCTGTGTTAGATGAAGCAATTATACCTCTAAGTAATGGGATGGTGAGCCTGGTCATCCTCTTATCCTGAGACTATGGGCCAGTGTACAGGTGCTGGGTGTATGCAGTTGTGCTCTTCTTCATGAAAAGTTTTTAAGGTTGCTTATAGGATGAAGCAGCCAGTGTTTCTTGGGTGGAAGACAGGATATTCCTGATGCATTTCCACCAATCTGCTGTTTGTTCTTGGGCAAACTGGGCTGATGGAGTGACTTGGCTTTCCTCCTCTGAAAAGTATGTCCCAAGAGGGTTGTGGGACAGCAGTGCTTTTCCCACCCCACTCATCAGGCAAGTTCATGGCTGTTTGATCAGGGCAGCAAAGGAGTTGTTTCTTCACTTACCAGTGCATCCATCCCAGTGGAAACAGTCATTTGCAAATCACTGGGCTGTGATGAATCATAAATTATGTTCTGAAAGAATTGGAGGCTTTTCTGTTCAAGATGTTTTGTACATGCAATATATTTATTACCCTGGCAGTNTTTTTTTTTTTTTTATTTCCAGGTGGGCAAATGGCAGTAAGCACTGGAGTCTGCTGAATGGACTTTAGAAAGTTTAGTTTGTATTCCAGAAGGCAGTCCTGCTCCTTAGACAGCAGAGTTGCATTGACTGGAAAGAATAATAAAGTGTTCAAACTGAAATCAATCCAGCAGTTATTTAGCCAATACCTGCAGCAAATCTGGCATATTAAAACACCTCTCAGTGCCAGCTGATGAAACCAGTTCCAGCAACTTTTATTCCAGCACAACAAGAACTGCTCCTCCCTCAAGTATTTGGCATAATGGTTGTTGTGGAACTGCTAACAATAAAATATCTTCCCACAAGGTGTTTAGATTTACAAACTGAAAGTATTAAAATGGGTGACAGGAGCCTAAGATGTGCCAAAGTCTTAATTTTTGTTTTTGCAAAGATAGAAATTATTTTTCAGCCATAACAAGAGCTGGAGCTCTGCTCTGGTTTGTGAGGCTTGGCCTGGAACTCCTGTGGTTTAGTTTTAAGATCAGTACATAGGCTCTGTGAGCACCAGCAGAGGGTAGAAAGGGGAAGTTTGATCATCATTAATACACACAGACACATGGAAGGGAAGTGAGCCAATGGAAAATTCGCTATTCTCTGAATGTGTTACATCTACTATATGTTATCACAATTAACATTTAGTGCTACTGGAATGAAGAGGACTTGCCCCTTAAGTTATTTTCCTCAATTTCTGTTTCTTGGCTTTATACACTTACTTGACTTTTTTCCAGCTTTGCCATGGCTTTTCCTTTTTCCTATTTAGAATCCCCTTCTCTGTGAAGTCAGATGATGAGTTAGCTGCATCCATGTCAATGTGACTGTTGCCACATTGGAAGTGTGTGTGTGCATGCACACACAGACACACGGGAAAGCATCCTGAGATAACTGGCTGTAGCATGGCAGTGGATCAGCCTGCAAACAAGCAGTGCTTCAGATGGCAACCAGCCACACTTGAAGCAGCAACCCCAGTCACCACAGGGAAACTCCTCAAAGTGCACAGAGTTAAGTGCGTGCATTAATGTGTAGCTATGGCTCAGTCACTTTTTCTTCCTGATTAAAGCCTCTGTATAAGCAGACATAGAAAAACATAAATCACTCCTTATTGAGAGAGAACTAAAAAAACCCTCAGAGACAACATGTGCTCTTATTGAGCCCTAATGCAAGCTGTAATTAAACAGAAATCCAAAATAAGATTTTTGCTTGGCAACTAAGAACCTAATTCTTGCCGTAAAACCTGGCAATACCATTAGGTTCAGATCATTTGAAGCAAATGTACGTGAAGAAACAGTGGTGCCCTTAGGGACTCTGCAAAGCTGAATATTAGAAAATTCTCATCTGGTGATCAGCTTGTGAACCAAAGGAAGTGTAGAAATTTGCTGGCAAACTCTTCAAAACTGTTCTGCGTATTGAAAATGCATTAACAGGGAGGCTATATTTTGCATCATCCTGTATCTGTTACATCTGGTGTGAAAAGCTTGGTGCTGTTGTTCAGCATCAAGTCTGTAATGGATTTCAACAGGAAGGAGATTTCACCTCAAGTGAGGTTATATCTGAGATAGAAGTTTGCGCCTAGCTCAGCTCTGACATGTAATTTGGTGAGCTGATTGTCCTAAGGACAAATGTGCTGAAGCATAAGGAGGGCTTCCTATGCTGGGCTTGGGACCTCTGTTTTCTTGGCCCTGACCTCGTGACGCAGGTGCAGACATCGGGGCCACATTGGGTGAGTTCAAGCCAGTGCAGGCATCTTCTACAGTTATTACGTTAAGGTTCACCACATACGGTAGCAAATATTTTCTTGATGTGCTGAAAAATGCAGCCTATCATTTCAGCAGTCATCTCCCTCAAGCGTTTGGCAGGAATCACAAGGTGGTTCAGCAAGTCAGCTAGCTGAAGGCAGAGTGTTTTACTAGTGTCACCATCACAGCTGACCTTTCCAAATGTAGTGATCCCCTAAGTAAGGCATATTTGAGAGACTACAGAGTGTAGGGAAAAGTAAGCATGAACTTCAGCGAGCTTTGTAGCAGCCTAACCCTTCTGCCGTCATCTCAGGGTGTTGCACAGCACCTTTGAGCCAGCTGGCATCATCCCCCTTTCCAACAAGTCTTGCTGTGAATTGCATCTCATCAGACTTCAATTCAGGTTTGCTGTTCAGTATCAAGGATCATACGTACCTGTCCTTTCTCCCAGTTTCTTTCTCTTCATGCTGCAGCAGAGACTTAGGTTGTCGACTTTCAGAGAACAAGAGTAGGTCTCTTCTTTTTTCCTGTATGGGAATGATTGTAATTGGAGAGAGATTATCCTATTCACTTCTTTAAGAAGGTAAGAATGATTCTTGAAGGAGAAATAAGAAGGCAGGTTTTACACAACAGAAAGTCAGCATAAATTGACATATTTTCCAGAAAATCTCCTAGTGATAAAATTGATGAGTTTGTAGCATTACAGGCAGTTGTGTCTCCCACTTTGTTTTAAGGAGACCCCGCTAGTCTAGTGTACAGGACACAGGAGAACATCTGAAGGAAGCTTACAGTACTAGGCAGCAGAGAATTCTGAAGGCAGCAATAGCTACCAAACTCAGCAATGTGTGAGCAATGTCTTCAAATATATTTCCAGTGCTTTGGCATGTCCTTACAAATTCTTTAAAACAGTGGAATTTATGCACAGAATCAGGTACTTCTACTGAGTTGAAGCTGAAGGCTGCAAATACACAGCCAGCATCTGTCCATGTACTGTAGACTTACGTCAGTCTCTGCAAGGATGTCATTGGTCCAGGAATTCACAGTTGCATTTGGATGTCTGGAAAAAAACTGCCTGGCATACTCTGTGCAAGTATGCATCTTAGCCAGAATTTTCAAAAAGGTAATAAGCAATTTCCGTAGCAGAATAGGAAGTGAGATTTTGTCAATTTGTTTTGGTGAGAGGAGTTTCTCTTTGCTGAAGGTGAGTTTTTTTCCTCATGGTTTAAATGAATTAATGAAAACATAGTCAGAGCAGCTATCCTGTCTTTGACACTGAGTTTTTCCCCTGATTTTCTAGATAGGTAAAGCATCTTGCACAAACTACCGTGAGTCAGATAGGCTCAGATTCAATTCTAGCCTCACTAGTCTCACTCAGTTTTTTACCTACCTACAGTGTCAATAATTGTGGCAGAATGTGCCATTAATATTCTGATGGTGCCTTTAATGAAATAGTTACTGGATGGGATATGAAAAGTTGATGTGAAACTGGGTACAGCCTCAGTTACTGCTTTGTAAACTTCTTATTATCTATTTCCATATAAATACATGTCAACCAATTACATTTTATGCCGTTTCAAGGGAATTCCAAGTGAAGCCCTGGACAATGGGTGCTTTGGCAGCTTTCTGATCTCAGAGTCTTTCCTTATAAATATTCCATGCTTTTCAAAGTGGAGTGGTCTTGAGCCCGCAAGCATGTAGAATTTACCAGCTACTTTTGTGCTGAGGGCTGACCCAACATGACAGGATTTGATTTCCATCTGTAAAATTGACTCCACCAGTTCTGTAGTTCTGTACATTATTCTCCCTGTCTCCCATTTAGCATGTTAGTCTGCTGACAGTAGAGTACACAGCACTTAGCAGCTGGTTTGTGGAACCATCAGTCAGGAAATTGTATGATAAATAGCAGGTAGCCAGGTTTAGTGGCACTTTATTCTGCTTCAGCAGTTTTAGCCTGACTTTGGATAAGTCATCATCTGGTTTTTCTTAAAGGTTGCAACAAGAAATGGCTTCAGTGTAGTAACTTATTACACATACACTTGAGTTACGATGTTCACCAGCTGTATTGCTCATGTGTAAATAATAAACTGTGAGATGGATAATTATGTTGGGGTTTGATATGCAGCTCTACTCTGGACGGCTCAGGGCTGACAGAGACAACTCCCTGTGCCATGATGGAGTACGGCTGTTTCCCAGATGGAAACTACAAACAAGATGCAACCAAGATATACAAAGGCGCTTAATGTGAGAGGACTCAGAAAGATGTTCTTGGAGATTTATAGCCCATGCATAAATAAAACTTGTTGATAATCTGCACTGCATAAGCTCCACAGAGAAAAATACCTTTTTTTGGGTTGTTTAATACTAAGTTTCTATTTCTCAGTGGAAAGTAGATTAGACATTGAGGAGAGTCAAATGGTGTTTCACTAAATAATTACTAGGACTGCTTTTAATGGGTAGGTGCTCAGGCTGAGTGAGGGTGGGACAATGAGGAGGCTTGGCATCCTGAGTGGGATTTCATGTTTTTGCCAGGTGAACCACATCCTGTCTGACATGAATATGGTTAACAAAATCTCTTTGGTCTTACCTGTGCTCTCCAGACTCACTCTTTGAAGGAGACGCATAAGGCAGAGAAGGATTTACCTATGCATTTATGAAGGCATGAGTGACTTCCTTTTTTGCTGAAAAAATGGTGGCAGACTTTGTACTGTAAAACGCTAGACATCTGCTTTCAAACCTCCTCCCTTTGGCTTATGTTACTGTAGTCAAATACCGGTTTAGCAGGGAACAGGGCAGGCAGGGAGATGTGCTAAAACACACTTCCCATGTCCCTTTTCCCCTTTGCCTTGGTGTCTGCTGAGGAATGTGTTTCAGGAGGTGGCAGCAAGCTTCCTCCACTCAAATAATGACAGTGTGTTCCTGATCACCTGTGACTCATTTTTTTACCTCCATTGAAGACCATCAGTGCTTGGCATGGTGTTGCCTCTGGCGAGGCATGACGACCTGGTTCAGGAACGGCACAGCAGTCACCTCAGACTGCTCGGGCCAAGTACTCGCAGACACCAATGTGGTGGACGGTAAATGGCGTTTATTTCGGGGTGACACAGCGTTATATAGCCTGGGCTACGCCCCTTCCGCTAGCTTCACGCCACAACCAACGATATTAACAAACAGCGGGGAGACAGCGGGGGGACCCTAACTTCCCGTACAGTGCGTGATCTTCCGGTCGCCGGTCCCTATCTCCCCACACATGGGGAGTGAAGCTAATAACAGATTGCATGCCAAGGTCCAGTTGATGCAGCAGAACCAGAATTAAGAATACTGTGAGTTTCAGCTCCCAGCTTGCATCATAAGCCACAATTATTTTTCATTTATGATGTCAAAGTCAGTAAATGGCTGAAATGTGCTGTGGCTAGTCACATGCTAATGTCCTTTCACAAAATCAAGCTGTGTAATTGGACAGTCTGTGTCAGATGTTTCCAGACTTTCTTGAAATACTGGGAATATTTCCTCGGAAATTATTTCCCCTTCATCCCCTGTATGTATTCCCTTAGGGCAATGAGATTTGTTCCTCTCATTCTTCCCGCACTTCAAAATGCAATAATAAAGCAACCCAACTTTTTAAAACATGATAGGGAAAAAATAATCTTTTTTTAACCATCTCTAGTTGAGACCAGGGAACTACTTTCACAAATAATATCCTCTAACAGGAGTTTTACATTTTGATTAATAGGAAAGGTGGGAAATATAAAGAAAAGATAGTTTCAAGAGCTGGTGGGCAAAACTGGAATAGAATTAGTTTCACTGCCAGTACACGATTAAGTTTCCTTTTTTTCTAGAAGCATTTTAGTAAATCCATGACATGACCTAATGTCTGTACTTCTCAGCCTTTGGTGACAGATAAACACATGACATCACCCAAAGTGGCAATTGGATAATGATTGTGCAGGATCAGTTTGTTTCATGCTGCTGGAGGTGCTTAACATTTTGTTGGAATTGTGACTCTTTGGGAGGCAGTGGTGAGCAGCGTGTAACATCTTGAGGCACACAGATCACAGCGGTGTGCTGGTGAGGAGAGCTGTGGTCTGTGACAACTGTGCCCCTCGAAGCTGGGGGGCAATCTGGCTGCAGAAGCCATGGGGAGGGCGGGCTGGTGCCTGACTCCTCAGGGCAGAGCCCATGGAGGGGTCAGGGGCGTATTCCCCCTTTTGTCAGCCTATCTCCGAGGCTCTCCAGAAACAGCAAGGAACAGGAGTTCTGACAGCTGCAAAATCCCCCATCCTGTGAAAGCCATAGAGGACATAGAGCAGGGGAGCTTACTGCAGCCATGAATCCCTGGGTCTCCGGCCATGGGGACAAAGAAAGCACCCTTCCTTTTTAAGAGCTGGGTATGAAATGGGTCCTTCTCTCCTCACACACATTCCTCCAGGTTCAGCCATTGGTGTGGTGCAGTTAAACATCTCCAATATGGCCTTTCCCAGGCACATTTGCCTTGGAGCCTTGTTGTCTGATTTACTCCAGTTTTACTTACATTTCTCAGCATGTCACTTCAGTTTGGCTTTCTGTTGTAGGACTGTGTGTACATTCTCTGAGGATATACATTTTTATTGCATTGTATTCTCTGCTTAGGCTTTCTTTCCTGGGATGATTTTTTTTCTCGTTTTAATACAAAATAAATAAATCAGGAATGCTTATGAAAGCCGTGATGGTCCTTTTGATCTGGTGCTTCACATATAGGCACATAATTATTTATTAAAGACTTTTTTTATGCCCCTTTCCATTTAAGCTATAAAAAGAGAATATTAAAATTAGTAAATACATATTCATGCAAACACTGTGGGCCAAATTCTCCTCTCAGACAGACCTCACTGATAGCAGCATGGAAGGAGATTGTGACCCCTAAGTCATAGCACTCTTAACACATGCCTTTTAATATCTGTTCTGTCTTTATGAATGTTGTTTTTAAAGAATCATTGGAGATACTCAGATCTAGGAACCTTGCTTGTTTTTTCAGATCCTCCTCACCTTTTTCCAGCATTCCACCCTCCTGTACCAATTGATGCAAGACATCATGAGGGACGCTACCATTACGAACCATCTCCCATTCCTCCTCTACATGTGTGAGTATTCAGTGTCCCCCTTGCTTCCTCAAAGAATGGACAAATAGATGAACCTTTGCAATGCTTGAAGCCATGTACCTGAAGTACTTTTCCAGTCTTGCCAGCGTGCGAGATTTACTTTTGGAAAGCGTTGGGGTTATCTGCTCATAAAGCAAAACTCATGCTGGTGCTTGAGGAATTTCTGTTATAATAGGTAGCTGGCAAAGGCTACCTATGTCTTTTGCTGACATTTATTCTGTATTATGTCATTCTATAAAGGCTAAATTAAAAAGTGCTGAGTCCTGTGAAATACAGCCAGATAAACATGTATTTAATCTGTATTAAGCTTGGTATTCTTCACAGCTAAAATTTCCTTTCATGCCAAAGGTTTGTTTACAAAACAACCATTAGGTTTTTTTTTTTCCCTAGTGACTGCTATGAAGCATAATGAATTTTTTGGTAAATTTTCTTAGTCCCTGTTGTGTGCACATATAGGCAATCGGTTGATTGATGGGAATGTCACCCAAACAAAATGGCAAATGTGATAGAGCACATGGTTTACACAAAGATAAAAGAAATGAATACCAGTGATAACATGCATTAGAAAAGGGTGGTAGTAGTGAAATCCTGTAGAAATAAATTTTATCTTATTCCCTATGGGGAGACGGGTATTAGCATTGCAGAATAAACCAGTAGATGTGTTCAGAAAACTGCTAAATACCATTTAAAACGGAGCTGAAAAGCAGAGCTTGGTACTTCACTAAAAGGCTTGATGTATACATTTAATCATATCTACTAATCACCTCTCACACTGAGAAAATACAAGAAGAAAAGCACAAGTAATACTTTGAAGAATAATGCTAGTTGTTTAGATGGCAGATTGCTTTTCTATGGCTATTAGTTACAGCTGTGTAATTACATATATGCAGAAGAAAAATGAAGTTGTTTTAAAACAAGTCCTCCTCTGTGAGCAGAATTAATTGATATTAACAATCCTAACTACATGCCCAAGTACACACACAATATTTTACTAACAGTTTTTTTTGGGTCAGTCTTCTATTACTGAATTGTAATTTCAGAGCAAATTTGCCTGGAGGTAAGTAATAAATCTTTTTTGCAGTCTTCTTGGGCATTAGAGGAAAAGTGGGTATTTATGGAAAGAGAGAACACAGAAATTTGTGATTTATTCCTCAGGGTTCCTCAGATGCATCACCATTTACACCACAATCTACCACATAATAAAGTACACTCAAATACATGCTTAAATTTGCTGCTGAATACTGTTGTAAGCTGAAGGTGGCAGGCTCAGACAGTCATTACAGGGTCATCCTAGATTTGGCATTGCAGTCAATATTCTACATGGATGAATGTTTTTGGGAGCTGGGGGAGATGATCCTGCTTATTCTAAAGTTAGTGGGGAATTTGCATTTCTCTTTGTATTGGGCAGATGGGGTAGGGAGTGTTAACCTGCATCAGCAGAGGACCATCATCTAAGACACAAGTACTGCCTACCAGCTTGGAAGAGGCTTCTGGAAGTCTGTGCCATGTGGGACCCTTCCTGACTGCATTTGCTGAGCTGAGCCCTCCCTGGAGCCTCAGTCCCATGAACGCAGTCCACAGCATGGCACTCCAAGCCCACAGCAGGGCTTTTGGGTGGGTAGACCACTGTTACCTGCTTTGGGTGACAGTGAGAAATCAGGACTAGCAGTCTACACTGCTCTCCGTGCCAAGACTTCTGTAAGAGCCCCAAAAGATGTTGGAAATGCCTCTTTCATACCTTGTTTGGTGTTCAGAGGTAGTTCCCTCTGACCCGAAAATAATGCTCTTTCTATGGAAAGGTGCCCTGATGTGTGCTGTGCACCTCTGCTCCCTGATTAAGTAGGGATTCAGCTGGGCCCTGCAGAGGCAAGGAGGTCTTAGCCAGATGCGATGACTGCAGGCAGCTGCTTTAGAAATATACTCTGATATCAGCCCAAGGTTTAAACTCAAAATTGCCTTTATATTGGCCATTTTTCCCTATTAACTTCTGTTGATTCTTTTGCTCATTTGGTTTATGTCACCATTGGAATGATGAGCTGTAGTGGACCCTTGCAGCTGTTGTGGTTGATGTAATTAAACATAAATAGGCAATTAAGCAACTTCAAAAAAAATCATTTAGACTTCAACATCTTTGTAGATGTTATTGTTTGTCATGCTTTTGCAGTTTTCAGGAAAATATATTAATGTATATACACATGTGAGGTAGGCACCCAGTGGTTTTCTTGCAAGTTTTACAGAGCTGGGTGTTAGTAGCACTTAGGATCACCTGGGGTCATTTGGAGCCATTACTTGAACTGCTGTCCTAGTACCCATTAAAAACAAACAAACAAACAAACAAAAAACAAAAACACCTGAATTGAGAAGATATTTGAGAATTCTAAGAGAAAGTGGCAAGAAACCAGTCAGGAAGCAAATGTTTACCTACAGCTTCAACAATGACTTCATTGTACGAGTGATTTTCTCCTCGGCTTTGTAGTACTCTCAAATGTGTGTATGTAATATAAATTAAAAATAAAATTTAAAAAAAGGCATGATTTAGTTATCCAAGCTCCTTGAAATATGTTCCAGAACTTGTCAAGCCTTAGTGGAATTAGTTTAGGTATAATACCAGTGCAGAAAAAATGTGAGGAGGGCCTTGTCTGCACATAATTTTGAACACTGGCCAAGTGAAAAAGAAAAAAGAAAGCAGGAATTTTAAAGGTGTTAGAGGGCTCTTATGTACTTGAAGCTCTAAAAAGGTATATGTATTTATATATATTTGTATATGTGATTCTTATCGTTTAATTGCTGATGGTCAGAACTGTTGCATCCCAAATTTCAGCCTGGAGCCAAATTTTATAATTTGAGTTATAAACCCTTAAAATAAGGGTTTATGTTTGTGATGGAATTGCTGACAGATGCTTATGTATAGTAGGACTAGCAGGCATTGCTGTAATTATGCTATCGTATCCTATCATTAAAGATTTCAATTGAAAGAGGTTTATAAATTGCTCTTCCTCTTAGATAAACCGCCCTACATTAAGGCATCAATGATATGGTGCAGAATTAAATTAAAATCTCATAAAATGAAATATGTTCTGTATTAGCTGTTTGACACTTAATTTGCCTCTGAATGAGTAGAGGAAATCACAAATTAACCTGCCTTTGTTTTTCCAGCCATGGCTTATTACGAATTAGAACAACTGCAATTACAGCCCAATAATAACCCCCAACCCTTATGAATATGTACTGAAATGTGTCACTTTGTGTTACCAAAACCTGCTAGGACTGTGTAGTTATCTTGGAATTTCTACAGTACATCTCTGGTTTATACTTCAGGAAGATGTATGAAACTTGAGTTGTTCTTCAGCAGCAATAGATGAACGGCAGAATTGAGGCTGAGGCTTGTGTTTTCCTTTTATTATTTTGTTTTCTCTAATTCAGTTTTGCTGCTTTACATTGAACTTAGAGGTTAAATCATGTGATAAATACCACATGATTAAAACAAACCAAAAGGAGTTTTAGTAATCGCATTCCCGGCTTTGTTTTACTTTGTTGTTTTTGTCTAGCTCTTTCCTAATATCCAAAATTGATTTCTAAAATATAGTATTAAAGAAGGAGCTGAAGCTTATCTATGTTTTGGTCCTTGACATCTGCTATGTCATCTATTAGAGTGTGATGGCTTCTCTGGTTGACGTGCAGTGATTCAAAATCATGCCACTAATGATGGTGTTTATTTGAAATTAACACCATGAGTATGCTATTTTTCTTCAAGATCCAAATCACAAATTTATTATTGGCTAACTCTTCCACTTGCTTGATGCCTTTGTTTGGAATGAGAGTTATTAGCAGTGAACAGAAGAAGAAGAAGAAGGCTGTCTTTTCTGTTTTTATTCCAGTGCAAGTGTAAATAACTTTATAGTCCCACAAATTTTAAAATCTGTCTTAGCCAGGATGAGAGTTTTTATTTATTAATTTAAAAAAAGCTCCTAAGACAGAGGCAAAATTCTACTGATGGATTTAAATTCAGCGATTTAGGAAGCTACTGTTCTTGGCCATTCATTCATTCCCACGCCTCAACCAAGTTGCATCAGTAGGTTTTTCCCAGTATGCTTCATTTCAAGGTTGAGTTGGACAGCCTTTGAAGGTGACCTATCCTGATACCTTCAGGCACTGTTACTGTGGCTGTGGAGGGAACTCACTCCTGCAGAGATGAGGCAGGAGACAGCAGTCAGGTGGCAACACCAAGAATGGCTCTGGGAGAGTGGCTTGTGTACATCTTGGAATGGTAAATGCATGTGTTGCAGGAGGCTAGTGGAAAGCTAAAGTTTCAGGGCTGAATGCATTACAAGATGCATCATGCATGTTTGAAAATATTCATCCATTTTGTCTTCATCTCTTTCTGCCATCCCTTTTTGCCTTAGCTCTGGACTACACATAAGGAAGAGTGAGCAGGTAAATCTAAGGCATGCTACCCATGTGCTTACAGTCGAGGGAGAATGCCTCTGCTAGGAGGAAGTTGCATGGTACAGCTGGTGTATTTTAGCTTCCCAGAATCAACAATATTCCAAGCTCCTTTTTTTTTTCCTAACTGCTTATTGAGACTAGCAAGTTTGGCGCTCTTATGCCCTGAAATGATGCACGTGCAGATAACCGTGCAAGTGCCTAACATGAATGGCTCGAACAGATATTTTGAACTTTCTCAATGCTCTGGTACTAAACCAAAGCATGTGTTTTGCTTGCAGTCAGCTCCAAGTTGATAAAAAGGGAGTCTGATTCTTAGATATGTTATTTCATACATAGTTTATACATACATCAGTTACACACGGGTGGAAAGAAAAGCAAAGTCAGGCCCAGACACTCAGCTTTCATCATTTTCTGATTACGGACCATGCAGCAAAATAGGGGATGCCCAAATGTGAGAAGATTAAAGCATATCCTTGATTATGAGAGAAACTGCTAGCCACATATTTGATAGGGTGTTTATGTTTTCCCAGCCTTGTCACTGACATTATGATTTTTCTTTTCATTTTCATTTCGAAGCTCTAATTTATTTTTT
Source organism: Ploceus nigricollis (assembly GCA_013399945.1). Lineage (NCBI taxonomy): Eukaryota > Metazoa > Chordata > Aves > Passeriformes > Ploceidae > Ploceus > Ploceus nigricollis. Next base: position 284,390 of record VXBC01001439.1, on the reverse strand, counting down.
AAAATCTGAGTGTTTAAACCTCTTAAATCTTTTACCTGCTGCTTTACCTCAGTGTACCTCTAAGCAGTAGACTTGGCAAGGAGTTTGTCAGCTTGTCAGAGCATTCATTGATCCTTTCACAGTAGGAAGGAGAGCCCCACCCAGCATGAAAAACATCACTCATTGAATTGGCTTTAATTACTTTAAGATTTGGAATGGGTTTTATGGTTTAGCCAGGAGCCATCAAAGAAGAAAGACTGGGAAGCTCCTGGGACATGAAAAAATGACTGTAGTTACAGCTTCCCAAAATCATCCGTGAAAGTATTTTCTTTAAAGAGGAAGAAATCTTGTATTAAATGTGAAACACCCCAAGAAACCTGTCTCTGGAAGTGAAGTGCAGCATGCAGAATAAGCAGCTGCTAATAGCCTGGCAGATTTTTATAGCAAGTCTCTGAGAAGGAATCAGCATGGCCTGGTGACTCATTAAGGTTATATGGAATTTGTTATGTGCCACAGATATGCGTGTTGTAGGCCCTGCAAGCAGCATATATCCCTCTTTTCTTAGTGATTATTCAGGGAAGTAAAATACCGGGGCCAGATGCCCACTCATAAACTTCACCAGATAGTTTTCTTTCAGTGCCAGACCTCTTTTACAAAGCTTGGGAATAGGAAGCTTCTGTCTAGGCTAAAACTGTGGTATCTCACTCAGTGTATAATTTTGCATCATTTAAAATAGTGAATCAGTGTTTTGTTCAGCTGTTCATTCTTCTTTAGTGGTATTTACCTTAAGATTTGCAGATCATAAATTCTCCTTCGTAAGCTTTGTAATGCTTGCAGAGTAGCTCCAGAATCAGAGTGTTTTTAAAAACTATCTGAAAGTGCGAAAAGTTTGGAAAGGAAATTAGTAGTGGCATATATTGAATTACAGAAAAAAGGGATAAGTGTTTCTGTTAAATTTTTGATTCTGAGCTACCTTTTAAAGGAAAAAAAAGTAGGTTAAGATGTGGATAAAAATAGTTAAATATTTTTGATGCAGCTCTTTTACGTAAGTTGTTACATTCATTTGTTTAGGTAAACTGCAGTCTGAAGTTACTGCACAGTCAATTCAACTCTTCTATATTTCTTGCTGTTTTGCTCTCCCTCTGTCTAGGAAAAAAAAGTATTTAGGAAAAACTATCTTATTTAATTTCTGCTGAAAAATAAATTTTAGATCAAAAAGGATTCACTGCTAAAATCCATCCCTGTTTTAAGCCAGCACATTTACATGAAAGTCAAGAGAATTGCCTCTAAGCGCACCAGATTACATTTGGTTCACATCATTCATCTGTTTCTGTGGTGGATAATACTTTGTGACATAATCATTTTCTCTGGAGTAGCTAATTGTAATGCCAAGGAACTACAGATTTATAAAGGAGAAACAACAGCAGCAGATAAATATTGCGTTAACAGAGGCTCTTTGTTCTTTTTATACACCCAGCTTGATTTTGGGCTGTCTGGGGAAGTCACAGCAATTAAAATTAGAGGAAAATTTTGCTGAGATTTTTAACGTAGAATGAAGAACTCGTAAAATGTAATGGTTTGTTTCGTTGAAAATCCTTCGTAGAAAGTTCCCCCAAATATTCAGTTTATGTTATGTTTTTTTTTTTCATGTTGAGAAAATCACTTGAGTGGCAGCAGCCCCCTGCCCTAATGAGCAAGAAGTGCCTCCAGTGACTGGCAGCTGGCTGACCACCTCTCTTCAGCACTCCAGAGTAGCAACAACAGCACAGGGCATCCTGCTGGTGCGATGCAGGGGGAGGAAAAATTGGACAAAGCCCACTCCTCCGATGGTCTAAAGGGGATGGGTTGACTCATCCCCACCTGATACGTAGAGAGGCACAGGTTTGTCTGGTGGAGCCCAGTCCAGCAAAAGGGATTCTTTGAGAGGTTTCTATGGATTATGCTGTTTCAGAGGAGCAGTTCCAAGGTTTATCAGCAGTGAGGTGTCTATCAGCACTCGTCAGCACTGCCACTTAGCTGATTTACCCCATCTGGGCAGTTAACAGTCCTTAGATGAATTCTTGGCTGCCAGTGAGAAGCGGTTCCCTAAGGCAGGCTTTCAAACCAGCGGGATCGTGGAAGCAAAAAGAATGGCCAGCAAAGTTATGCCTCAGGTCACTGTTCTATGTAACATTTTTCTGTAAACTGAGGAATAACTAGACAGGATTTCAAGTTGTTTGGGTGCTTGCTGTGTGCAGATGTATATACAAGCATGCAAATTTGTGTGTGTGTGTGTGTGTGTGTGTGTGTGTGTGCATGCATCCTCTTTACATAATAGGGTGAATATCTTTGCTTACATTTGTCATCGACTGAGTAATTTTAGATCTCTGCAGTTAAAACTAATGCAAGGAGCTACTCAGAGCCAGAGAAAGATGGAAAATTAGAGGAAAAATGTCTACAAAATACTTAGAAAAAAAATGTTCAATGGCAAAACCTTTGAAAACATGTAGATCATTACCTTAATTTAACATTTAAGCAAAAATATATAGAATAGCTGCAATGCTTCTCTGCTGCTTGAAATTTCTATTATCTCATTCTCTTATCAGCTGCAAAGAATGCAAGCTCTAAATATAGTGCACATTCAAAGGCTCTGAGCCTGTGGTTTCTTGGACAAAATTCCTGTGTTCTTTGTGCTGTAGTCAGCAGTATTAGTTGAGTGAGCAGATATTGACTATGGTATTCACGTGCAGTGAACCAGAAGCAAGCCAACTCTATAGAGGCTGCTGTCAAACTTGTTGCAGTAGCCTGTGAGGTACTGGACTGTGACAGACTCCTTTTTTTTCAGCACAATTCTTCCACTCATGTTAAATCTTGCTTCAAAGAGAGCTGAAATGTTACAGTCTTAGTGGGGATTTTTCTTTTTTTTTTTTTTCCTTTCTTTTTTTGAAGTGTACCTATGAGATTCCTGTGTTGTGAATTGGAAGTTCCCTAAAGTTAGAGTAGGTATAAACTCCAAGAAATGTGAGTGATGAGTAGCATGTGTTTTAGGAACACAGAGCATCTTCATCACACTCTTGCACTATCTTTTCCTGACTTAGACTCCATCCTCCCCCAACAAAGACATCATGTCCTAGAATCTTGGAGTATGGATTGAATGTAGTTGACACTTTTTCTTTCCCAAAGGATGAAAAAACAGAAGTTAAATTAACACCTTGTTTTTGGCACCACCTACTCATCCCACTATATTTTTTATAAATATATATGTATATGTGTGTGTGTATGTCTGTATTTGTTTACATATCTGTAACAAAACATAGGCTGTTGAAGCTGTTCTTCTGAGGTGTAGGAGGCTAACTAGCTGTCCTTTGCATATTCTGTGTTGTGTGATGCTAGAAAAAAACCCCAATGATACCTTAATTTCACTGAAAGTGTTGTGTTTTGTGTTCAATGGGTTTTTCATCACTGTGCCTTGGGCCAGGCTGAGCTATCATTGATGACTGATGTTATTGATTAATAGAGGAAACAATTTAAAGAAAAATGTTATTTTGTTTGATTTTTACTTTTAGGATGCATGGCTTGGGACTTTATTTCAGAGTAATGTTTACATTGAAGCTGGGCCCTGTGAAGTTACCACTGAAGACCAGGTGCTTAATCCCTTCCAGCACTGAATGTGTAGATCAGAATTTACAATAGATTACAACTGCATTCATGGGCAGCTTTAGAGATGCTTTGGCAATTTTCTGGAGACTCTGCGGAGGTTAGACACAGAGGCAAACATCCTGCAGCCCATGAGTCAGTAGTACAAAGCTCCTGAAGGAATTAACTAACCTATCATCTTCTTGAAAGCATTATTTATGAGGTGTTGTGACCATTGATGTTAAGGATCAACAGAAAATTAGGGAGTATTTCACATAAGGGAGAATTTTCTAAACATATCAGATTTAAGTGGCTATCTCTTTAAAGATACACATCTTTCAGTCCTGTATCTCCTGCTGAAATTCAGCCTAGATTTATCATGCTTTTTCCACTGGCCCGTGGAAGAGAAGATTGATAGTCTAGTCCAGTTTATAGAGGCCACCAACGCAAATAGCCCCATTTAACAACATTGTAGACAGATTTGGCAGAGAGATCAGTAGCTGAATGACCAGGGGCAATCAGGTGTTCTCTGGAAGATCACTATCAGCGTATATCATCAAGACAGTACCAAGAAAGCTTGTGTAGCCTGCCTCTGTCTTCGTTTGCCTTGCTTGTTCCTTGGACATCAGGCTTCCATCCTGACACCTTTTCTGAGAACTGTGTTTCTACTCCTGTAATTAGATTGAATTGCAGAGATGCTGAGGGAGCAAATGTGTAGCTTGTGCAGATGTGTTCCCAGCTGGCCAGGTTGTTCCCCTTAGGGTTTTCATTTACGCACCCAGCTACCTACTCTGTTTAGAGAACTAATAATGCTTCCAGCATATAGATAATGCATTTGCCTCGAAGATTTCAAAACTGAATTTACTACTTTTCAAAAAAAGTGTGCAGCCAGAATATAAATTTCCTTTATGCTTGTTGTTCAAAGTTACAGCTTTGCCTGGGAAATGTTTTTTAACTCCAGTTTTTCACACAAATAGAACAAGAATAGCAGTGCGAGGAATTTCTCTCATTTCTTTTGATGGCTATAGTTTTCCAGCCATTATATATTTACCATTTGTTAGGACTAACTTGTACTGTGGGCTATGTAGCAGCAAGATGTCTTTTAGTGCTTTTAAGATCAAAAAGATGGCCTGACAGAGACAAGACTTCTCAGCCTGGCATGAGAACTGAGTGTTTTCCTGATCTTCTCTGGTTGCACCTCAGCCAGCTCCCATACCTGGACCTTCGTTACTGTCAGAAAAAATACAGGAAGGGGCTGTTAGAATATCTTTCTTCCCCCCTTTTACCTTAGCAGAATTCACCTTTGATGTAAGTGGTGCTTCATATACCTGTGACTCCTACTGCTCTCATGATTATTGGTGCTGATCTGTGACTTGCACACCTGCTGTTTGAGGTGGTGTTTGGAGGATGGGAGAAGCTTGGAAGTTGTGTTTTCATAAGGTCACCCCTTGACTCCAGTCCTGGGTACAACATAAATATGTACTGTACAGCTGATATTGTCACTCAGGTGCACTCTCAAAATGGCTTTTCTTTCCCAGATCATGTATTTGTCTAGGGGAAGGGGGGGAAGATGCATATCAGAAAATAATCTGTGTGTTTTATATAGAGATGTATATATGTAGAATTTTATTCAGGAGTTTCTGTAGATTTGTATAATCTATTTTTTTTTCCTGCTGCATGTAGTTTTAGATGAGAAATTCTAGCTGATACTCTATTCAGTAAGAGTCACTAATCCCTGTGAATATCAATTTTGGGCTGTCTGTTGATGATAGTACAGAGGTTTGAAGCAAATCCAACCATACCTCAACAGAAATGATTAATGCTGAACCTTCATATCACTATTTTGTCAGGACTGTAATCCTGTAAAGTTAGAATTTTAGTCAAATGTTCCCTTCACAACCAAATATGCATAGCAAGTGCAATAGGAGAAATATTCAGTTCCTGAATTTCTCTTTTGTTATTGCCAAGTTGGTTTTGTTTTAAACAGTGAATTTATTATTTTATTATAGAAAAGAATTAAAGAAAATATTTCTTTCTTCCCCAAATCGCAGTTTTGTAATATTGTGAACGTGTCTTGCGGTAGGCAGTGGAAATGAAAGGATTTGTTTTGGTTTGGTTTTGAATTTGGGAAAAGAGTGTTTCTTAGCATCACAGAACCGATGTTGAGGACAGTGTTCACGTGAGGTAATGTGAGAAACTTCAGGTGCTTTTCCAGAAGAAGGAACACCTGCCTTAATGGGAGGAAGGAGTTAAGGGAAGAAGAGAAGCTAAAATTTGCTGGAACAATAGTGAGCATAGCATTCTTGAGTTTGAGGTAGGGAGGGTTTAGACAAATCATAAGTGAATGAATGAGATGAGGAGAAAGGCTCCAAAGTACTAAAAGTGATAAAAGCTCCATTCTCTAAAAAGAAAAAAACCACTAAATTATGAGAGTAATAACACATTAATTAAAAATACTGTTTTTCAAGAGAACAAAGTGTTTGTGACATTCATATATCAGTTGATTTCAAAATTTAGTTTTACTGTCATGGGTCATACCCATAATGAGAAAAACTTCCCATGAATTGCGCATGAGTTTTTTTGAAATTTAGGACAAATCTCAAGCTCTTCTTTCTAAGCCTCAAGCTCTTCTTTCTGGTCAGATAATCCCCCTGGTGGATGCAGTAATCTGGTCCTCATGCTGTGGGAGTGGATCCTAATTAGTAATGCTGTTTTTTCACAGAGAGTATTGCTGCACACAGGCAGGAGCACTCTTTGCATGCAGACTGCATCCTCTTCTCATCTGTGAATGGTAGAGAGAAATGAGGAGTAATCATAGAAACCATTTCAACTCTCTTAGCTTTGTACCATTTGGTTCTTTTTCTTCTTCTCCCAGTCATGCATGCATGTATGTAGGTATACTTTCTCTGTACTGCCAAGGTTATCTTTAAAGATCTACAGGCATTTTCTGAGTGTTTTTGAACCAGTTCACTATTTACCGGTATATTGCTTTTATAGAGGTCCGTCTTTGATGAGTTTTTTGTCATATGCGCCCACTGAAGTTTCAGTGTACTCAAGCATTAGAAAAGCCACTATTTGAGCGTCTTTGTTTTCTTTGTTGAGCTGTTTATTTTGCTTTCTTCCCACACAGTTCCCTGGCCTCGCTCTGACAACTGCTTTTCTGCATGAATTACATTCCTCGGGGCCACAAGTCTCCTAATTCTTCCAGTCGATTTGATTCCTGCCTGTGTGATTAGTCCTCTGCTCCAACACAGCTGGTCTTTGCCAAGCAGGCTGCTTGCTGAGTGCCTTTAACATGAAGACCTAACTACATTTTTTAACCTCATTAGTGTGTAGGGCACTGCTTCATTCTGGCTTAATAACATGGCCACTATTGAATCATCACTTGCTCTAAAACAGGTTACAAAAAGGTTACCTAAGTTGTCTGTTTTTCTTTTTGTATGACTGTGCTTTTGCTGGGTAAGTTTCTTTCAGCTCATGTCCATTATTTAGCATGTAAGTTGCTTTTTTGAAAGGAGACCCACGGATTCTACCGACGTAGATTTATGATGTTAAGAAATTTTATATTTTTATGTTCAAAAAGAAACTCAGCGGCTATTTGGAAACAGCAAAACTAAATAATAAAACCATTAAGAAAATGTGGGTTTGGAAGAAAATGGGAAGAAGGCTTGGGGGAAAAATTTCCTACTTGTTTCAGCTTTAGAATTATAAAGCCTTCATCCTCACCAGTTTAAACACAGGCTTTTTACTATAATGCTGGATTTACAGCAGTGCAGCCACAGTCTGCATGGCTTCACTTTGTCTTGTGGGTTCAATTCTTAGCTGAATGTATTGCCACTAAAATTTATTTCAGTTGCAGCTGTGTATAAACTTGAAAGGAAAATACATTCCCGGGCTTCCAAATGTTGTAAAGGCAGCAGAAAAGTTTCCTAAGAAGACGGTTTCACTAGGGAGCTGGGGAAGAAAGGAGGCAGTGGGTCACATGCCACTTGTGATGGTGCATTTGTGCAGTTGCATAGCACAGCCACTCAGAGGGTGAGACTTCATGATTAATGGTGTTTATTCTTGACAGAAGCCTCCTTTATTTATCTGCAATACAGTTTAGTGATTTTATCAGTCACCTGAATGAAAAATATTCAGTCATACCAATATTGCAGTGTAAATTGAGTAGAGTCACTTTTTATTATATCTTTCAGCCTTATCATCTGCACAGTAATTTTCTAGCAGGGGTTTGATATAGAAAGGCTGGATTTAGCTGTACTTGACACAAAGCCTCTTCAATTTCCTCTAAAAGTTCAGGCTGCTCTTAGAAATATATTAAAAAAAATATATATAACCCTCTTATCCAAGCTATTTCAGTATTTGAAAGAATAAAGATAAAATGTGCAAACGTGGATGTAAGAAATGTTGTTCATATGAAAACATCTTATAGCTCTGAAGCCACTGGTGAAATGCTCTTTAGTGTTTAAGCTTGTGGCTTAGTGCCGTTCTTTTTGCATGGCTACGTAGTCTGACTTTCTTCTAATCAATCATCATCCAACTCCAATCAGCATACAGGCAGAGCCTATCGTTCATCCTGGGTGTAATTTCAGAGTTGAGGACTATAATGGCCACATACAGCACATTAGTCACTGCGATAACGGCTAGTGGCACTCCTGAGGAAGGGGGAGGATGGGGAAGAAGGGGAATAAAATTCTTCTCATTCTCACAGTGCATTAGTGAAATAGGAGCAAATGTTAAACAAATGTTTATTCAATTAGCTGACTTAACAGCATTAAGTGTGAGAAAGCTTCTGACACTCCTTTGACCCACTTTTCTGAGAGAGGAGAGGAGCGGCAAGGGAGGCAAGAAAGGGGTACATTAATGCAGTCCAGATTTATATATATCTACATACTGATATGATGGTGTCTCTGGTTAGAGACTGGAAGGGATGTCAGGCTCTGCCTGTAGCCTAGAAGAAGGTAAAATTTGAATAGCAAATGGGACCACCTCTAGAGCATCAGAAGAGAATTGCAGAGCAGAGAAGTTTGCTGTAGGAATGCAGTTGGTAATTTCACTGCCCACTCTGTTATTACTAACAACAGATAATAAGTTGGCTGTAGAGCTTTTAGATTTTCCTGCTGCACTTTGTGGTACAGCATAGTTTGAAGGGGAAATAGTGTGTGGAGGTCTATGGCAATCTTATTCAAATAATACTTTCTTGTCCTGTGCACCTGTTTTATATTCATGATGATGATTTCTTCATCAAATGCAACATTGCTACATTATCCTCCATCTATTAATGTACAAGTCAGTACATTACATTTACAAGTCTGTAAACTTGGAACCAGCTGAAGACAGGAGAGGAGAAATTTACCAGCACTGAGGTTGGGCTGTCCTATGAAGGTATAAGGTCTTACTTTATTTATGGTTCAGTGCAAGCTGAGCAAAATAAAGCAGTGCCTGGATAAGGCTCTAGCAGAAGCAAGAGATGGAAATCACATGTTAGCATTACTTTTATTTACTGTTTACATTACTGCAGTGTCCAACAGCTCTGTGCAGGATGGGAGCTCTGCTGAGTGTTGTGCGAATATAAGGAGCTTTGCCAGCTTTTTATTTACTGTTTACATTACTGCAGTGTCCAACAGCTCTGTGCAGGATGGGAGCTCTGCTGAGTGTTGTGCGAATATAAGGAGCTTTGCCAGGAAGAGCTTGGCAGTCTTTGGCAAATGAACTCTGGTGAGTCAGCTCTGATGGCCTCAGGGTTTACCAGCTCCAGCTGTTTCTTTGCCTTGGGGATTATCCCTTCACCCTCAGCAGGGCTGTGTGTCTTTGCCCCGTTTACAGTCTCACAGCTTTGCTCTGGCTTCCTGAAACCGGGCAATGAAGTGGCCAGTGGCAGAGATATTCTGCCTGGGAGGGGCACCAAGCTGGGTACTCAGAGGCTTACACAAAAAATTTGCCAGATAACCTCTGGTAGAAGCCTAGAATGGGCAAGTGACATTTGCAGGGAGTAGTTATTGTTGGTTACTTTTTTGTACAAGCAAAGAATTTGCCAGGTAAATGCATATAGTCCTTCCCCAGTCACTGATTTCTATTCAGCATCCTGAAAAGGATTTAGAGAAAGGAGAGGAAAGCTGGGATGCTCTGTATTGCAAAGGCCAAGTGGACAATGTTTCAGAGCATTGCCAGGAGGCAGCAACAGTGGTAGGTGGATGGAAGGAAGAGGAAAAGGAGAGGCAGGTGCGTGTGAGGAAGAGAACGAGAAGACTGGACTTGACTTGAGGAATACCGGGAGACAGTAGATAGTTTTATTTACATTTTTCATAATGAACAAAATTAAACAGTCAAAACTGTGTCAGCATACACATTTAAGGAATGCATGTCAAGACTCCCAAGTCAAGACTGTAGCATCTGAAGCAGCAGTTGCTTACTGTAGTCACTACAGGTGGTACCGTGGACTGGAGGTCACCAGTGTTACAGCTGACCTTATGTAAAGAGTATTCTATTAAATAACAGAGTGAATATTCATTGCTTGCTTTTCATGGCACAAACTATTCTTGAAGAAATCCACAATCCACCCATAGTTGGGTTATTTATGAAGTCTTATAAGTAGCAGTGTATATAAAAAACCTGGGTCTATGTTCAGGCAGTCCATCAGTTGAAAAATAGGAGTACAGTCACTGACTAAGGATTTAGTGCTTGATTAATGTAGTCAATTTTTAACTGTAATTACATAATGTTAACACTTCTCAAAGAAGGAAAGGGGAACCAGAGTAATATTCTTTTGCTGTCGGTCAATGCCTAATTGTCGTGCAGATTTCCTGAACCATGAACATCTCTTGTACAGTCATTTCTGTCCCTTTTTTTTTTTTTTTTCTGCAATGATGCCTTTTAACTTTATGTGGGAGAAACTTTTTATTCTAACCCCATGTGAGGTTATTTGTGTATTTTAGGAATTTATATACCAGAACTGCACACATTTTGTATGGCATTGTCCTTGCCTCAGTGAGAAAATATTCGTAACAGAGGATCTCTTGATATGACATTTGCACTATAGATACTGAACATTTTCCAAGTGCTTTACCACAGTTTTAAAGATGGGGAAAGAGTGGATCAGGAAGACAACAAACTTGTACAAGGTGGACAGCTGATAAATAATGGAAACCAAACCAGAGCCTGTCTACCTTTAACCCTAATCTAGCTTCTATGTGAACTACATAGGCATGGACCCACTCTTGATTTATTTGAACATGTCTCTACTGAATAAAAATTTGCTACCAAATCAGATTCTGTGACTTACTTCCCTATGCTGACTACAGTTCCAGTCTGAGTTTTGGAGGAAAAGTGAGTAAATATTCACTAGGTGTTGAAACATGGAAAATGATACAGGAAATCAAGAGGTTTTTTTGTTTTAGGACTTAAAAAAACATGTTCATGTTCTCCTTTTTATTAATTTCTACCATTAAGAAAATATAGTTAACAGTACTTATTCTTTTGCAGCACTTGAGCTATTTTATATGAAGTGTGCTCTGACATTTCCATATATTCAAATAATTCTTTAAATGTTCATAATTACTTGCTTAGTTTTCCTAAGTCCAAGAATGTGATATAGCAGCTTTGAGGCAGTGAGTGATTCTAGGGGAATGGAGAGCCTGTTTGAAGCTGGAATTTCTGAAAAAAAAATTAGGTATTAAAAATTATATTATTGATTTCCCATAGTATGTATTTATAGGTTTGATTGTTTACCAGTTCAATGAGAAATTAAAAGAGAAAAGGACTGTGGGTTGCATTTTAAAAATGCTCAGTGCTGGCCTCAATCTCCTCATATTGAAATCTCAGAACTCAACTTTTTTAATACAAGAACCTTTTATTAGCCAGTTTTTGGCTGCTGGTGCTGAAGGGTCAGTCTGTACAAGCAACTATGGTATTAAATAAACAATAGAAATTTAACATGCAAGATATTACCCAAGGAATTGAGCCACGTGCTTTAGAATAGGAGTCACCACATACCAAGAAAGTCCTTGTTTGTTCATCTTCCAGGTTCTACAAGAAATAAGTGTTAATGTTTTGTGGGCAGACATCAGAAGATTATTGCAGAAAAAAGAAGAAAAAGATAAAAGAAAAGTATCGCAGGCAGTTTAATGAGTTTAATATTTTTCAATTCTCCAGGCAGGATTGAATTGAACAGGTATCAGAGAAACAGTGTGGATATCATTGGTATGAGAGTTATGCCATCAATGCTTGCTCCAGCATTGAATAACGTACTGTTAAATGATTAAATATTGAGGTTTGAACTTTGACACATTCATAATATAACAAGATGGATGAAAAGGCAATAATAAATTAGGTTATGTTACAATATTTCATCCCACTTCGTTGACAAGCTTTGTTCTGTGAGATAGATTATTGTTCCATCTGTAACGTCAGCTCAGTGTCATATTTACAATGTTATAGTTAAGGATCACTTGCTGTTTTCAATATAAATGTATTTTTCAACAGATTCATAAAAGAGCCATTTAAAATTTTATCAGGACAAAACTTGGCATTAAGATTTCCAGTCCTGGAGTTATAGTTTCCTTTAAAATCAGAAAGAGCTTAAATCCCCTTTTTTTTTTTTTTTTTAAGAGAGGTTGTACGTAGAAGAGGTTTTTGTCCAAGCACAGCTTAAAGTTATTTGGAAACCATTTATGACAGATCTCTAACACCAAACCAACCTCAAAAATAGTAGTCCAGATTTTCCTGTGGCATGACCTTTGCGGCTGTTCTGAGTGGCTTTACATCTGCTTCCAGAAAACATTGCTATTGAAGAATGCCTGTGACAAGTGGGGGGGTTGTACTATGCCCTGGGGCCTCCTGCAGTTTTCACAGTTGCAAGAGATAGAAGAACAGGAACAATTTTCACTGTATTGATATTTTGGCATGTATCAAAACAGTTCAAGCACTCTGAAGCAAGTAGGTACCCTGAGGCCACTAATTGGCAATAATTGTCTTGAGTGGTCTCGCCAGAGACCTCTACCAACACCTCACGCATCCAGGAATTCCTTTTTAGCTGAGCTGCTTGACCTGTGTTGTAAGTAGTGCCAGTTTGTGGTCCTGCTCCTGGCTGAGCTCAGGATCTGCACTGTAGGGAGCTGTTCTGGATAGAGCCCTCAGAACCATGGTGTAACTTGTCTCCTAATCTGTATTTCTCCCTGTCTCCTTCTGCACTTGACTGGCCCAATCTAGACCTGGTTTGTCACTTTGCCTTGTCTCAGACTCATGATTGACTGTGTTAGTAGCATCTGACTCTGGTCACTCAGATCTGGTGGTGTGGAGAGCATTGCCCATGCGTGGCTCTTGGCTTGCCTTTTCTTAGGGAGCAGCTGGCCTTTGCTGCTCCCCAGCACCCTGAACTGGGTCTCTTTTCTTTCCATCCCCCCCTCCTCCATTCCTAACTCAGTTACATGCATGAATCCACATAAGACACTTTCATGGACTTTGGGCTGATCCTCTAATCCCATCAGTAGAGCATTGAAAGGGTGGTTGAAAGGGCCCACAGTCAACAAGCTCTGTGCTGGCTTACCTACCCGGGGACTTTCACCTCTAGTCACAACCTCACAGCAATATTTCACCTCAAGTTAGCTGTTCCATTCGTACCAAAGAAAGGGATAGGATTTGAATTTAGGCAATCCTATCTTCCTCTTTGTAAAACTGGCAAATGCTTAAGTACAAAAAACAGCCCAAAGTACGTGGTAGGAGTCCCCGTGTCTCAGTTTTTTCTGCTGATGGAAAGAATGTGTGATCCTTTCAAGATAATACTAGGTAATGATCTGTGCATGCAGATCATTTTGAAATATGTATAACTTGCTCATGCTTGCCTCATCAACTCTCAGATTCCCATGATCTTTCTTCACCAGTTAAAAAAGGGCTGTATGGGTTGAAAAGGGAATTGCATTTGGTTCAGTTTTTGTGGTGGTTAAAATCCAAACCTGCTGCTTGTCATTCTTCTTGTATACAGTTCATCTATTGCAGCTGTAAGCAACAAAACAAAATGACACACTGTTTTCATGAGTAATAACTGAAATCCTACAGTTAACTCACCTGTGGTTCAGTGGTGGTCAGAAAAAAACCCCATTTTTTAAAAAAAAGCAGCTTCACACATACTGTGATTTGCCCTACAACTGATGCTCTTCACAGCTGGTGTGACTATGTAAGTTTTTAAGACTGTGCAGACACCTCTGCAACAATTCATCAAAGAAGTGTCATGACTAATTGGAAAAAAATACACCTGTTTGCCCTTACGCTGATCTCCCTGCCTCAGCACGTGAGTGCCATTCACGAGCTGAGTAGTGGAGATTCCCCAGAGCGTCAGAGTTGGGAGAGAAAGAAGCTGGCACGCTGGGTATGGGTGGGGAGTGGGAAGTCCTGTGGTAGATATGGAAGCTGTGTGGCACTCATGATATTTCAGCACCTTAGCAGTGAACAGGAAGGCCTTCTAGACAGGAAGGAGATGCCTTCACAGCTAGCCCTGTTCTCTGTTCCTTCTCATTTACGTCAAGGTTGTAGATATAATCAAGGTTACTGAGAAAATAATAAAATCATCCTAATATGGGGTAAAATTAGTGGTGAAACACAGTCACAGGATCTCTTCTACCCACCAACCTGGAGACCTTCAACTGTGTCTTGAAAGTGTGATCCGCTTTCTATGAAATTTGAATTGAGTTTGCAGGGTCTCTAGAAGTAGACACAGAGGTCCTGATTCAGAAAGGAGCATACATCTGCTTTGCTCCCTCCCTTAAGTGGTCTGAATATGTTGTATAACAGAAGAACCCCTGCCCAGGAGAAGATGCAGGGCAAGTTCTGCCTTCCCATGGTTTACAGGTGAGGCCATAAATTGTCAAGCAGCATCACTGAAAATCTCCTTGCCTCTTCTAATGCTGAAGCCTCATTGCATCCCATGAAGTAGCCTCAGACCCAAGGCAGAACACCATTCAACAGGATGCATAGCTAGGTTGCAGGATGCTGGGCTGAAGGGTCCTGAGTTTGAAGGAGGGTCCCCGGCTTCTTTCCCTGCTCGTGACCTCGTGGACTAGATGACCTGTAAAGGTACCTTCCAATCCAAACAATTCTATTATTGTATACATGTGAAATAAAAATTAGGGGCATAGACAGCCACCCACATCTGGAGATTTGATTTGTTTGTCACTGAATGAGTATCTGCAGAGCCACTCCTGGGCTGTACTGTTTGCTATTTACAGGACGAATGTTATTCTTTATTGCAACAATAAGGTTGCAAAGCAACAGTAAAGGTGGTTGGCAGCACCCTTTCTAAAAGCTGCATTTTAGTTTGAAGGAGGAAGTTAACACTTGTGAATGATGTTCACAGTGAAGTTTAATCACAGAGGGAAAGGAAGGATATGTGACGTTTATTGGAATAAATCAGGGTGACTCAAATTGTGGGCCTGAGAGCAGATGAAGAAGGCATGAGGGAAAATGGGTCTGTAGGAAAAGGAGAGTCTGGGAACACAGAGGAGCGAGAGAAGTCCAGACTGAAAGTGAGCACAGAAGTTAGCAGCCTGTTAAAATCAGATGCTTGAGAGAAATTAAGAAACATCAGAGTCCAGAGCTGGGAATTCTTTGTGGAATCTAATGACTCCTTATTTCTGCCTCAGATAATACTGTTTATATTCCTGCTGTTGATTGATGTTACCCAGATCAGTGTCCTTTCCCTAGCATCCTAGGAAAAGTGAGGAGCTCAGAAGAAGAGATAGA
Organism: Ploceus nigricollis; assembly: GCA_013399945.1. NCBI lineage: Eukaryota > Metazoa > Chordata > Aves > Passeriformes > Ploceidae > Ploceus > Ploceus nigricollis. Next base: position 269,063 of record VXBC01001439.1, on the reverse strand, counting down.
GGCAGGGCTGAGGAGAAGAGCGACAGAGTCCTGGTGTCCTTGAATGGCTCTTGCTGGATCTGGAGGGAGAAGCTGACAGCCTGGCTCTTAATCTTGCTCCTGCGGCAGCATTTGGCTGTTGGCCAGCTGGAGAGTGAATCACTGAGGCTGATACAGACATTCAGCCTTCTTGCATAAGCATTTAAAGAGTTTTCTGTTCAATATGCACCAGATAAGGCCAGGGCCCCAGCCTGCTTGCATGCTCTTCATGTTTCTAAATATGAGTTGGGATCACATTTAAAAATAATCTCTTGTAAAATGACATCCAGACTTAGTTTCTTTGTTACTCTTGTATAAATTTGCTGTACTACTATATTTTCCTCACTGCCAGGATAGGAAATTCACTCTGTAATTTGATACCCAGCTGTAGTACTTTTGCTTCCTACATCACCATGATTTTTAAAGTTCTTGCCTACCAAACTTGGCCTTATAGGGAATAAGGAGACAACGAATATTTCATGTCTGGTGGGGTTTCATAGTACCAAGGTAAAAGATGCACTTCCACTGTAAAAAAAAGATACTTTAGAACCATGCAGACAAAAAGTTCTCTGAGGAAGAGAGATGTCTGGTTTGCACAGTGGTGAAAAGTAGCTTCTGGTTTCAGGTTCTCGGTGCATTTCAAATATGCTGAAAGCGTGCTAGTGAGTGACTTAGCTTTATGTGGGTCACTTGCTCGGGTGCCAGAGGAGAGACTGCACTGTTGGCACCTGGTGCTAGCACAAAATGCAGCTCTCTAACAAACTTTGGAGCTAGGAGGTATTTTCATGCAGGAAGGCTAAACAGGCTTACCTTGCAGAAGGCTGTTGGAGGGCAAGAAACACAAAAAAGGTCAGATAGGAAAGGGAAAAGAGGGAGAAAAACACATCAGGAGAAATCTTCATTCCTCGGATTTTACAAGCCCTCATGGATTTAGTGGCAGGGAAGCTGGCGTCATGTTAGGAATTTATGACTTTGATCACTGTCCCACTCATATGCTAGCATTTCCAAGCTGATGGCAGGGCAGAATTGGCTCCTATGTAAGATTATGTTCTGTTGGCCTTTTAGGTGATGACAACTACCTCCATTGATCATGATATGTGTATGTTAAAGGGAAAAAAAATACATTTCTTGTTTGATTACTCTTTGTAAGCCAACAGAGGAACAGTCTCCCCTCACTGCTCTCACAGCTGCTGCCTGTGTCTGTGCTGTATATATGCTAAATTAATTGGAAAAACAGGGACAAAAAGGCATTTAGTTCAGGTCAGCCAGTTGGACTACAGCAAATGCATGACAGGCTTAATCATTGTCTTTTGCCAAAGAGCAGGTTGGCAAGGGCAGGCACTCCAGCCCCTTGTGATGAAATTTGAACTTTTTCCAGTGCCTTTGGAGATGGGATGCTGTGAGAGAAAAGTCTCCAAGCAGAACCCAGACACTGTTGCATCGACAGGGTGGGATGATGGGGAGAGTTATGGTGGGTTATTTGTCTTTTGTCAGCTTTCAGCTTTGGTTCATCACACATAGCATGAGAGGGCACCAAGCTTTCCCTTCACAAAAATGATGTAGTTAATTAATGGGGTCTTGTTAAAAAACATTGGTCACTGGCACCATACTAAAATCACACATATGCAACAATCTTTCTTACTCTGCCACTAAGTTTTGTACCTTTTTCATGGGAAGGGACAGCAACAAAAAAAAATGCTCCAAAGAACCCATCTGTCTTAATGGCTTGCAAAGTTTGGGACTCCTGAAGTGGTTTCTGTATAAACATGCCATCTTGCACTTTCAGTAGGAGTAAGCTGGAAAATGAAGGGCATGGGTGCAGTGTGGCTCTCAAAGCTCCTTTTTCAATAGCCACGTGGTTTTGAAGATGTAAATGATTCTGAATCTCAGTAGGTATTTTCATATCGCAATAAGAACTACTATGTAATACAGTGTGCATATTTTGCACTAATTGAAGTGATTTTCTCCTTAACTCCTTGGGGAAAGGGTACTGAGGGGTGTAAAGATTAAACTAAATATAAAGTCATGTTAAAATTGGTCAGAGAAATGTTGCTAATAGTGGGGACAGAGAAGAATTAATTTCCCATCCTTTTTCTTTTCAGGCAGTTGACTTCAGTACATGTGCAACCCAGTTGTTATTCTTCAAGAAACAAGTGTGTTACCTTTATAGTATTTTTCTTTATTGTGTAGATAACCTGGCTGGTTTTGTTTTTCTTCCTTTTGTTTCTTCCAGGCCTTCTGCCTTATCTAGTAGCCCAACATACTCAGAGCTTCCATTCCTTAGAATTTCCCCGCATCGAAATCCTGCTGCAACATCAGAGTCTCCCTTCAGCACCCCTCACCCATACATTAACCCCTACATGGACTACATCAGGTCCCTGCACAGCAGCCCATCCCTCTCCATGATCTCGGCAGCCCGCGGACTCAGCCCAACAGACGGTGGGTTAAGACAGGCTTCCTGTTTTCTGTCATTGTAGCAACTTAAGTTATATTAATCTTGTCAACATTTTTCCCCCTTGTTCAAAGCAGCTTCACCAGGTTTGTCAGACATATTCATTATGTCATAAATGTTTCAATACTTCATCAGCTGATGATGGCTCATTTGTACATCTCACAAATGTTGAAACTTCAGGGAGAAGAAAAAAAAAGCTGCCTCATTCAAAATTTATGCTGGAAGGGTGGTGTCTTGTGATATCTTTTGTTTTTGGGGCTGACATGGGGTGTAATTCTGATCTCCCAAAAAATCCATTGTACCTGCACTGAACTGAGTCAGATTCTTTATGAGTGCACATCAGTGTATAACCATGATGTTCTTCAGGCACAAAAGGCTTGTTAATTAAAACAGTATTTTTCAATCATATAAAGCATGCACTGACTGGTTACATTTAGTCAATAGTTCTGTTGAAGTTACATAGAATTATTTCATCATCCTAGCCAATTATTATCCTATTATTATCCTAGCCAAAAATATGGCCAAAAGAAATGATGCTTATGTAGAAGTGGCTGATGATCAAGATTGTCCCTTTCAATCTAAATGGTGGGCAGTATACTTGAAATTCAGTGCTTTAGGTCTTGGTGTGACCATGGCTTTTACTTTCCAGGCTATTTGGGCTGAAGTGAACTCCTGTGATCACTGTTGTCATTACTCTAGGACATTTCCTATTCATTTCAGTGGGAATTTTGCCAAAGTGAGCCATCAACAGAGTTGCAAAAAAAGGCTGTCTTGTTAATAGTAGGTTTTTCAATAGTGGGTAAGCATAAGCAGTTTGACATTTCAAAATTGTACCATTTACTGAAGAGAACTAAGATATAACATACTCAGAATCAACTATGTGGAGAAAGGTAATTAAACTGGTACTTTAACTATGGGAAAGATCTTCCCAGTAAATTCAGAAACTTAACAGAGTTAAACTACCTTTAGCTGAATTTGAAAAATGAGCGGTGCACCCTATCCAAACGGATAACTAATTAATCCTCGTTTATAAGAATATATACCTTTAGAGTTAATCCATTAGTTATGGGCACATATTCTTATGAGAATAAATTTTAATGACCTATTGTCAGTCAAGGTATATGGCATGCACATAGGGCTTTCCTAGCAGCACTTTGGATGTTACATGATTTCTTCCTGATTCTACCCTTTTTCTTTTAGCAGAAGTATTTTTTTTTTTTTTAAATACTTTTAAGAAAAAAATTTGAGTGGTCAGAAAGGCAAGTTTTGACTTTAGGAGCTTTGGAGCTTTAGATGTAGCACAAAAATGACAGAGCTATAATGTAATGGCATATATTGGGAAAACTCTTGCAGTGTACATCTGGGCTTTTTCGCAGGAGCTAATGTGCAGAATACCTTGCTATCTTCAATACTCTTCAGGTCCCATTCCTGCAGAATTTCATTTGTGCTTAAGGTGTGTTCCAGTGCCACATAAAGGAAGGTGTGAAGGAAACCACCTATCACCACCTATGACATTAAGCTGTATACAGATTTGGTCTCAGGTGTACCACACTGGATTCACTTGCAAAGATGTAGGCACAGAGTATTCTCTGACCCAGCACCCAACTGATGCTCCAGAAACATCCAGAGATGTCACAGGGTAGAATTTGGTTTCAGATTCTGGCACCTAAATGTAGATGTGTACAGTACAGAAATGTGTGATTTTTCTGTGTTGTTCTGCCATTGTAGTCGTCCAATGAGTTGTAGGTAGTGAAGCCTCAAGGAACTATTCACTTCCCAACAAATGGACACTTGGCGTGTTAGCAGTTGAATCTGGAGCTCTGTCATAATTATGATGGTGCTAAGGTTCATCTGTCTACAGTGCAGGTGTTTGGTGTCAGTTCAGGTCTGTGAAATACCCTGCCTCAACTCCACCTGCCACCTCAGAAAGACAGTTTTCTCCTGCCAGCCTATGTAGCTTGGATGCTCCCAGGCTCTCAGATGGCATGAGACACTCAGGTGTGGACAGTACAGCTGAGTACACTCTGTCTTAATGCTCATCCCCTGAGTTTTGATTGCTGGCTGTAGACATAGCCTTAATCTGTCATAAATATATGCTAAATTTACTAGCTGAAGCATCTCTCTTCAGGTTTGAAACAAATACATGTTACTTCACACTTCCTGTAGGCTCACAGCTCATCTTTGATCAGTTGCCACAGCCCTGGTGTTGCGCAACATCCAATGAAAATACAGTAACTTGATTGAGGCATTGAAGATATCTCAATCAAACAGCATGCTGTTGAAAAGCTGCAAGTTTGTTCCCTGGAATCCATAGTCTGTTGTATAATCAATCAGGTATACAATAAAATGCCTTTTTTCAGATGTGGGTTCCTGGGATCAGAGAATCTGAATCATGGCTTGAGCACTTCTAGAATGCAAATGAAACACTCCTGTGGTTTAAAGGGGTACATGCACTTAACGTACTAATAACGTAAAGGACACCATGGCTTAAGTGATATAGCATTTGAACTATGAAAAGTTGGAAGTTGTTATTGCTCTTCGGAAAGCCATAATGAGATTTCTCTTGCTGCCTAATTGCTTTAGGACAGTTAGATAATTAGATCAGTGTACTAGTGGGCTCAGTCTGTCAACTCACAGATCTTGGGATGGCCGGGAGCCAAAACAATCTGGAACATAACTCTTGTCGCTTCTCCTTAGCCGGCAGATTTGGTGGGTCAGGGGTGGCTGAGGACTTCTCCAAGGATTTGGAGCAGGGATAAGGATGGAGTTGTTGGTGTGTGTAGAGGAAAGTGCTCCAATGAAGCTCAGCTCTGCTTATGGTGCAGAAGCAAATGTCTCTGCTTATAGAAAAACGGCAACAAAGCTGGAGCTACCGGGGAATAAACAGGAAAAAATTCAGGGCTGAGAGTCTTCCCATTTACCCTTCATTTGTCCTTCATGCAATACATCATTTAGTAGGCTAATTTTTTATGTTTGAGGGAGGTAGTAAGGAATAATCTTTTAAGAGCACCAGAACATTTCTTGGCATATGAAACATTTAGTAATTGTTTGTTCACTATATTTTTTGCAGCAGTTAATTTTAAAGTTTGCAGCCAATGTTACTGTTAGTTAACCCAGACACTTATGTCAGAAAGCTCAGGAAGTATTTTCAGTCTGTCTGGAAATATACCATGGTTGCCTACTGCTGTAAAACTTTAAAATCAGTGATTCAGTGTGAGTTACCCATCTTTTAAAATTTGGTCTGAATAATTTCTTTACCATTTCACAGAAAGTGGAAAGATTGTATTTAATTGTGAAATCAATTTGTAATTTGGAAAAAATACTAGCATCTTTTAATTTACCGCAGCTCATTTTTTATGCCATTTCTACTCCTGTTTGACATACATCTATTTTTCACAACCCTTTCTTATATGTTATATTTAACATTTTAACATCAAAAGCACATTCTTTCATTTTATTTGGTAGTAATAAAGGCAGACTATACACTTCAGCAATCTGTTGCTGAATTAACTTTTCTTCAAATTCCAATTCTTTGTTTATGTTCAAAAGAACATTAAAAGTGTAAATCTTGATTCTTTTTTTCTAAGGTTTGCATTTAGGATCTGATTTTCTAATGAAAATATAAATTCTCTTTAGCTCTGTGTAGGTAACAATATTCAAAGGATTTCAGCCGAACATTTTGTTTTCATTCAAGATTCAGCTCCTGAGGTTAAAGAAAAATCTCATTGAATGATAAGAAAGAATATAAAAATAATCTGGTGTACCAGTTTGGGGTGCAGCCCGTTAACCGAAGGAGCCCTAAGTGTTTTAGGCAAGCTTGCATACCATCTTGTGGTGACCAGAGTGTAAACTGTTTTGCAAGTGGGACAGGGAGAGACCAGAGAGGAGGGCTGTTCGCCTCGAGTTTCATGGCAGGTCAGGGTCAGGATCAAGGAGAGGGAGCCCTGCTTATTTTATGAGTATGTCTTACACAAGTTCATGAAATGACCCTCTACCTTCAGTAGCATCTGAAGCCTGCTGAGAGGAGGTGATCTTTAAGTGATGTCAATTTCTGTATTTGTCCAGGGTTTCCCATTAGTTGATGACCTGCTTGAAAATTGGAGGGGAACAGGAAGCTTTCATGTTATTTTTACACGAGAGAACAGCTAATAGAAGTCATTATCAGAGGACTGCATCACGATAACCTCACTGATGGGATGTAGAGTCTATTCAGTCTGTGGTTTTGACTCTGGAAAGAGGCTTGTGTGTCAAGTATATTTATACATGAACTTTGAAGGTTGAGATGGTCACATTTATTGACTACAGTCTGTCCTCCTAAAAAAACTAACTCTGTGTTGTTCATGAACAGCTATTATTTGTCCTGGAATCATGCTTTATCCCTGTTTGCTCCTAAGCATAGACACAGAGGGATATGGTGAGGGAGAATCTTCTAGTCTCCTAAGCAGAGACTCCAGATATCTGAATGTTTATGGAAGTTCAGCTGCCCTGTTACCTTAGAGACGGATTCCTTTGAGCCAGGATGAGGTAAATGTGAATAAAATGCTAGAAAGGTTTTCCTGCTTTTATATGTCACTAAATAAATCATATTAGTTTCCATTGCTGTCAGCCTGTCACTTTTTGAGTCACTTAATAATAAATACAAAAATATGAGATCACCAAGCTCATTAATATTTTAGGTCTTGCTGTTTTTTTGAATGGTGTCTTTACAGTACCATTGGTTGAAATATATTGACCAGTGGTGGCATAGTGCAGACGTGGCAATACATTAAAAAATAAACAAGCTGTTTTAATGGCCAGAGAAACCAGCAATGTGATAAAACTTTACTTCTTGTTTATCTTATGTCATTAACGGTACTTTTATGTTGGTTTTTTTTTTAGCTCCACACGCTGGCATCAGTCCAGCTGAATATTATCATCAGATGGCTCTGTTGGCAGGCCAGCGCAGCCCGTACACAGACATCATTCCTTCAGCTGCCACTGCAGGAGCCGGGGCTCTTCATATGGAATATCTTCATGCCATGGATAGTGAGTGATATTTTCTAGAAATATAGATGGGTCCTACAAAGGGAACCACATGGGTTGTTTGTAGTCTGACCCAAAAGGCCTCTGTGCTGATAGAGGAGTGGGAGTCGACAGAAGCCTCCTCATGAGGCTGGAGGGCCAGAAAATTGATTGCCAAATGCACAAGGGTTATGTCAAGCCTAAAAGTAAACTTTGAAAGAAAGTAGAGAGAGGAGCAGGACTGCTCCTGAAAACAGGTTATAAATTTTATTTCTAGCAGGGCTTGAGTGCTTTTGAAATTGTCCTTTTCTATTTGCAATCAGTAACTCACTTTCATAGTTAGGCTGAGTATTTCCCTGATGAGCTCTCTGTTAACAGAAAGTTTACATCTGTTTTTCTGTTAGGAGAGCATGCCCTGCACCTTTCAGAGAGTGCTAGCTGCACTTACAAGTTGTGTATCATAGACCAATAGACCAGTGACCACCGGTAAAGTGAAGCAGTTTGCTGAATTCTCAAAGATCCTGACTTAGTTTTCCATAACATTTCCATAATATTAAGAGCCTTCTTTTTCCACTCAGTATCTTTCAGTCCTCTAATCTGTCTCTGTTTCTCTGTTGAAGGACGAAAAGAGAGGACCCCATTGCAAACTGCTTGCTACTGCTTCTTTTGATCAACCAGAAGGGATTATGCAGAGCATTCCCCTCGAGTCATAGATGCTTACATGCTTTTCAGGACGCTCTGTTACATGCTCTGTTCTTTCTGATGAGGGCAATAAAAAATGGTGGCAAGAAAAGGTGGTGATGTTGACTTTTGCTTGGTAGTACAGACCAATACAATAGTGTTAGACAACCATTTTCCTGTAGAATTTTAAACTTTTTGTTTACATGCGATTTCTTCTTCCTGCTGTTGGCTGCACACCATAGTTGGTGATCTCAAGGAGGCTGGGTGTTGGGAGGTTTACCCCTGGAATACATAGGAATATAGGAATATATATAGCTAGCCCTGCAGAACACATGCCTTGGAGTGTGAAGTACTTGACTGACCAATAATTTCTATAAGAGTCAGGCAAGACAGATAGTTGTGAAACTGTACAGGAAAGATTTTTTTCATTCTGTTTCCTTGCTAATGAAGGATTTTTAAAATTAATCTTCTATTATCAGTCTCACTACACCAGTAGCATGCATAAAGAATTTACAGTAACATACCTTGAGCATGTTGCAGAAACACAATAAACTCACACAAGTAGTCCGGACTTAAACCAGAAATTAATGTGCAGACTTAGGTGCTTGAAAGCTTAAGAATATGATACTTCCTGATTTGGATTTTGAGAGAAATACTGAGAGATGAGGCACACTGCTAAAGCACTGGATGCCTATTAATAATACCTTGCAGAATGGAAACGCTGTTACACATAGTTCAGGTAATGTAAATTTGCTGCTGTGTTCCAGCTGCAAGGACAAATCCCCAGCTTGCATGAATGGGCACGTCTTCCTTGAAAAGGATCATAGAATCCTAGAATAGTTTGGGTTGTAGGGGAACTTTAAAGGTCATCTACTCAAACTTCACTTGCAATGAGCAGGGATATTTTAAATTTTCAAGGGGTTTGGTTCCTGCTGTGAGAGAGTGTGCCTGAATGCACGTAAGTAGCAGTACCAAACCGCATTCTTGGATGCAGATTTGATCTAACGGGTTTATTCAGCCTTTAGAAAGGTAGATACCCATATATATGCCAGAAAACTTGAGTAAACCAGAAGACTTTGCAGTACTCATACAAATAATGGCATTTGCAGAAGGATCTTCATGTGTTAGTAGAGATTGTATATGTTGTAATCTACATAGAATTGCATCTTTTGCTCCCAAGAATGTTATCACTTCTTACTTAACAGGAAATGTTTTGACCTTTGCCCATAATTTCATCCCATTCATAAAATATACCTAAACACCATCTTTAATAAGGATATTTGTGTTCACCAGCTCTAGCTAGGATACGTTTGAAATGCACACTTTAATTTGTTTTGTGTTTGTTTTTAAAAATTAAGATCACACATTTAAGATTAATTATACCAGCAACTTTTCAATTAGGCATTTTTTCAGAATTAGAGACAAAAACTGCACTATTATGCAAATGGGTTATTTTTAAACAGTAAATAGAGAATTAAAATAAGAGTGAATCCTAGTAAGGTCACTCAGCTCACCTTCTGTATTTGATGAGAATGTGTTTAGTCAGGCAATAGCTGCTTTTATCTAAATAGAGTATGAAGTTACCCTTTTACTTTGTAAAAAATAATTAAAACTATCTTAACTTGCGTGTGTATACAGTAAATTAATTGTCATTAAGTAGGAATCTGAATGTCCTATCATTCATCATGCTAAAGAAAACCCTTTTCTTCTTTGTCAGATTTTTAGATTAGAAACGAGAACAAAACAATTAGCAGGAAGCTGATATTAAGACTTTATGAAAATCCCCAATAACAATGCCTATGTATGCATTTAATAACAAAGTACAGCGATCTGTGGGAAGCAATGCCGTTTGTTTGGCTCTTTCTTCTTAAGGATTTGTATGGTGATCTTAAAAGTAGTCTTTTGCCTTTGCCCAGTCTTGTCAAAGGAAGCAGATGACACATGAGTAGTTTCCCTCATTATCTGCTATCAAATTCTGAGCAAGTTGGCTCAACTGACTGAAAGGCTGCTGCTCATTTATCCCACACAACAACCAAATAGATACAAGCAAGACATTGTTCTTCCTTTGTGAAGCAAGTCTGTCTCCTATTTGTGTCCTTATACAGCATCTAGCACAGAAATTTGGAATCTCTACCCCCTCCTGTAGTGCAAATAATAATTCCAGCACCAGCATACACTGAGTTTCAAAGTGTGTTACATACAGTAAGATGCAGTTTGGGATCTTCTGTTTTGCTCTGTGGTGCTGGAAAACTGATTTCAAATGGGGATTATAAGATGGGAGAATTGTTAATCAGAGGTTAAATCTTACCCAAGGAGCAGTAGACTTCTTGAAGCTCTGAACTTCACTGTCCATGAACTAATGGACAATGCATTATAATGGACAGACATCTAATACATTGCAGAAGAATAAAACCAAGATTATGCATGCTTAATTGTAATTCTTCTTCCTCCTGTCCTGAGTGGCATGAAAACTGGACCAAAATTTTCTCTGCTGCTATAAAGCTTTTCTACAGTTTTGGTGGCCGGAGACCCTGAGCAAGCCTTGCCATCTTCTTGCTTGTTCTAAAAACGTCAGATTTGTTACCTTTAAGTATAGTATCAAAATAGGAGCGGAGTAGATGTGGAAGTTATTGACAGCACCACAGTAGCAACAACTGAAATTACTTGTTGGGGCTGTAAAGATGTTGAATGCCCAAACTGTCTTTAATAATTTTTAAAATCATTGTCTTTTGGGTTGATAGGTGCATTTTTCACTTGGGGAATATGTTCTACTCTCCTAAATGAAGTTCAGTGGAACACAAGCATGTTCCCTGATGTTTCAAGATTCCAAAGTATTAATAACCTCACTCAGATTTACTTTTGTCTATCCTCACTCAGACACGAGGTTTCTCTTTTTCAAAGGTATTTGATAATGACCTACTCCTTTTGGCATTAGAGACTCTGACCCAGCTGACCTAAAGAGTTTGGGCAGCTGTGGTGCATTGACCTTGGCTGGATGCCAGGTGCCCACCAAACTGCTCTATCAGTCCCTCTTCTCAGCTGGACATTGGGGAGAAAAATAGATGGAAAACAACACATAGGTTGAGATAAGGCAGTTTACTCAGGCAAAAGTGAAAGATTGCATGTACAGAAGCAAAGAGAAAACAAAAATTTTTATTCTCTACTTCCCACCAGCAAGCAATGTCCATCCACTTCCTGGGAAGCAGGGCTCCAGCACGTGGAGGGGGTGCTCTGGAAGGCAAACATTGTAATTAATGAATGCTCCCTCACCCCCTCATTTTCTTAGCATTTATGTCTGAGCTGATATCATATGATGTGGAATATCCCTTTGGTCAGTTTCGGTCAGCAGGCCTGGTTATGTCCCCTCCCAGGATCTTGCCGACTTCTGACCTACTAGTCGGGAGAATGTTGGAAGACAGTGCTGTGCCAGCACTGCTCAGCAGCAGCCAAAACTTCTTTCCAGCTACCAGTGCAAAGCACAGCACTGTGAGGGCTGCAGTGGGAAGAAAAGAACATCATTTCAGCCAGACCCAAGCACCAGCCCGGAGAGTTAAGCCAGAGTGAGAAGCTTTGGACTGGGTTTGGTTTCTGTTTGTCAAAGCACAGTTGGAGAATGAGGGTGGAGTATCAAAGCCATTCCTTCTCTCATCCTGATGACAGATTTATCATTTTGAAAACTAAGACAAAATTTATGATAAACTTTTATAAAGTGAAAACAAAGTTTTTACACATCTGTAAACAGAAGGCAGAAGGAAAAGAAAGAAAGAAAAAAGGTTTGACTTTAAACCCACCCCTGCTAAATGTCCCATGTTCATAGCCTTCAATAAAAACTGGTGCCTGAGACATGTTCAAAGAAGTTTGATTTAAAGGAAGGGAATAAAAAAGGTTTGATGAAATTTGATTTAAAGGGATGGAATAAATGATACATGTCTGAAGATTGCCTTATAAATGATTAAGCAATGCTAAAAACTTCAACTCAGAAATCAAAATCATGGGCAAATTTGCTGGATGGCATATTCCATTTTTGAAATTTATGATGGAGATAAATATCTGTTATTTTAGAATTGATCTCCACCTCAGAATAAGATCTTTTCTTCTGACACCTGCTGGATTTTTTATTGGCACACTCGTGTCTTTACTGTCTACTACTGACGTTTTTTTTCTATAATGTCTGCTCCAAAAGGGTGACATTTTTAAGCAAATCTTCACTGTCAATTTCCATTTGTGTGCTTTACCAAAGCTGATGTTTTTTTATCAGCACTTCCACAGAGGTAAATGGATTTTTAGTGAATCAGTGCTCCTTCATTTTCTGATTTTAAAGCATTATTGAGTAGGGAATGTAATACTTTGGTGGAAGAGCACTGTGAGCAGATGAACATCTCAAATTGCTAAATAAATATTGAAGTGTTTGTTTTAAAATAAATGCTGGGCAAGGTTGGAAAGTTTGATTTAGTATTCAGAGGCACTGACAAATTGTGACCTATTTCTTTTTATAGTAGCATACTAACAAATTCATGTTATGCTAAATGAATGGTTAAGCAGATGTCCTGTAATGTGTGGCTGGCTCATGCTTAAGACTTCTTAGGCATGTGAGACCTAATTAAACCACAAAGATAGGGCAAAACAGTAATTCCATTCAATTGTATTTTCAGTTTTAGAAGTTGTGGCCCCCCTTGAACTGAATCCCTGTCTCCTGTGGTCAAACTTGGTAGACCTCTTGCCTGGCTGAAGCAGAAATGTTCCCTTTTTGCAGGACTCTGCAAAACCTCCCTTAGGAGATTGTTCCTGTCACAGGTAGATGGAGGAGGCTGGGGAATTCCCAGAGCTAGATGGGGCCTGAAACAGGTGCTGCCTGGAGGAACAGAGGAAGCCTATGCGTGGCTCAAGCCCTGGCACTGCCCCTGAAGCTGTAAGGAGTGTCTTTCTCCATCCCTGGCCACAGATCTGGTGCATCCAGTGTGGACACAGGGATGCCCTGGCAGCAGCTGGCAGGCAAGATGAAGGTTAGCAAGCAGTGGGCAGGCATGCAAGAGCCATAGCGTGACTTAAGTAAGGGGTAAAGGAGACTGGTTCAGTCCAGAAAGGGTGAGCAGGAGGGAAGTTCATGCAGTTTTTGAGAATGTGCAGGACACTGCAGGGAGTATAATGTTTGCACTTAGCTATGCCCTTGTAAAACCATGATAAAGCACTTGAATTGTATCCTCATCTGGGGTAAATTACATTACAAGCACTAACTTCAGAGGCATTGTTTTAATTCATTCCAGCTGAACAGTCAGCAGAGAAGAATTGTGGATTAAAGATGCAAGTGCAAATTACTACTATTTTTGTTTTACCATGACATGTATGTTGTATTTCCTTGTTAGATATATTGCAGTTTCTTATAGCTGCTGATTATTGTTGTTTCTTGTTTTAGCACAAGTAAAAGATCTCTGCCTTTGAAAGACATGAAGCACAGCACTAATAAAATATCAGACACAGTACAATAGCAAGCCCCTAAAAAGGTGATAAAACAGATTACAGAAAGTAGCATGTGGTAGGTTTTACAAATAAATAAATGGCTATACCTAAATTTTAAATGATGAATCAAGAGCCTGAATATTCATTGAAAGACTGGAGCTGTATGGACTAAGGCTTATTCTGGAGACAGACCAGGAAGGAACAAAACTGTGTATTACTGAGATGCCAAAGAGGATAAGGATTATAAATGGAGATCTGATCACACAGTCACAACAGCAATAAAATGGCAGCCCCCTGATACTGTATTAAAATATTGGCTAGCATGCACAGAAAGAAGGGAAACCCACTCAGGTGTGTAAGAAAGCATACTAATAGATTCTAATCCAGCTCTGATCTTGATATGAGTCTAATTAGAGTCATTTAGGCTCTTCTCCTGGTTATTGTTAGACATGTAAACTTAAATACCCTGCAAAAAAAAGATCCTGGACACAAAGATGTTAAGAAAGGCAGACCTATACTGGATGTTTGTGGCCAACTGTGAATTATTAGCAAGTTACAGAGAATGTCAGGGATTCTAGGAGAAGTAGCTGTTAAGTTTGATGCAGCTGTAAAGCTGCATCAAACCCAAGACCTGCATGACCCTGGCTGTCAGAATCATTAGAATTCAGTTCTTCACTAAAGGTTAAAGGGATTAAAAAGGTAGAAGCACAAGTACTGTTAAAGGAAATTGTTCAGTGTGCAGTGGGGAAGCTAATTCTCTCCTTACTCTCAACCAAGATAGAAAATAATTAAATAAAGGGAATAAATTTAAGGTGATATGTCTTCTGTCAGGACTGCAGAGAGTTGGGAAGACATGGTAAAATAGATCAGAAGGGGCAGAGATTTTCAGAACAGGACATAAAATTTAGAAACGTAATGTGTATTTATTTAAGTGGTATCTGTATGTTTGCCTTCACTTTGCTGCTTTGAAAAGTCTAATCTCCAGTTTTAAAGAAATTTAGCTGTTGTAGGCCCCTATACACCCCATCAAAAGAATATAGTGGGATCTTGGACAAATTCAAATTTCATGCTCTGAATGTCAATCTGATGATAGAGCTGGCCCTTTTAGTGTTTGTTTCAGTCCTGGTTTTACATCAAATATCCACCTGGCAGAATTACAGTCAACAAAGGGAAAGCTGCCTCTTCATTTCTATACTGTATTTGACATGTGTGGGTTTGGCTGTATGTATTAAAGTGTTATGGGTTTGGGCTTGCTGGTATCCCAGATCTGAACCACTGTCTCATTGCTCATGGTTGAATTAATGATGTGAATGTCTAAGAAGCCATCACATTCATAAATCACCAGAAATGAGAGGGATAACTCATAAAAGTCTTTTCCTTTTGTTTAGCCATTTATCATTTTGCTTGCACATTAATAAACAGAGCTCCCCTGAGGTAAGCCATAGGAAGAAAGATTTTTCTTCCTAATTTTCCTCAATCGTGGCCAGTAGATCACAAATGAAGAGAACGGGCTTGTCACAGTACGCTGGTGTCTCCCTCTACCCATGACTGATAACAAACAAATCCGATGAAGTACCCTGGTGGATAATTATTTGTGTTTACATAACAGGCGCCAGATTTCCGAGTCCGAGGTTGTCAGCTAGACCAAGCCGAAAGCGCACGTTGTCCATATCCCCCCTGTCTGACCACAGCTTTGACCTTCAGACCATGATACGGACATCTCCAAATTCCTTGGTCACAATTCTCAATAATTCTCGTAGCAGTTCGTCAGCCAGTGGTTCTTACGGCCACTTATCTGCAAGTGCAATAAGGTAAGAATTGTATTTGCTACCTGAATTGTATATTCTCATTTATGTGTCACGCACACACAAATGCGAATGTATACTCACATCTTTAAATAACTTGTGGGGGTTTTTTTTGTGAATATGTGCATTTTGCTGTTTCTATAATGTATGTTCATCGGAGCTTAATTTAAAGTGTAAAATATTTTTTTCTTGTTCAGAAAGGTAACCACAAGGAACTTTTTGACCTATTATTGTCCAGCGCAGGTGATATTTTGTCTGACCAGCAGGAACAGTGTGTGTTTGTGTGTCCAGTAATCCGTAGTCAGAGAAGAAACTCTAGGATAGGTTTGTGACTTAAGTCACTTGGGTTTTTCTGCCCATAGATATGATGGACAGTGAAATGTTCCTACATTATGATCATCAGAAAGTAAAGAGAGAAATATGGTAGTGTTCAATCCAAATGTTTGGCTTTAACTTTTGGATATTCAAAAGTTTTTTTTTTTCATGTGTTGAAAGATTTGACATTCTCTGGCTAAATTTTTTTTTTATTGGTATCAAGTAAGTACTGTCATCAGAAATGCTGTGATTTTCACTTGGCTGCTTCACTTGTGTGTGCAAGAAAACAGTCAGGAATGGTTGTTCTGGAGGCAGAAGAGCAGAGTAGCAAATGAGATGAACAGAAGTTGTGCAGAAAAGGGAAGCAAATAGAGCACAAAGGAGAGGGAACTAAAGGAATAATGTAAAAAGAAAAAAGGGAGTGGAAGAAAATCAAGAACTGCAGCAGGGAAAATGGAGATGCAACTGCAGAACATTTTTGTATTTGTGGCATGGCTACATGTTAACTGAGAAAAGCTCCTTTGGTATTCTAAAAAAACATCCTCCACCTCTCCAAAGTGTCAGAAAACGTTGAGCTTGCATTTATAAACCTCAAAGAGTGCTTCTGGGCCCTAGCTTAACCGCAGCTTCCACCTTCAATTTGCAATGAGGCAAAGGAACAAGTCCCTACAGCAGTTTCTTGAGATGGGGCACCCATTTTAGGCAAGGCTCAAAAACATTACCAAGGTTAGGCCCCTGTATGGGCCAGTCACTTAAAAAGTCAGATTTGATGAGCCTTGTGGGTCCCATCCAACTCAGAATATTCTGTGAAATCTGTGAAATACCTCTGTGGCAAAAATTACACATTTACAGCTTAGAAAACAGGCTATGGGGGTTTTCACTCCTGTAGAAGATGGGCCACACAACTGGTGTGTTAGAAATCATGAGCCTGACAAACTCTGAGAGTGACAGCACTGCAAATATTGGTATTAGTGTAATGCTGTGTTTTCCTTTTTAAGCACTTTTAAATAGTCATGCTTTGTAGCTCTGATGTACTTGAGTAGCCATGTGGTATTTCACAGGTATAGGTATTACTCTCAATACAGCTTGGCAATAAATGGAGCCATGGTCCCAGTTGTGAAGCTCCTTAAAGAGGAATGTGATTTATGTCAATGGCTGGCAGCAGCTGGACCACATATGTCAAATACATGTAACTGTGTGGAGGTGTGCTATCTGCACTGTCATTAATGGCACTGGGATGGGATGGCACTTAATAACTAAACTCCTTTCCCATAGCTTGTAACTTTGGTAAAGCAAATAGTGGGTGAAAGTTGGCATAGTCTCTACAGTGGAGTAAGTCTTCTCTCCTTTTACTCTTCCAAAGCAAAGCTGGCGTCAGATGAATGGTTTTGTTGAAGACAGTTGTGGAGCTGGAGGAAGCTGGGGGCAAAGACTGAGTAAGGATGCTAAGGAGTCCTCAAAGTTAGTCTTGTGAACTGGTGTCACTGAAGAAAGCAATGCTTGTGTGGCTGAACCTGTGGTTGACCAAAGCTTTCAGCCCTTCCTGGTCATAATTCCCAGGAATGCATAATACAAAATTTCACATGATTTTGAATTAAGTTTTTTTTTTTCATTTTGATTAGAGTATGTCCATTCAGCATGCAAAGTTGGAAATGTACACCTCCATTCTTCTCAGCTGGAAGGAAGAAAAGGAAGAGCTCTTCTTCCTGCTTTGCAACTCACCTCTGTTGGTGCCCTTTAACTTCTCCTGTGTGAACCTGTCTATATAAACCAAAATAAACAGTGATGTAAGGTATTAAACCCAAACCACATTTCATTGCCTTAATAAATTCCAAAACTAAATGCCAACAGGACTGTCAGTAAAACCTAATTTAATATGCACTAACCTAATTTAGTATTGCAAATAATGCATTCAGCACAAGAACTGTTGCATTGAACAAAACCAGAGGTTCATCCCATTTAATATCCTGTCAGTAACTGTGATCAAAGTCTAGGAAAAAACATTTCCTGGTGTAAAATTCCCGCTTCTGGAAACTTGCAGGTTAACGTCATTGGAGTTGCTGCAAGAAAATGGTACAATTCAGCAAGCCACTAGATGGATTTGCAAGACAGGAACGATTTCTACTTTCAATAGTATCAGTAGCATTAACTATACTTAACGTTACAGAGTCCTTCTACTTCTTGGTATTGTTTCCTATGTTTTTTAACTTAGTCCAAATAGTTTACACTTAGCAGCATTTTTCATGGTAAATACCCATCTAATGCTGAATATTTCCAAAAAACATCAGCAAGGTTATTAATTTGTCCAAATGAAGTTAGGGAAAAAGAGATTTTTCTGTACAAACTAGAACTATTGCCTTTTTCCTGAGAAGCTGAACTTTGCCAGGAGTGTTGCCTAGATGATGTAGATGTAATCTTTGCTGGTCTTGAGAAATTGTCCCATTTAGCCAAGTGATAAGCCCTTAAGAGGTTTCCATTAGCATGTGTTAAATAAACTAAGCACTCAGCATGTTCCAGTCCAGGGCCCACAGATAGGAAGGAGGACCTTTCCCTGCAGCTGCAGTTCTGATACCTCCTTGGGAAGACTGTGGAGGCTCAGCTGTCTGTCCAGCCATAACAGTTTTGTGAAACAGAAACCAGTCTTTAGAGGAGACAGGAGTCAGCCCAGAAACTGTACAGGCTAAGCAAGTTGGCACAAAATGCCTTCCTATAACACAACATGGGCTTGCAGCAGAAGAGAGAAAAGGCTGCAAAATAAAGCACGCAGAAGCTGGTCATTCAGAGAATGAAGGTACTGCCCCCTTGTGATTGTGCTCTGATACCATCTTTAACTTCAGGGTTGCACAGTATTTACAGGCCCCCCTGTCTTCTTCAGTGCACAGCCTGAACAGCCCGAACATCCTCTGTGGATCAGTGAGAGCCACAGAACACTGCCTCACCTGTCTCAGACAGCCTAAAAGAGGAGACAGCCTCGTGCCTGGTTGTTTGCTGCCTGGAGGGCAGACTGTGCTCTTGCAACACAATTCCAGACTGATGCTGGGCAGACTGAACTAGTCAGAAGTGACCACCAAGCTCAGTTTGTCTTCTGGAGTCCCAGCCTACCACTCTTAATTTTGCAGAGGAGTCAAATTGCTCACAACCATGACTTGAAGATACTGACAGCTGTTTTGAACATTTTGTATACTGTGTCATGTTAACTAGCCCAGATCTTCTTGCCTGAAATTGGGCAACCACAATGAGTGACACTTTTTGCTCCATCTTTCTTTGATTCATGTTCCTGTGCAAAATGAATCCTTCCCCTTCACCTCAGAGGGAGGTTGAAAGCATTAATGTTTTGTGAAGCAATTAGATTATACAGTGATGAGCACAGTGGAGAAGCTCAGGAGGGTGTCAGTAATTATTTATTCACTGATGGTTTAAATACAAGGGAAGGAAGGCCTATGGGCATTACTCTGGGCACAGAGAAGAAAAGTACCAGAGGGCCTCTTGCTGAAGGCTACTGTGTCTTGTGGACTGAATGAGTTAAGAATCATGCAGAGGGGAAAAGGGGTGTGCTGTCACATAACTAAAAGCTGATGAGTCAGCACATGAAGATATGGGCAGATTTACTTCTGGTATGTTTAATTTTGTGGGTTCAATCCTCTTTTACACCCGTTTTTGTAAAGGTACTACTTGTGTTAAGAAAGTGTCTCGAGGACCTCATTGGTCTTTGCATTGCCTAAAAAAAGAGGCTGAAAGATTACATCCCGTGCTTCATGCAGCTTTTCAGCATTGGATCATCTATATGAGCACCATGGGATGCTGAGGATGAAATCAGGTGAAAAGAGCCACATTTTGGTCTCTGTTTGTACAAAGACAAGCACAGAAGGGCTCTGGTCTTTGACATGGGTACTGCTGTAGATTGAATAATAAATACTAGTAGTTCAGCACAACCCAGAGAGAGCTCAGCTTGGCGGGTGCTTTGCCATTGTCAACCGGCAGTGTAATGCTGTATCCTGACTACTGGCTGAGTGCTTGAAAAGGAGATGACACTCCTGCTGACAGCTAATAGTGGATCTCCTTTCACACACCAGGTAGAGCTTCTACTTTGTGCATTTGAAAACACCTGGTTTAGGTCTCAGCTGGGAGAGATTATGCAGAAAGGAGATGTGTGAAATAGCATCAAATGAGGATAATCCTTCATTTGACATTTACTCATTTGGTTACCTGCCTCAGTCCTGCAGTGCAGCACCCCTGCTATTAATCCTTTGTCAAGACATACTTAATATTATATCTGCTACCTGTGACAATTATTAGACTTTGCACTTCAGTAGCACTTCTTTTTGAGAGACAGCATGGTTTAGAGTGAGTATAGAGGGGGTAATCACTTCCCATGATATTAAGAGTACTGATTCAAAACCTTTACAAAAGATTAACTGGTCTTTAATAAACACAGGAGGCTGGGACTTCATGTTCTATAAGATTTGAAATTTAGAACCTCTAGTCCCTTGGCAATGCTGTCAGGCAATGTGCAAGTCAGTTTTCAGAAAATGATCCGAATTCCCTGTCAGATCCAAGGTGTTTAAGTCAGTAGTTCCACCTACTACAAGTGACTTTCTTTGGGTCTTGGCAGATATAACTGTGAATATAACTTAGCCATCTCATAACCTATGAAAATTCAGTTTCATGTGAGCACAAGAGCCCTTTGGGATCTTCTTGAAGGTTTGAAAGAAACCAAGAAAACACAGTAGCACTTTATTTTTCCCCCATGTGCTGCCCTGCTTCCCTGATAGCATCAGAACAATTAACATAGTGTGGTTAATTACAGCTAGACCCTGGCTGCTCTGGCTCCTGTCACTTTGCTCTCGGTTGATCTGAAGTGTCAGAGAATGGTGGCAAGCATACTTTCACAAAGAGCACTAGAAAGGGATAGCCAGGTTTGTAGAGTGAGCTTAGACAGCGATGGATTAACATCAGTGAGGAAGACAAGAGCTGTGTTTCTGCAAGCGGGTATTGGATTCTCAGTTATTTCCTCATCTCATATAAGCTCCTTGTATAGAATGATTGTTGTATAATGAGTCAGTGTGTTGTATCTAGAGATGAGTGACTAGGTAATAATTTTTCCAGTTTTCCTTTGCAAACGCAAAGAGAAAATAAAGAGAAAAATAAAAATAGAGATAAGATATCCAAATGAAGTATAAAGTTATCAACAAAGTGAAAGTATCTTTAGCAGAGAGCCCAACAGTCTAATTATACACTCTATTAAAAAAAAAAAGGAAAGAGTATCCTTTTATCAGGTTTAAATTATCCAGATTTTGGATTTAACAGAATGTCTCAGTTATAAGACAGGAAGCCCTCATATTCTCAATCCTCCTTCTTTATTCAATATTTTATATATCCCTATTATGTCTCCTCTTATTCATCTCCTTTCTGATGTTGTTTTCAGTCTGCTCCTTAGAGTTCTTGCATTGTTTTTTCTGCTGATACTGTCTGAAAGTCTCCTTCTACTGCATGCAATAATATTTCAGGGGAGGAGCAGCAATTTAAATGCACCATGATTTTTTCTGGTTTTTTCCCCACCCAATTGTTTTAACATGTTTTTGCCATAACTTCATGTTGATCAAATTTTCATTCCTTCATTGAATTCTTCATTGAGACAAGCAAGTGCTTCTTGTCATTTGTCTCAGTTAATTTAGAACCAGTGTATGAGTAGCTCTGACTCCATTTCAGTATCGATATAGATCTTGCTATCAGTATTGCTCATTCATCTAGCATACTGGGCTCTAAAGATAACCACTTAGCTTTCACTATGCTGCTCAAAATAATTTTGTCACATATGCAGATATAATTTTTTCATTTCTCAGCTCCATGCCCAGATTGCTGACAATTGCACTATGAAACAGAAGACCCCATCTGACAATTTGAATCTAACCTTTACTTAAATCCAGCTACTTAATTCTTACCTTTGATTTGTGTTTTAGACTGTAAGTTGTAAGTTTGTATATTTCTGTAATTATATCTGTGTAAAAGGATACACTCAAATGCTGGTTAATGAAATTAAAAAGGACATGTTTAGCGTAGCACAGGTAGAACAAAATACATTAAAAACAATATTTTGCAGAAGCTCGTTATGATAGGATGTGTAGGATAAAGAGTTTGTTAATTATGTCAGAAATATAGGTGTTGTTTTATTATCACTCATTGGGATCTGCCTAAGTTAGATGCAGCGCTGACTTTGACTGAAAGCCTTTCTTACATCAAAAGCTTTCTAATTAATTGCATGCAATATGTTGCAAATAAAGGCTTTGTTTCAGACTGAGTCAAATTGTAACCCCACTGAAACAGGTCCTACTATAACTAGACCTTCACATATGTGCAACACAGGGCTTTATTCTCCATGGTCTTGTACTGTGGTTAATCTAGAGAAAGGAATATAATGCTCTATCCTGCAATAATAGCTTCATTTCATACCTTCTTTCAAGAAGTGTGAATGGCAGAGAAGTGCCACAAAGTGAATAAAAATGAAATTCACCAGTATTACAAAAAGTTGCATCTATATTAGGCTCTGTGAAAATATAACCATACAGCTAGCCTCCTGCACAAAGCTCATGTAGATTATAGGAGGGTGACATTCAGGGAGATTGTTTCAGAGGTCACTTACATCTTGCATTAGAAAGTGGTGGAGGTTTCTCACCAGAAACATGAATGGCAAGAATTCTGCCTTTGAAAAGTGTAAAATCTAAGGAGTTGAGCAACATAAAGAATGCAGACTACACAGGCATGTATTGCGTGCACATTTACATGTACAGGTGCACCTATGTAAAACTGAGATTATGTATACATGCCTGTAAATCTGTATGTCACAGATCTTGTAATTAAAAGTCCATTTGAAGCAACTTGCTCTAGACTGCTTCAGTGTTACTCAAAGAGTTTAAACTCATTCATTGAACCCAGAGCAATATTAGTTCCAGGAAAGTTCTCAAGCCAATACAAGTGTGCTGCAGTTTGCCACTTCATTACTTCATTTTCAGACCCTAAAAGCAAGTATTAATTAGCATTTTGAATGTAATAAATTATACCAGTTTTAGAAGCCTGAAAGTGCTTAGCCATGAATTTAATTCAAAACTATGTTTGCTAGAAGTGGCATGAACTTGCATGGAGGGAGCACAGATAAATTATGCAAGGTACCATTAGTACAAAGTCCAGTTAGGATACTAAGGATTCCTTCACAGGAATAATCCAGTGAGAAGGACAAAGCTGACAGTGCTGTCTGAGCACATAAGGTTAATCAGCGTGGCCCCGTTGCTCTCAGTGAAACTATGTCATTTTACTCTGGATATGGCAATGTATTCATGAAGAAAAATTTCACCTAGCCTAGCAGATAAAACAGAATAGATAATAAGGCAAGCTGAAGAGAAAGTACAAACCACAGACTCTGTTAATTTTAAACTGGTAATAGAAGAGTAAAAAAAACCCCAAAAAGCAGGCAATGATGTATGTGAATTAAATATGATTGTACAATGATGGTTATTATCTGATGGAAACTGGAAAACATAGTAAAATACATGCTCTACTTTATTAGATGCAGAATATGTCTTTTTGCCAATTCATTTAGATGACTTGTCTCTAAATTAGTGATTTTTAATGCAATGTGTCAACATTACAAATACAGAGGGATATTTGAAACCTAGTCATTTTTGAAATAATTTTTTAAAGGATTTCAAGTCTCATACCTGCATTCAAGACCACACTATGTCTGGTTTCATAGTCAAAGTTTGGTATTGTTTTCCCCTGTACTTGAATAGCAAGCCATAAAAACTAATGATGACTTTTCTGCATTGCCTACTCAAAGTGCAGTGTTGTCAGTTAAAAAATGCAGGGAGAGGAACAGAATTTAAAGCACAATTTTTTATTAGTAAAAGTATTACATATATTGTGGGTGAATTGCTGCAAACAGAAGTGCATTTTAAAGTTTCTCTTCCTGTAATGCTGTTTGGTTTTTGGTTTGTGTCTAAGATACTTGAAATAGTAAGAGTTTCACAAATCTCTCCAGGGCTGCAAGGTTGCCAAGTGATTTGTCACTCGTGTATCCTGAGCAATTTGTCAACATTCACTCTTGCAGGTTGTTGCCATGAGGAGAAGTAGAGGACAGAGTTGGAAACTTCTTTTCACTCACTCCTGTGTGTTTACAAGGAACATACATAATTCCTGTTTCTGCCAACTCAAACAGCAGGAGACAGTTTTCTTACATGTTGTTACTGGTTGTTTCTTATCTTCTGCATCCTTGTCTAAGGAGAACTCACTGGCTTGTTTTCTTCTACACCTCTGCTGAGGTCTGAGTCTGTCCTGCTGACTGTCCGCAGCTTTTCACATCTGAGTGTGCAGTGTTCCTGGCTGCATCTTATACATATACATTGTTCCATCAAAAGATCTATATAAACTTCTATGCATGAAGTCAGCTTATGCAGATCCCCTCAGCACCCATGGCTGAGCTGTAAGCCATGCTTACAGTTGTCCTGTATTTTGAACAGTGGCTCCTATATGGCCGTTTATCATGGGATGAATTAAGCTGTTTCTTTTATTAGGTTTTATTTTTTAAAAAAAGCATCTGATCATGTGAAAATCAGTATTTGATTGCTGTTAACTTATAACTTGTATTATGACATACTTCAGTTGAGATTACTGTGTCTGTAAGATCGAGGCTTTAAACAGCACTTAAGGACTTGCTGAAGTCAATCCCTCTTCAGAAGTATTTAAGAGGTATTAGGGTGCTTTCCTGAGCAGTAGTTGGGTCCATCCAAACAGTAAAGGTGTTTGTCTGCCTCTTAACAACTTTCTTAAGCAATGTATAAGGACTTTGGAAATGTAAATGAAAAACTAAAGGTGAAATCCTGGCCTGGTCTAAGTAAAGGATAAAAACATCATTGAATTCAGTGAGTCCGGATATTCTTCCAACATTAGCAGTTTCCTACTAACCCTGATTTCTCAGTTTCCCTTGTCCACAGGCTTCATGCAACTCTTAAGGGATAATGAGACAAAGTGGTGACATCTGTACCTGCTTGAGCATGAGTATTACATATATTGTGGATAAATTGCTCCAAACAGAAGTGCATTTTAAAGTTAACTAGGTGTTATCCTAGTTTGCGATGATCAGCTTTAGTGAACAGGAAGGCAGTCTGCCTACAAATTACTTAGCCCTTTCTTGAGCTGGGGTCCTTTTTGGAGGGATTTATATAATTTGGTCTGTCTAGTGTAGGTCCCTGATGGCAAGAATAAGTGATGGAGGCTGTAGAGCAAACAAGGAGTGTCAAGGCTTTTCCACAAGTCAGGAGGGGCCTGCATGTCCCTTTGCAGTGCTGGTTGTACCCTCCCTCATGAAGCGATTGTTAGGATTGTGACTGCATCACCCAGACATCAAAGACCCTTCAAAGGCCAAAAGGCCTGAAGCCCTCTCCTGCCCCATGACCTAGATGGACACAGTTTGTCTCACTATGCCCCATGTTCCTGTCCAGTGACCTGTTCTGCATTGTTTTATTTCAAAAGATATTGGGCAGTTGGGGTATGACAAGGATAAGCAAAGAAAAAGATCAGAGGCCTGAAAAATTATATGGGTGAGTTGAAATAGAGTTTACCTGTTTTTTCCAGACTGGACAGGAAGAAGGTATAGAAATAATTTAAACTATTTAAAAAAGAAAAGAGAGGAAGGGGAAGGCAGATAATGACTGCTGCGTAGAATAGCAAAGTTTTGGATCTTCAATTGACACGGGAAATATTTAAGATAGAGGATAGGAAAGAAACTTTTAATATGGTAAACATAATGTGGTTCTATATGAATAAATAAAGATACCCCAAAGAAACAAATTTATCTTTTTGTAGTTTAAAAATGAAGGAAAAAAATTAAAAACATCAGAAATATCCCACTGAGTCAAACTAGAGTGTTACTCTAGTTAGTGTGTGCAAGCAGGGGATTCTATTTAAGAAGCACATGAACCCCCCCTGCTTGTTCACTTTTGTTCTCTTAGTGCTCTCCCAGCATCAATGTTCTTTAGGTTAGCAACCCCAAAGTATACACTCTTGCTTGTTCCCTTCAGTATTTCAGTATGGACCTATTGTCTTTGGATTTGTCCAGTCACATATGAACCTGCTGGCTGTGTCTGCAGCTATTCTAAAAGTCCACAAATGCTTTTTTTTTTTACTCTCTTTCAAGTTGTTCCCCTATGTCTTTTATTAAGTGCTCCCTCATTAACCTGCATGGGAAGCTCTTGTCCTAAAACCTTGCAAAGGCAGAACCAGAAAGGGGAAAGCACTCAGATACTTGTGCAAGATTCCCATGCATCAGATCTTGCAGAACTTTGCATTTTATAACCCAAAGAGGGTGCCTTCAGGGTTTTTGGGAAGAAAATTACTGTGATACAGTGAGACAATCCTTGCAGTATTCACAAAATTGGAATCTCCTCAGCATTTTTGCCTCCTTAGGCACACCTATGCAATGCATAGGAAAGAAGGATTTTTTCCTGACTTTAATTCACAGATGTTTTGTGGTAAATTCTGCAGCTGTGACCAGAAACTGGACGACCTCATTAGCAGGACAGCCACAAAGTAGCCACAAAGTTTGGTTTTGATTATAACGTCTGTTTTTCTTCTTGAAATCTGTTCTTTAAAATTTGATGTACTCATGTAATTGCAATGTAGCCCACGGCCTTGCATTACCTCCAGTGAAGGGGGTTTGAGACTTTGCAGATGAGGAGAAGAGAGACAGACAGACAGACAGACTGACAGAGAGACACAGAAGCCCACAGTATGATAAAATAAATTATATCACTGATGGGCTTTTCTGTCAGTGTATATGAGTTATTGAATGCTTAAGCAGAAATATTACACGTTTCTTCTAACCCTTATTCCTCATAAAACTCAACAACTAAAAAGATAACTGGCATGTAATTTTTAGTGGCCATAGATGCTTTCATCTTCTTTTCCTTTTCTATTTTGTTTAAAAGTCTGTAACAAAAATACAAATTAAATTCCCTCCAGTGGTGTAAATTTTCATATCTCAGTAGGTAGATGGAAGGACAAGATTCATAGTTCATTTACATGTCTGTGAATCCAAGAGTTTTTGGAAGTGGCTGGTGTTTTGGAAAACATGAACAATTGGGGCAGGAGTCTCGTGTTCTTCTGGCGTCTGGATTTTGGAAGTCTTGAGCTCTCCGTTTCTGAAATGCAGCCTCTAAAAACTGTCTTAAAAGAAACATGACTCAAAATGAGGCCTCTGGAACTACTCATTGCT
Organism: Ploceus nigricollis; assembly: GCA_013399945.1. Taxonomy (NCBI): domain Eukaryota; kingdom Metazoa; phylum Chordata; class Aves; order Passeriformes; family Ploceidae; genus Ploceus; species Ploceus nigricollis. The sequence continues at coordinate 242,071 of VXBC01001439.1, read as the reverse complement.
TTTGAAAAACTGGTTGTTGGTTTTAGTAGTTCCAGAGTCTCAAAATTACTACTTTCAGGTCTTGTTTACTGCTTTTGGGTATGAATTTTAGGTGGCTTCTGAGTGACACTGCTGCACATTTATAAGCGGATATGGTTGGAACAACTGGACAAGGGCAGCTGGTGCCACTGTCCACCATTCCTGCTGATGCTGGCTGCCTGGCTAGGAAGCAGTGTGAGCTTGGTAGGGTCAGCAGGAGGACATATGGCTGCTGGTCAAGGCAGAGGGATCACATGGGGCTCTGGGCTACAGAGATTCCCCATCCATCCTGTATTCAGGAGTTGCTGAACAAAGTGCAGTGAAAAACTTTGGGAAGGAGGGTAGGAATCCAGGTCTTCCTTTCCCAATAGAGCACACCATGCCCGCAATGTTGAGGGCTTTGATTTATTTTTCCTCTTTTTGGCCCTCAGCATTAACTTTATTGTATGGTTTCTGAAAGGCAGAGAAAGACCTACCACCTTCTGTTCTCTTCAGAACCTTCTGATCTGTTCAAATCAGAAAAATCCTTCAGACTGCCCAGTGACAACATCTTGCATGCGAGTGACATTAAACCCAGCCAGGTCAACTTGCCTTATGAGGAGCTCTCCAGAAACAGCTGGAGAGAATTGTTATTTGAAGGCAGCTACCTGAGCTATTTAAGAAGTCACCCTGATGGCTGAATGATTGTCTCCATTTCTGAGTAGCTCCCCTTGGCTGTGCTGGCTATTCCTCTGTTCCCTCACAATCACCTTTTCATTTCACTCTGAGATGTTTGAAGTTTGGAGGTAGAAGGAATGAAGTGCAGGTTTTCAGGCTCCATAGGAAAATCCTAGTCCCTAGGACTCAACCATTGCTGATGAGCACAGGGTAAAAGAAAGATACTAAAGAAAAAAGGATTCCTCCTTCCCCTAGCACATCTGTCCATCTGTCCAGCTGTGTCTTAATGCATCTGCTGCTGGTGTCACTGTTCTCCAGTAAGAACCTCTTGCTAAGATGATGTCTGTCTCCTCTATTGTACTTTACAATTTCGTTAATGCCTGGCTTAGCAGCCTCTTTCTGGATACTGCTTGTACAGTGTGAAGACAGATGTAGATAACAAGAACATCTCTTGGAGGTAAAACCTGTCCTTTTGGTGGAGGCCATTTTAATTTCGTAGGGAAGGGAATAGCAAGTATACTTACTTAATGTTTAAGCACTGCATTGCTTGAGTTGTACAATTGTCTTCTTACCATGAGGGTCAGAAGGAAATTATGAAAGTTTTGAGCCTGGACTTGCAAAGGTTGGTATTGTTGTGCATGGTCAAATGGAAAAAAAAAGTCAAAAAACCCTCAAAACTCAGCCTCTATTTCCAAAGGCTGCTATGTGCTTGGAACTGCCAATGAAATCAGTCCACTTATTTTTTTCTTTTAAACTGACTCATCTGAAGGGTGAAAGTGTCCTAGGCTTTAAAGAAATACTCACAAAGAAATAAAATACCTCATCCAAACTGTTTGTGTGTCATGTTTGTTGATCTTGGTGAATTTGACAGCATCTTCAGGATGGTGCCGTCTAGTGTTTGAGTGTATGAAGTAAACTCACAATGTATGTGTGGAAGCCAAAAACACCAGGGTATAGTAAACAGGCTTTGTTTTCAACCTCATCTGTGGCAGTGTAATTGTGTGTTTTTAATGAACAGACCAGAGTAGTTACACTTAGCAATGTTTGTTCACTAAAAAGGAAAAGGGGTGTTAAATCATTATGTTCTTTGATGAATGGCTTGTACACTGAAGAATAAATTGAACAAACTGGCATAGAGCTCAGTGAACATGAAATCAGCTATTAGAAGAAAGCTTGTGAACAAATTCTAAGCCTGATATGCATCTTTTGATTAATGTCCTATTAATCATCCATAGTGGCTACCTTAGCTAAGTTGTGCTGTAATCATTCATGGTTGCTTACAGGAACACTAGCAGGGACTATAGAGCTTCAATAACTGAATATTATTACTGATTTCTCCCTAACTCTTGCTGTGAACAATTACTGTTTTCACTACATTTCTGCCTCCCTTTATTAGAAAGAATACAATGCAGAATGAAAAGAGAGTTCCTCAAAGACCAGTAAAATTCTCCCACGGTATTCTTAATGATATTCTGTCCTAAATGGGCAAACTGTTGTAATGCAGAGTTCTCACCAGGAATAATAGTAATGTAATCACATTGAAGCTGTCTTTTTATGGATTGCAGTCAAACAGACAAAATGTATAGTCATATTAATGAACACAGAATTTCTGCAGAATTATTACTTAAAATGGTTGAAATTATTTTGGCTTTTTGTATCACAGTATTTTCAGTTAATGCACTTAACAGCAACAGCAATTAAGGCTCCAGACTGTTAATTTGGATAAATTTGACATTAGAAGAAACCTTGATTCTTGGAAGGTATAATGCCCACGCCCCTCTCTTTTGAGATGAAATGTTTTATATTCCTGTGGCTTTTTTGAACTCTGGTAGTTCAGTATATTTTTTTTAAATCAATGAATATTCTTTTTAAATCTATTAATATTCTTTTTCTTTTTTTTTTCCTTTATGATTGGAAGTTATTGGCAAATACAGAAGGATCTCTTACTCCTGTGTGTGAAGATTTAGTTCCACACCATTTATTTCTCAAGTGTGACACAAAGAATGCTTTTGCACTACCCACAAAATAGGTCCTTAGATGGCAGTGTAATTTCCCCCTAAGTCACTGTGGTCTGGGAAATACGGTGAAGTAATGAAGTGATGACAGGTATTAACATACATAATGGGCTTTAATAGACATTTAATGTTGTTTAACTGGAAGAAGGAGAAGTGCTTTCCCATTGGAATATTTCTACATTGGAAGTCATTGATCACCAATTTCAGAGGGGAAAGGTTAATCCATCAGTTTCTGTAACCAAACAGCACTGATGGAAATTCTTTAGGTGACATTCTGGATGAACTGAGCTTTCCATCTTTGCAAACAAATGAGTGATATGACAAGCATGGTGTTCAGAACACATTTAACCAATTGATTTTCTCTCCTCTTGTAATAAGATCTAGAGACATATGAAAAAGTGTAGCATGAGTCAAGATTAAAGGAACTGCTTCATACACACGAACATAGGGGAACTGCATTATCAATAAAAGTACTATAAAGCATGTAGGCACCCATTCTTTTTCTTTATATAAAGTTTGTTATTGCAATAAATAGCTGTTATTGAACTGCCTGCCTTTTATTTCAGTTTTTCTGAATTTTATTTTGGTCAGCTTTCTGTGGTTTCCTGGTAGAGGTTAGGAAAAAATGTTATGTTTTGTTATAGTACCATTTTTGTACTCTCTAGTAAATCCAGGGCAACTCTGGATTTAAAATCAGGATTTATCATCCTTTGGGGCATGAAGAAGGATATGAGGGGGAGGGGAAAATCTGGCTTCAATTAGTTTAAAGATATCAAATATATTTTAAAGTTTTAATCTGTAAAGTTCCTTACTGTAATGATTCTCATCTTTTTCCTCCCTCTTCCCTCCTTTTTCTCCCAAATTCAGCCCTGCTCTGAGTTTCACATACCCTCCTACACCAGTATCCCTCCAGCAAATGCATCAGCAAATTATAAGTCGTCAGCAAACCCTAGGTTCAGCCTTTGGACACAGCCCTCCACTCATCCATCCTGCTCCAACTTTTCCTACGCAGAGACCTATCCCTGGCATCCCCAGTGTCCTGAACCCTGTCCAGGTCAGCTCTGGACCCTCTGAGTCCACACAGGTGAGAGACAACAAAAGAAACCTTTTCACCCCATTAATTTAAAAATTAAATAAATGGCATTGTCTCAATGGCAATTAATCACCAGTGTCACTGAGACCCTTTGATAACAGTTTTCTTGTAGCTCCAGTGTTTGCAGTCACTTTATTATGAATCACAGGAGTGTTGGTGCAGTTCCTGATTGGTAGTGTGCCTTCTAGTCCTCATAAATATTCCAGTGTACTGCAGCAGCTTCTTGCTCCATACTGCCTCTCCTCTATCTTGTACAGGAACCTAGTAGAGGTGGGGAGTAAGAAAAGGGGCAAAACACATCAAAACACTAATATTTTAAAGACTAGCAGCTTCACCTTTAAATCAGGCTGACCCTAGGATATACAGGGTCATATTCTGCCCTCCTTGTACAGCTGTGAGTAACCTGGAGGAAGTAATTCTGTGAGCAAGAAAGTAACTCAAAAGACAGTGAAGAGGATTGAAGATTTCTTCCCTGATTTGCACAAAATTGGACTTACTGACTTTGAATTAATAATTTCAGTAAGGTGTATTCTCAAAAGCTGGGAATAAGCAGCAGTGAATCAGGCCCCTAATGTGGAGTTTATCACAGTTTGTGATTTGCCTGTTATTAACTAGTGCTGTTTGTTTCTAGATGACCTGGGATACGTTATTTATCAGTCTGGAAGCTGTTTATCTCCTAGCTATCTTCTACAAATGTAGAGGAAGAACATACTGCTGTAGAAAAGATATTGATTTTTTGTGGGGTCCCTGCAAGTTCAGACATCTCTAAAAGATCTCTGGATTCCTATAAGATCCATTTGCAGGTGTAGATAATGGTGTTCAGTCGAACAGAACAAGAGAAAAACAAGATTCTGGCCTGTTTACATCAACTATTTTGCTATTAACTTGTGGGAATCCAGGACTTCATCTAGGATTTTTTGGCTGAGTCTCACACTAGCATTCAGTTCTTCCTATCCACCCATTATAATGGGAAACATAGTGAAGGAGCTGAGATCTTGTGTGTAGATATTAAATGCAAAACCTTTCCTTCAAGTGTGAAAAAATACATGTTTCTCTTGTGTTTCTTTGAGCATGCAGGGATTTTCCTTTCCAAAGTTGTCATTATGTGGAAAATCAAGTTCTTCCTACCTCTCAATGCTCTGACAAAACCAGCATTGGTTTGTAGCAAGCAATTGCATCAAATGCTCCCCTTCCCACTCCCTCCCTGCTCCGCTACAAGGTTGAGCAATGCAGCTCTTCCATGAGTTAATGCTATGTAACTGAAGAACAATGTAATTGCATATCCAATATAATTAACAGTGCAGCTTCTCCATACAAAGTTGCTGAGCAGATGCTGCATATTTTTGTTTGGAGCCACATATTTATCACAGTCTAATTTTGTCTTCTTCTGGGGGAAAAAAAAACCCCACCTGCCTGCAGCAGAATAAACCCACAAGTGAATCTGCAGTGAGCAGCACAGGAGACCCCATGCACAACAAGCGCTCCAAGATAAAGCCTGACGAGGACCTCCCCAGCCCAGGAGCAGGAAGCATGCAGGTATGGCAGCCAGATTCCAGTCATGAGCCTTCCCTCTTGCTGCTGGAGTGAAAATGCACCTTTCCCGTGACACACACGTTTTCAGGCTCCTTGCACTTTGTGTGCTGCACACACGGGCAGCCTCCGCTCACAGTAGCCAGGGTAAAATGGGAGCAGCTCCTGGGGTGCAGGGTCTGTGGCAGGATGAGGGCAGAGAGGAAGGAGGCTGATGGAGAGGCACCTCTGACCAGTCAGAGCATGCTCAACGCTCTGTTTGCCATGGAAAAGTGAACAAGAGACATTCAGGTCTTTATTAAGGACATGTTTTCTGTTCAGCAAAAATACTTAAGGCCACCTTGACTCTTACTGGGTCTTAGTGCTGTACTGCACTGAGGCCCCTGTGTCAGACTCCAGTCTCGTTTGCTGTACTTTCTATATCAGTTAATGCCACTGGTTTTAGTAGAGTGACTCTTGATTTACAGTGACTCAGGGGAGATGAGAATCAGAGCCTCAGGCTTGTGAGTGAATCCATGAAAACAAAGCAGAGGTCTGTCTAAATCCTTCAGCAGGTTTGAAATGGAAAAATAGCAGGAGTGCATAATCTGAACCAAATGTTTACACTAACATCTGACTCTTACCTTCAGCAAATAACAAGCTGGGGAGAATGGGGCACACTGATGAACTGGAGGTGGGAAATCTAACCTCAAAATAAAATACTTTTATCCCCTGCTCACCCCTTTTATGCACATGTTAAGGGCAAGAACAGACTAACAAGTAACTCAAAAATTACCAGTCTCCTCTTGGAAAGGTTTCAGTATGGAAACCTGTTACTATTCTAACAATGCAAACACACTGGATTACTGGTGATCCAATTTCTGTCCAACCCTAGTACTAAAATCAAATTCCAATTAATTCAACTATATTGAATAGTGCCTTTCACATTAGTGATACCACTGAATCATGAAAGCCAGGTGCACAAATAACAAGCTGCTTAAATATGAGGGAAGCCAGGCCATTATGATTTATTTTTAATTGGAATGTAAAGGGAATGAAGAATTTATTTTACATGTATAGTTTACAAATGGCTTTTGGCTTATCAGGCCTGTTTTGGGCTTCTGTATTTTGTAGAATAGAGTAGCACAGTGAAGTGAGAGTAAAATAATCCTCCTTCCCCTGCCTCCTCCACACACACACACTCCCATCATCTTTCTTTTAATGCTGAAGTAATTCACTTTTCTTCCTCCTCAGTTTCAGAATTTCCTCTCTCTTCTTCTCACCCCTATTTTTTTCCTCTCTCCAGGAACAGCCAGAAGGAATGACCTTGGTAAAAGAGGAAGGGGACAAAGATGAAAGCAAACAGGAGCCTGAAGTGGTCTATGAGACAAACTGCCACTGGGAAGGCTGTTCCCGGGAGTTTGACACGCAGGAACAGCTAGTGCATGTAAGTTAATGGTATTCAGGAACTAGGTTTTAAAACTGTGTGACCTTTTTCATGGGGGTCAGCTTCTCTGACCCTATGCTGAGTCAAGTTTCTTAGCTAACAGAGCTGCAAACTGGAGAGGGGTTTATGAGTTTCTGAGAATAAAGAAAACTCGAAGCCACAGTGCTTGACCTGTTCAGTCAGCTAAAGCTTAGTGTAAAATTCAATAAAGTCTTCCACAGAGGTTGTAATGGCTCTGATCCTGTAAGCCAGCAAATGCTATTTTGAGTTAGAGACTTTGATAGTTATTGAGTAATAGTAAGCTGGACATGAATGATTATTAACCTTTAGCCAAGTTTGATTTTTTTCTCCCCAAAGGGGCTGTAACAGTAGAAATGGGTGAGGGGAATTTTTTCCCTTCACTAAGAGAGGTTTTGCTATCAATTTACTGTTGTGTGTGAACTGAAAGGGATTATTTGGCTAAATACATGGGGACTGAGTTACTTCAGTCGTTTTAGCAAAAGCAAACTGTATAATCTTTTCTGTGCTACACCAAATATTAATTCAATCTCCCTTGATTTTTTTTTCCACTCTGCCACCTCTCCCAAATAAACAATTTGTACTGTTTGGTAGTATTGTAAGATAGAAAGTGAGCAATCAAAATTCAGAATACAACCTGACAAGTACAATCCCTTGCAGTTCTAACCTCCTTAACTAGCAGCACCTCTCTTATTTACTGTCATCATAGAACATATTGAATACTCTGGAAAAAACCTGAGTTCCTAGTACAGAATAGAGAGGAACATCCTCAGCAAATGAGCAGTGTGACAGAATTGTCGTTTAGAAAACTGTTTAATACTTTACTGGAGATCATGCAAAATCTATTAGAGAATGTGGCTAGTACTTCTGAAATAACTAGCTGAAAAATCCACTTTTTCACCCAAAATAAATAAAAACAAACCCACTATATATTTCCAAACACTATGCCAAATGGTAAGCTTATCCTGCAAAGCTGACTTTGAAAGCAATGTCAGCTTTCACTTGCTGGAGTGTGAGAACCTCTTGGTATTGTAGTTATTCATCAAAATGTATTTTCAGGTTCTTGTTATTATTTAGTAGTAGCAGCAGCAGTAACAACAATAATGATACATGAAAGACTATCAACAACTAAAATAATATGCAAAATGTGGCATTTTTCCAAGAATTCTTTGAGACATTTTGTACACATAATTCCCTAGCATTTGAATAGGCCAAATTGAAATGTGAGGAGAAACTGTTTTGGTGTCACAGTACGTTTTGGGGAAGAAATGCCATACGAATGGCTTCTGCAAGTGGTTTGACACATTTAAATTAAAAGATCAAATGTTGGTCTTTGAATTGATTCTGTGCAAACAGACCAAATGACATCATATGGGGCTCTGCATAGGCACACTCTTTATATCTGCTAGCAATTGTAAGGCTGAAGCTTTATGATGCCTGGGAAACCTTTCAGTATTAAGAAATTATCCCAGTGATGATGATACATAATATACACAAAAATATATTAAATAAAAGAGAAATTAAAAATAAAGGTACCCTTGGCAATAAAAAAATAAAAATGATTTTTTGATGTTCCAGGTGTAAAATTTAATGGAAGTCCACTGAGCATGTTAGCTAATAGCTTGTGTTCTGTATTTTAAAATGAATGAAATTCACAGGGTGGTAGTTTAGTTCTTCTGGAGTGTAATTTTAAAGTTAATTTGTTGGTTTTGGTGGGATTTTTATAGCAAATATGCCTGCATTTTAATGGTCAACAGCAAGACTGAAATAGTGTATTTCTTATGCTTCTGAACAATGGCAACATCTGAAATGAGTTTCTCTAGACATAGAAAAGGAATATAAAAAAGTTTTTCTATGACACGGAGCAGGGCTCAGGATTCAGGTGTGTTATGATGGTGTTTAGATTACAAGGTGCAAGACTTGACTCTATACTCTGAAGACAATAAATTCATCATGGCAACCATCACATTTAAGTAGCACAAATCATGCTGTAAGAGTCAGCAGGATTCAGTGATGGGGCCATGGTTTGTGATTTCTTTTGCTGCTCCAGCAGAGCCCCGCTGTGGGGACTTGAGCGAGTTATTTCTGCCCAGAATTGCAAAGGGCTTTAGACATCGAACTCTGTTTGAAAGCCTGGCCACTCACCCCAGTCTGCCTTTTGCACATTTTGTCTGCCCTTGATTGCCACAGCCCTCTGATGTGCATCTGCAGCAGCTAGGGTTATGAAGTCTGGTCTCAGCAGGGCTTCATGGAAGGGCAGTCCTAGTTTTGCTTAGGTGTGTCACTCTGGTAGAAAGTATTCTGTCCCTGAGCATTAGGTCCTTGAAAATCTGAGTTGAAAATGTGGTGTGGCTCATGTATGCCTCCTATCCAAATACTGTAGGTAAATCCAAGTAGATACAAATTGCTGTAGCTGTGCTTAAATCAGTGTCAGCACTGTTCTGAGTGCTGTGTGTGTTGCGTGTGCATGTGTGTGCCCAAGCCAGGCACAGGCACAGTGTGTGTCTCAGGGCCCGTGCACACACTTGGCTCCACAGCCCTGACACCGTGGGAGCAGCGGGTGGCCTCGCCAAGCCCGAGGCCTCACAATGCCAGACGGTGCTCAGGCACAGCAGGAGGAGTACACCTGACACAGGCACGAGGTCTTTCACCCTCTGGCTCTGGGGCCACGTACTTCGGGCTGTTCGTGCTGTCAGGAGCTACCTGATCTGGCAGCAGAGTTCTGCCACCATGCCTCTCCTGGATGCACGTGCTGCTGCTCTCCTGGTGATCCCCAACCCACTGGCAGACTCAGCAGGGCCTGAGCTGCTCCAGCTGAGCTTGAAGAGCTTGAAGGTTTGGAAGTAAGATGCTGGACAGGATGTCAAAAGTGTAGATAACCATCTGGGTTTGTTGATTCTGCTATGGGGCAGTAATCACCAAGACATGGGCAACTGGCATAGATAAAGGTAATAAAGGCTTAAATTGCCCTAGCAAGTCTCACCCTAGCAAGACTCATCCAGATAACATCTGCCATCTTTCTGTACAGTTGTAACCATGCATAATAGCAAGAGATCAGACCCAGAATGTCCAATGGCACAGGACAGACTGTTAGCCAAGCCTTGCTTCCCAACACACTGTAATTTTGGAGGACCTGTGGTGTTAAAGGAAGAGATGGAAGTATGTTTCTAGCTGTTTGTTTTGTTTCCTGAAGGATTAGGTAACTCTACGTGACTTCTAATCATGCCAGGTTGAGTAGAGCTTCGAAAAGCTTTTCCACAATACACACTGCACACAGTTCATGGTACAGGTGGCATTACTCCCACTATGTATAGGATGTATACACAAGCACATATGCATGTGTTTTGAAAAAGGTAAATATGAGTTCGTGTATATTCTCGTCTTTCTGTCATATACTGATAGCTTTGTTATTTCTTGGGGAACTTTGAGACATAATTTACTTTGAAATCAACTGTAGTTGCATCAGCATTACGAAGTGATGTGTGACATAGCGTGTATGAAATGGTAAGGCAAACAAAATCTTTGTCTAAATATGTGGTATAGCTTTACAGCAGAAATTGCAATGTTGTGCAATTTCAGTAGTCAGCATTTGATATAATTTTCTTCATTTCTGTAGCAAAGTCCTGCAGTTATTAGTGTAAAATATAGATGCCACTGAAAGTGTTCTTTGGTCCCAATGTTTTCTGACTGAATTTATGAACAGAACCTGAGCTGCTATGAATAAATAACTGAAAAGCTACCTAAAAGAATCATTATTGACCCACCCAGAAGGGTCTGACAATGAAATTTTGGCACGGATGCTCTTATTTTCAAGTGATATGAGCCACTTAGAATTCAGCATGGTTAAATTTTCATGATGCATACACCAAAAGGCAAGGTGTTAAACCATCAGACGCTCTGGCTTATTTATAACACCTATCCATCCTTCCTCTCCCCCCCTCCTTCTCTTACAGTTAATAGAAAGATTCATGATTCTTCATGGTTGTCTATCTAGCGTCTGACAGTACCGACTGCACTGCTAAAGCAAGTCACTATCTATAATTGATATCCTTCTATGGAATAGGGTACCGGCTGCAATTGAAGGGTTTTGCTGAAAGCTTTTAAATCCTGACAAGTTCTGCCCTTGTTCTGGTTGTTGCTGAGCTGCACTACTGAGATCCCAGGGTTATTTGAAGTTGATGCAAAAGGGGTGCGTGTGTTGCACATTAGCAAGACACAAAGTTGGCGAGCCACGTTAGAGCTGCCACTACATTCTCCCACCAGGTAGTCTTATTTACAGTGCACTGCACTCCTGAAAAGGCTGGTTACATTAATGTTTGAAATGTCTATTATAGGTTTCTTTCTTTCCCTTTTTTCTTCTCCTGAAAAAATTAAAAGAATGATCTTATTTATTTTAGAGCCTCAGTTTGCTGCTGGGATCTTTATCATTCAGCTGTTTAATTAATTTCTCTGCCCAGCGAGATATTATAATTGGGCTTAGCTGAGCTCAAGTTTGTTTTAAATATGTGAGCACCTAGAAGCTAATAAGATATTGTATATATTTATAAATCTGCTTTTTGTTGCAGTTTGTCCCTTTTTTCCCCCCAGAAATCAGTTAAGAATAAAATATTGCAAAAGGGTTAGATGCTAAAGATAAAAGTTTACTTAAGAAAATTATCCTTCAAGGAAATGACTGAATTTATTGTTAAATATTAAATCAGAAAACACAGTGCTGCCTATTTCTCATCCCCCTTGCTGCGTAGCCTTGATGATAATTATTTTTTGTTCAAAAACATGCTTGAAGAACTGTAGAGCTATTTTTTGTTAGTTTTCCCCTGAATTGTACTGCAATAAAATACTTTCATTGTTGTTACATTTGATTAGATGAGATCAAAAACCCTAACTATCAGCAATGGCTTACATTCAGGATTCCATTTGCTGAGGTCTTCCTGCCTTTTTGCAAAGCCTTGTTGACTGGAGCATTCCCCTGGCAATCCCTGGGGATTGTACCACTCCACATGGTTCCCTTCTTGCAGAAGAGGGCAGCTTCTTGTGTTTTTCAGGTACCCACATGTTCCCAAGGCATCAGAGTGCACTGAGGGTACCCAAAAGAACCATTACATGCAATTCTGAGACTGGAGTTTCTTAATGTTCTTGCTCTCTGTTCCTACAGAAAACAGTGGATTCAACCCTGACCAACAGAATTTGGCCAGCAATCCATGGAGACCAACATAAACCCCAAACTGTGCCCACATCCAATCTCTGCTTAGGTTTTACAGCATCTGTGAGGTGCCTTAATCAATCCTGTGCACCTCAAAACACTTAAGAGCATCAGGAGGTAGGGAACACACCACTGTGAAGGACTAGCCCACTTTACAGTGGGTGATTTTGGATGCCCAGAAATAAGGACACTCAAAGTCAATAGATTTGAAAGTCTTACTTTCTCTGTTACTGTGCTGGCTTTGGCCTGTGACTTCTTCCTCAGCTCCTCTCCTGTAGGAGAGCTGTAGGTAAGGACTGGAGAGAGCTTCACCACTCTTCTCTAAACAAAGATCCAATTGCAATAGGAGGATAAAGCAGATTAAAGCAGTTCCCCTGAGTATCAGCTACAGTGCAGCAGACCTGTAAGTGACCCTGAGAGTTGCACATTGCCCACCACTTGCAAGAGGAGAAACTGCCCTGTAAGCAAAGGGTTCCAAAGCTGCCAAAGCCAAGCAGGTGCTGGGTGCAGCTGTGTGAGTAGGCATCTGCACCTAAAGAGAGGCAATTGCACACATCAGTCAGATGCCCAGCAAACAGATTATCCTTCATGCATTAATGGTTTCTTTTCTCTGGGTCGTGGAGGTATGCTTGCAAACTGGTTGTGGGGCAGGTGAAGTCGCAGCTTTGTGAAGCAAGTCCCTACAATCCCAAAGGGGTGTAATTACACATCCCAGTTTGCATACTTCTCAAAATATGCTCAGGGATTTACTTAATTCTTCTTTGCAAAGGCAGTTTTCGGTGCTTTTTCATTACAGTTTTATTTGGCTCTATCACAGTAACACAGAGAAGGCTCAGCCCATTCACAGGCTCATTGTGCTTGGCAGTGACAGCTACTGCCCTGAAAGGTTCAGGAATGTTTCCTTTAAATTGAAAAGAGTAAAGACTAGATAAGAACATGAAATCCATTATAGTAATCATTTTTTCCTGACAAAAGGGGAATGTTTTACGTACAACAGCAAAGGGGGTTCTGTTGGTGGTTTTATTCTATTTCATCTTGTTTTATTTTTTACTCACTGGGGTCTGGACCCTAACTCATACTTGGAGAAGGAGTGCTGTGGACAAAAGAAATCAGTTCTTCAAGTGAGACAAGCCCAAGGCTTCGGCTGAAAGTTGGGACAACTTGGAGAAGGCAGGGAGCTGTTTCAGTGGCAAGCAAGTGCCATGAGAAGGCTTTTTTTCAGTTTGTCCATCCCCTCAATATATTTGATCTTTGTAGATGTGCGGGTACAATGGAATAGAAGAAGAGATTATAGCAAATAATTATAAGAGACATCTGTACAGAAAGTTTTAGATTTTGAAATCTCTTCCTCATTACCTGTTTAAAGGCTGATTTCTAATTAAAACACCACCTTATTGTGCTGGATTATAAGCTGCTGAGCCCATTCTTTTGAACTGTGCCAGAATTACTGAATTGTTTATAGGCCAGCAATTTATTAGATGGCATAGCAAAGCTGGTAAGCAGATCTGTGCCTTTGAGAGCATGTTCATTCTCTCTTGGTTTCTGTCTGGGTATCTAACACAGTCTTGTTTAAATTAAGCAAGTCTTTAACCCCCCCATCAGAGGTGTGCATGTAAGTGCTGTTGGGTTTTAAGGTTAAGTAATCACAGACAGACCTCACTGCTGTTCTGGAGCCTCAGTAACACCCAGGCTCTGGCACAGCCCCTGCTTGTGCTTCTCAGCACATCCTTGTTCTGCGTCGGTCACCGTGATGCCCTTTGCCTCCCAGCAGTGTTAAAAGTCATCGATGCTGCCTTGTGAAGAGATCTTATTCACTGTGGGCTTGACCCAAAGGCTAGCTGTGCTTTGGCTCAGGTCCTCTTAAGCACTCCACTGCACAAGTGCATCAGCAGTCTCCCTGCCTGGAGTCTGGCTTTTGATGAATCACAGAGGAGGGGAAAAAATAACATGGGGATTTCTTTTTTGATAGAGAAAGGTTTACAACAAATAAATCCACCCTAATCTGTGAAGTATTAAGAAGGGATTTAGAGAGAGAAATGTAATCATTTTTTAATTTTAATTCCTCTGTAATTAGCATTTCTTTCACAGCATTAAGAAAAGTTGTTGTTAACGTCTGCTTTTGCTATGGCTTTATGAGTTGCCAAAGTCATTGTCTTTGAACTGGTATCCCTGAAAGAGGTTGCTAAACTATGATATGTCCTTTAAATAACACTTCTTTTTCACTGTTGTAGGTAGAGACGAACAGTGGTCCCCCCTGTGCCCTGGGAAGTTACTCTACCCACTCTACCCATAGTGAGTGGGCACTTGGGTGGAAAGGGCTGTGCAGGGCTTGTTGTTGGTCCGTGCTTTTAATCACACAGCACTATTTAGGTGGTTTGTGGATACTTACTTGAAGTGTTTGCCTGAGAGTTCAGCTGGTGAACACTTCCAAGTTACTGATATTTTACAGGTGACTTCCAGTTTTGGGGAGAAATGTTGGCTGCCAGCCAAGTCCCAGGGGAGCCCATGCTGACTGAATGACAAACACATAGGCAAGAGTAAAGCAGCAAACTGAGTTGACTCTTCACTTCCTGACTCTTGTTGGCATATCATGGAGAAGAGACAAAATTTTGCTCCCTTAATTTTGCTGCCTCAGAGCTGCAGGGAGGGCTGGGTTTATGCATGGACTTCAGGTACCTTTCAGTCCTGACAAAATGGCCAGGACAAAGCAGATTCACCTGGACAGAGCTGTTCTTTCTATTCAGCTTTTTCATGCCTTCCTTCTGTTAAGTGATTTGATGTTACATAGCCTGTGTTATTAGGGCGAACCAGTGGTAGATCTACCTTGATGTGTTTGGTGTGGTATATCTCTGCACTGCTTTTCTCACCCATATTCTACCAAAAAATCTACCCATAGCAAACCAGTCCTGGGAAGAATAGAAATCTGTGAGTGCTGGCTCAGCTGCATATGGAGGTGCTTTTTCTGAGACAGAAGTGGCAGATCAGCTTGTACAAAAAGAGGCAGAGACAGGCAACTAAAATACAGACATGAGTGAAGTTTCTACATTTGGTTTTGAAAGGGCTGGGCTGTATGGATTCATTTTTGCAGTCTCTATTGTTTGTGTAACCTCTTAATAGAAAGAAAAAGAAAAATGAAAAGCAGATGAGCTTTTTATTGTGGGGAAAAAATGTAGTGTTATCCTGTGCTTAAACTTTAATGTAAGCATGACTTTTCTTCAAGATGTTGAATACCTAATCTATAAAATAAATGGGTGGTGGTTTTGTCAGGAGTGGGTCCTTTGGTGGCTTGCACTGTAGGTATGAGGTCTGCATATCCCATTTTTATGTGTATCGCAGGGCTGAGATGCTGCAGTTCTCCGTGAGATAAAGTAGTCAAGCTGAAAATGAAACAAAGCTCCAACTGTATCCCTCCTTGTGTTTAGCAGAGATAAACTACAGTGGAGTCTCAGTGCTGCTCCGTTTGGCTTCTGGCAGCAGCTTTAATTGGTAAAATGCAGATTTTTTTTTTGATCAAGAGAGGATTATTCTTGTTATCAGTCTGGAGCATCTTATTTCAAGATGAAAAGGCTTTGCTGAATTACAGATGCCAACATTTTTACAAAGCACTTTGGCGATTGACATCTCAAAGAGAAAGTATGATTTATTAGCCTATAATGGCTAACACTCAGCACTGGGCTAGGTCCCACTGATTTGTGAAATTGCTTAATATGAATTGCCTTTTTGTGCAATTCAAGCCCCAGGTTTTTCAAATAAACTTAGAATATAAAGTGTATGAAACATTGCATACCTGAAAAGGGAGAAGGGTAATGGGACTGTGTAGCTAAAAAGAAAAGAAAAGCAAAAGGAAGAGAGGGATAAAGAGAGAGAGAGAGAGAGAGAGAGAGAGAGAGAAAGAAAAAAAGAGAAAGAAAAGAGACAGAAAAAAAATACCTACTTCTAAATACATCTTGGTGGTGCTTTTTTACAGTAGTTTGGTTGAAATGTTGGCAGGGTAAAGATTAATAACAAGCCTTGTCGCTATCAGTACTTGCTTGTCGATTCTCTGTAACAGGGCTGTCTGTTCAGCATGGAAATTATTGATTAAATAAAAATTGCTATTAGATTGTGATGTGATCCATAATCACAAACAATGGTGGACATTCTTCTTTCAGATCCAAAGCCATGCATCAAGTTTTTTCTTGCAGCAATTTATATTGTGCTGACACTCACACCCATTAGGCTTTTATCCTCTCCTACATGTGCCAAGAAAGCACGGAAAGAAAGAACAGCAGCAGCACAGCAGTGGGTAGTCACTCACTAAACTTTCAGAGAGAAGCATGGTACAGATAAGTCTGTCCTTTGCTTCTGGTTAGCACCTTACCTCAAAAGTGATTCCTGCCAGATAAGGGCAACACACCTTGGATACATCCAGGGAGGTCCAGTATGGTTTGTGGGAGGGGACGGTTGTGATGTATTATTTTAGGATTCTGTAGCATGAAGGACAAGTGTCTTTCCCATATTTATTTAGCTCTGATGCTTCCTAATTTGAAGAATTCAGGATTGGAGCAGATTACCTAAAATTGCATTACTTTAGGCTGAGCTAATTAAAAAGATAATATCTCACTCTTCACATGTGAGCATGGTACCAACTTTCTCCTGTGAATGCCTTTGTCTAAAACTAAAGGAAACTTAGTGAAACAATTTTTTTTAGAGTTTGGCTACTTATAGGAGCTTATGTCCCTTTGTTTCTGAATACCTTAAACAACATATGTATGTCAGAACTGATCAAGCCCACCTGGCCTGGCTGCTAGGGAGAAGCATTCCTGTAGCTCTGGTCTTTTCATTGTAGAGTGTTTTGCCCGTTACCAGCATCAGGCAGGATTGCCACAAGAGTTCTGTACCTCTGTACAATAGCTGAGAGTAGAGAATCTTAATACACTGTGGATATGCAGTGATTTTGTTGTTGTTGTTGTTGTTGTTAGTGTAAGTTTTCTTAAAGTTAAGTGGAGGCTGTTTCCTTTAAACCATTATCAGTGCTAATTATCGAACAATGTATTGTACAATTCCTCTCTCTCGCTACCATTGGGGTAGTGTTTACATTTCTTTATTGTGCCTGTATTATGTGTAATATTGCCTCAGATAACCAAGAAAACTCTGCCTGCAGTATTTGACCATTTGCCAGATTATACTCGGCTTTAAAGAGTGTTTAACAGTGAGCTTAGCTTACTCAATTATGCAGGGCAAGTACAAAGTTTTCAGGCTTGGCCACTGTCATTTAAATCAAGAGACCACTTCATTTTGCAAAGCCAGAGCATGTGCCTTGCACGCCTCCCTCCAGTGCAGCCACTCTCTCTGCATGGATCAGAGCCAAGAGATTACCAGCCAGGAAATTAATTGCCAAGGGGATTCCAACACTTATGGTTAGTAAAAAAAGCCTGAACAAAGAAGTGTGTTTTATATGACATTCTGAAGGCGCCAGGCTCCAGTTCTGAAAAGTTTTTGGATGAGGAAGAGTTACAGAGATGCAGGACTGCCTTCCGATTTGCTGCTGGAGATTTTTGTGGTTGACTGCCAGCACAAGTCTGTCCCATTCAGATGGTGCCACAGTGGTGTATAGGAGAAGATAGGAAACTTTGAGATAAACCAGACTATTTAGGATTGATTTTTAGTTACCAAAAGCCCTTGTAAGTTCACTGGAAGTCAATTAAAGTTAGTGTGTGGAATGCAGGGGCAGAAAAAAAATGGCCTTGGCTCTTTTCTAAGTGTTTTAGGTGATACTCCCATGTTCTGCTAAGAAATCCTGCACAGTTTTCATTGCAACAGCTCAAATATACATCTTTAGATACAGTGCAGCACTGTTTTTGGCACATATGAGAGGAGAGAAAAATGTTATCCCATGGCAAAAAAAGATAAAAGAAGGTAACTCTGCTGCTGCTGCTGCTTGAAACATCAAGTGTGACTAACTTCTACAATGAGACAGAGACCTTTGCTAGCCCTGAATGTGGTACGACATGTGATTAAAGCCTAGCATGGATGCAAAAGGGAAATTCTAAGTGGATGTCCGGTAAAAAAACCCAAGGGAGGTCTCAGAGCAGCAAATAAACTGCTGCATGTGCTGAAGCTTGTTAGACATGTTTCTTGGAGGTGTTAGGAGGAAGAGCCCCAGTTACTTCCTCCAGTCCAGTTGTGATGTCGTGGCTTTAACACACCGCTTCTGCTGTCAGCTACTGAGGCTGGATTAATTCTACCAGGATCTCCTCTGTGATTAAATATATGTTAAAACATATATTGCCTAGTAAAGATTTTGGCATTGCTTATCACTGCCAGCATTTTTTTTTTAGTTTCTGTGAAAAGTGTTCTGTGTTTTTAAGTCACTATATTTACAGTTTTTGTAGAGGTTTTTAGTGCCTTTCATTGCTAAATGTGGATCAGGCATTATCTCTAATCTGAACTGCAGCTTTCATAGTTTATGTATAAGTGCATTTATTGAAAAAAAAAGCTGTTATTGAATAGTCTCTTTCTGCAGACAAAGCATTGGTATTTTAATCATACGAACAATTTGTATGTGTCCATGTGGTAAGCACAAGGGCCCTCTTTACAAAAAATTAGAAAGAATTACTGATTGATTTATACAGGAAGATCCTGATGAGGAATATATTTTCTTTCACTTTAAGTGGGTCAGTATTAGCTGTGCTGTAATTATTAATAAAGTACTAAAAGTGCATGATTTTACAAAATTAGGTCCAAGGTTAAACCAAAAGAGGTGCATGTTTTTCAGCAAGTCCTATACACGTGCTTAGTGCTAGTGCCCATATGCTTAATGCATGTTGAAAAGCAGATCCCATTTAAATACCTGGCATTTACCTTGCTATTAATCCTCTTTAGGAGCAAATGATTTTCAGTAAAAGAGGCAGTGATTTAACTTTTTTGTAAAGTATCAAATATTTTGCTAATCTTTCTGCATAGATAGATATACCATTGTACCACTCCTGGAGTTTGGAAGAATTCAAAATCTTGTTAAAATGGTACTTTTTAGCTTTTCCTTATTTTCTCTTGCTATAGTCTTTCATAGGTTTCTAAGTTGATTCGTGGGATTAAGCAGTTTGTCTCTGCTAATATTAAATTGTATAAAGCTGCTGTACTATACAGTTACATTTTAATTCAAAGAGCCTGTTGATTCTAAACTGGTTCCTGTGTATTTCCAAACACATGCACTGAAAGGCAATGTAAATTTTAACAGATTTTTGTCATTAAAGCTTTACAATTTTTATAAAACAGCTCTGTCTTTATACATTCAGTTGGTGCACCAGTTGTTGGGATATTTTGCTGGGTACTTTCTTCCTTTTTTTTTTTTTTCTTCTCTAGGCATTTTTACTCTTAAGCTTTTATTTCTTGGCTCCACTACTCTGGTCTGTGCTGTGGAATGTAAAGATTAAGAACCTCTTCCAATTTTATTTTCTTGTGAACATGCCCTATGTTAAAGGAGAATATTATTGCTTTTAGCATGAACCCACAGCTCAATAACTAACCATAAGAGTTGCTAAAGCCCCACTCCTGCAGAGAGCTCAGTGTGTTGGACCCAATCGAATTTAATGGGCTCCAGGCTGCCATAAGAGCTCATGTCAGCAGAGCAGCTCACTGAATCAGGATCTGTGCATCTTGGCCAGGAGCAATGGCTGGAATTTATCAAAGCCAAACAATATGGGGGGAGAATAGTTAATTTCAGGTTTAATATATACAGCAGGTCTGATTTCCATTGAAGTCAGATAAGTTATGGTGGGCAGGAAGGAGGCCTATAGTTTTTTGTCTTCTGCAGAAATGTGGGAAAACATCCAAAGTATTTAGTTCTGCCTCGTGTGTGCTGGTGTGCTTCTGTCAAAAGCAGGAACGGTATTTTAATTCTTCATACTATTTGCAAATAAGATGAAATACCTTATTGTAATGCCTCTTTATGATTACTTCCTTCTCATGTGTGCTGGCAGGAGTCCTCTGTGGTCTGTCTTTGCCAGAGAGAAAAGTCCAGAAATAGAATATATGCTTTTAAGTGTGTGATGCTAACATCTGTAGCAATGCTAAGTGTCAAGCTGTTCAAGTTTTTCAAATTTTTTTTAAGGTAAGTCCTTTATGTTTTTGTTTAAGATTGTACACAGATGTATGCGAGTTCAGATTTGTAAAGAAGAGTAAGCCATTGCTCACCTTGAGTACTGCCTGTGAGGGAGATTTTTAACATGGTTTTCCTGAAATTCTCCAACAGTTGCATGTCAAATCAATTTTTATCCTTAAATGCAAAGATCATGAAGCAGAAAATTTCGAAGTTGAGCCTCAGGTGGTTTTCTCTCCTTCCATCTTCAGCCACTCCTAGAAGGTATCATTTTCTAGGCAGCATTCACTGGCAGTCTTAGAACCAGTGAAGCAGATGTTTGGCCAGTCTTTACCCTCTTCCCCATACAACTGTAGGAAAACCTCTCCCTTGTTTGTGCACTACTGCTTTGGCTAATTGAGAGAGGAATGTCTAATGGATCTGAGGGGAATATGGAGCTTTGCAATGTGAATTTCCTCTCTTGTGAGCCTATGACTTGAACAGGCATTCCACCTCCTTGAAATCAGGCTGTAGAGATGTTTCTTGAAGGCAGGAGCCCCTCCTGCAGCTCAAGCTGTAGAATTTCTGCCTGTAGCCATCTCTCAGAAAGCCTGTGGGGAGAGCTTGGATGCATGTGTGATGGAGAAGAATGAGAGGAAAGCAGGCAGAACAAGCTGAAGATCATGAGTGCAGGGCTAGGGTCTAGGATCTGGGAGAAGACCACCTTCATTTGCTATTACACCATTAAGATCAACATCACAGTTTCATCATGTAGTCAGCCTTAAACCCTTCAGCAAATGGCCTTTGTCTTAAACCCTTCAGCAAATGGCCTTTGTCAACTTTCTTCTTCCATCCTGGTGTTTCAAGCCAAGTTTGAATTCTCTATCACTGCTACACACTTCACCTGTCTTTTTTCTCCCTGTGCTTTTCTCCTTGGTAGGCTGTTTTGGGGCTCTTGTTACACTGCAGGTGCCAAATTACCCTGTATTTTTATCATATGACCTTTACATAGAAGGTGTAAAATATAGGCGTAATTGGGGGACCTAAATGTGAAGAGCATTAAAAAAACAAAGTAGAAGTGAGACAAACACACATATATGTATAAAAGCTAATTTTTGTAAAAGTGAATTCTGTGCATTGCTGAAGTCTTGGTGAAGTAGAAAGTTATAATGGAGTTCTTCCTGTGCTGTTGCCTTTTAAAAAGGAAAAAACATACAGCGAAAGACTTTTGTATGGTCAGCACAGCAGTTCAGATGCTCAGAGCAGCTCTCAGCCTGTGTGTTCAAACACATGCAATCTACACCAGGAAAGATCCTGAAGCAAGTGGAAGTTGGAGGAGAGTTTGCCAGCACCCTTGCAGTGGTGTGGATCGTGTAACACAACCTGCAGGAGCTGTGCAGGGAGTGCTGCTGTGGAGGCAGCCAGGAGGGCAACAAGGAGAACTGGGAAGCACTGCAGACAGCAGGCAGGTAGGAGAAGGTGTTGGGAGAAACACCAAGAGTGCTCAGCTTGTGGTTGGCCCCTTTTACTCTTCCAGGAACACTGCAGGGGCACTTCTGCCCTACAGGCTCCTTCACCTCAGTGCTCCAAGAATTTGTCATCCTCATGTAATCCTTTTGCATCTTTCACTGCTTCAGTAGTTCTCAGGAGAGCAGGGCTCCTCCTTGGAGAGCAGAGATTTAACCAAAACATCCCTGTTTGAGAACAATTGACTTGAGCATCTGGCTTGTGGTTTCCACTATCAGTTCCTTCTGCAGCCTCCTCACAAAAATGCAATTAACCTGTCCTGGGGCAAGTCACAGATTGGGCAGGTGGTTGAAGAGAGAAGTGGAGCCTTTTTTTTTTTTTTAAAAATTAAATAGGGAAGCTGTGATACTTTGCTTGAACTAAGGCAAATGTGATACAAAGCATCAGTGCTGGAGGAGATGGTAAAACTCAGTTATCATGATAGCATGCATTGAAAAATTACTTCTCGACCGCTGGGGAAAAAAAAAGGAGTAAAGAAAGCTGGAATTCGTGTACCATACCAGCTTCACCTATTAGTGCCCCAGCTAGTAATACAAGAACACAAGTTCCAAGGAAAACAAGGCACTTAATTTTTGACAGTTATGGAAGAGAACATCAGAGAAGAAACAAACCTGAAACAAACTTGAAACACCTATCCTATCACTGTAAAACTGGAATGGTTAATGTCCACAACATCTATGTTGATGTCCTGGCAGAATCTCATTTCTTAGATTTTCAGGTTTAGCAAATAAAGATGCAATTTCTGCCCATTGCTTTATAGCTGCATGCTCTGACACAGAAAATCAAGGGAGAGCTGTAAAACATTGCCCTTGATGGAGTGCATTTTGCTGCTAACAGACTTAACTGTACTGCATATGTGAATATATGTATATTAAATGAAAAAAGAACAAGATGTGATCTTATTGGGAAAGAATCCCTGCAATATCCCAGAAGTTCCATTCACTCCACAGAATATACCAGAGTCTACCAAAAAGCTGTCCAAAACCTGGAAACAGATACAGGCTGAGGGAGTTGGTTCCCAGCCTGACAAGAAAGCTGTGTTTGCCCTGTTGGTATTCTATCACATCCATACTGGATAACTGCTATATCAGAGATTAAAAGAAGGTCATGCTGTATTATGAACCACTGTCTTTATTTTTAGGATTAGATAACTTTTCTCTTTTTTCCCCCCACTGATTCCCTTTATATCCTAAGGGCAGATCCTTTCTCTTGGGTCAGGAATGTAATAAGGCAGGTTTTCTTCTCTCCAGGATATTGTGTCTGTCTCACTGTGTTTAAATTGCCACAGAAAGCTTTTCTGAGCAAAATACAGTATTTTCTTTGTACAAGAGCCAATGATTGACGTATCCGTGGGGACTTCTCTGTCTTTAGCATTTAAACATACAAGTTGGATATGTTTAACCTATTGATAGGCAACGAAGACAACTACAGGATGCAAGAAAACAAAAGGAAAAGCAGAAAGAAAATATATTTTTATTTTAACTGGGGGATTTAGAAATTTTATTGCTGTTGTTAGGACAGAGAGATTAAAAAAAATAATCAGATCTATATTTTCAGCTGAAGGAAGGAGGTGAAAAGCAAGCCGTCCTGATGAGCTGTGTCCTTTGAATTAGCATATTCCTGTTTATTAGTAATACAGTTTCCCATTTAGAGAACAAGACTTATCCAATCCCATATGTAAAAAGTAATTTGATTCACCATGGCTTGCTTAAACAGCATTTGAGGCAAAAAGATGATTCCTGCTCAGGTGTACAGTGAACTCCACAAAATGCAAAAGTTCATTAGTTATTTTTAGTTTGATTGCTCTTAGCCTTTGTGCATTCCTTGCTACTGAACTTGCATGCCCCATGAAACAGGGACAGTCTCTGTCCATGTGTTACACTGAACCCCAGATCTTTACTAAATTTTTACATATGACTGTAAACCCAGTCTTCTCCCAGTGGCAACTGTGCTGGTCCAACAAAGCTGTTGACCCCAATTGTTTGTTGCAACATCTCTGAGGTTCCCTTCAGCCTACCATTTATTTGGGAATGCTCCCTCAGACACCAGAGTCCTCCTTTCTTACTGTTTCCATCCTCTCTTCCAGCCATTGGTTTCCATGCTGCCCTTCTCCTGTGCCTGTCTTCCCCGTCCTTCTATGTACATGGGTTATCTCAAGTTATAAATCATCATAATTTTTCAGTTGACTTAGGGCTTCTAATTTTGATTCCTCCCTATCTTCATTGACTGCTGTTGCCAGTTCTCAAGGCACAGAAATGGGTATCCAGAAGAGCACAGTAATAAATGAGCTTCAAGCATGAATTCAGCTGGAGTGCTGACTGGAGTCTCTTTTTATTCTTATAATTAAGTATTAACAATTGTGGACACAGAGTTCAAATGTTAAGTTTGTAAAATAGGTAAGTTACATTTCCCATTTTCCACATGCTTCACTCCTTTTTGAAATAACCATTTTTTAACTGAAACTTTCTGTATGTAGTAATTTCTTTTTCTTAATGAGTAAAATGTTTTTAGTCACACTGGAGTTACAAATATTTGCAGTATATATATATATATAATTTTGCAATGCTTTTTTCCTGGTCTTGGCTGGCATAGAGTTAATTTTCTTCCTAATAGCTGGTACATTTTATATTTTGGATTCAGTATGAGAATAAGATTGATAACATACAGATGTTTTAGTTGTTGCTGAGCAGTGCTTGTCTAAGTCAAGGACTTTCCAGTTTCCCATGCTCTGCCAGGGAGCAGGTGCACAAGAAGCTGAGAAGGGTACACAGCTGGGAACAGCTGACCCAGACTGACCAAAGGGATATTCCATACCACAGAACATTATGCTTAGGATATAAACTGGGGGAAGTTGGCTGGGATGAGCAATTGCTGCTCAGGGGTGCGCTGGGCATCAGTGAGCAGGTGGTGACCAAGGGTACTGTTCATCGTTTGTTTCTGTTGGCTATTATTCATGTCCCTCTTCTTATCTCCCTTTTCATCATTATCATTATTAGTGCTATTATAGTTTTTATTTTGGATTCTAAACTATTCTTATCTCAACCCATGGTTTTTACCTTTTTCCAATTCACCCCATCCTTGCTGGCACGGGCTGGTGGGAATGAACCTGGTAGGTAGTTGTTGGCTAGTGTTAAACCACTACAACTGTTAAAAAAGCCACAATCCTCTCACATGTACAATGTGAGAAATCAAAAATATCTGATTATGAAATGTGGCATGCCACTGGTCTTCACTTAAGTTTACAATCGTGACCATATCTACGGGGAGCAAGGAACTTCATTTGTTAATAGTGGAAAATGTTGAAAATTAAGTGTAGAGATTGAGTAACAAGATCAAATACTATGAGGTAAGGAGTGCAGTGCACAGGCTATTTAGTGTATTCATTATACACAGAAGAAATTGCTGTGCAGTACTTTTAAGATCCAGATAATCTTAACTGTGTGTATTCCATTTTAGTAAAGGTGTCAAGACTGTGGAAACACTGACCTGCTTTGCGCCAGATCAGCAAATTGTATAAATTGTGATGTTGCTAATCAGCATTAGCAGAGATCTGTCACAACAGCATTTATTAAATCTTCCATAAAGTATGAAAGACAGCATCAAGAACTCTAACAGAGTAACAATAAGTGCGTCCAAAGGAAAGGAAGCAGGACTGGAGAGAGTTGTCTGAGCTTCTCCACAGGCATGTGCCTATTTGGAAGTGCAGAGTTCTTCATGTATAGCTGTAGCTTCCACTTGGCTTTAGGAACTGCAACCAGCTTAAGTGTTTATGCCACCATAAGGGCTTAAAGCAGCTTAAGTGCTTCTTCCATCTCAGGAACTTAAAATGGCTTAAGTACCTATGCCACCCTGAGGACATGGGGTCAAAATTCTCAACTTGAGCAGCAGGGAGGAGACATTGGTCTCTTGAGGCTGTTTAACCTGGTTGTGCCTGCAAAATCTTCAGTAAGGAAAGGACAGACAGGATCTGAACCTATTTTCTGTCAGATAAGAGGAAGTTAAAATGCATGCATTGTTTTAACAGAGTCACAGAGGCTAGAGAGAGACTCGATTGCAGTGATTGGAATGTGCCCGAGAAGTCTGCTGGGGATTTCACTCCATGGAGATGCATTTTTTTTCCTCCTCACAATGAGATTTCTATTGTCACAGGAGATTTCCTGGCTCACCAGGACCTCCTTTATATCCTGACTTTTTTACAGTGCCTTTGTCTGTTCATCTTGCTGTGGATCATGGAGTCAACCTTTATCAAGATGTTAATGAGATGGTAGGGAGGCCAGTCTGATGTCATCTCTCAGTTGCCTGACTACCTAAAATGGTAACAAGGAGCAGTGATGAGTCGCATATTGCATCTCTGGGGAGCAGGCAAGCTTGGGGACTTGCTTAAGTGCTGCCCTGTCACTGTTCTGAACACTGATATTCTTTTTACAGTCACTTGGCTATCTCAGGAAGCTGTGTAGGTCAAGAACCTCAGAAGTATGCACACCACTCATGAACAAGTGACTACTTTTAGTGGGAATCAGAGATCTAAAAACTTCTATGAATGTGGCCTTTAGCTTTCCTGGGCCTTAAGTCTCTGCCTCAACTGTGGCCATAGTAGAAGATATTTTTGCTGAGGTTTGTTGTTAGGACAGGTACATCCACAAGCTATGAGGTACTCAGAGGCTTTGGTAATAGTCTAAAGTGAATGTGAGGTCTGTACTTGCGCCTAAGTGGTGACAGGGAAGTTTGAATTCTGTTACACCAAGTCTGGTGAACTCTGATGTACTTCACACTATTCTGGTCAAGAAGGTTGAAGTTGTACTAGAGCAGGTGAAGAGGCTGAGAGAGCAACTGATGGACTAATACAGTCCTCAAAGTGGCAATGGGGAATCTGGGAACAAAATGACAAATGGGACTGGGACTTCCCCACCTCAAGCTAAAGAAGGTTCAGGTGGGGAATGAGGACTTGGTCATTGAAGAGAAGACCAGAAGGAACTAGTTTATTTAATCCAGCAAATGAAGACAGAGAGGGGAGTGCTGTCTGCCAGTTAGTTAGGGTGGGGAAGGGAGAGAACTAACACTCTGCAGGGAAGCAGAGCTGTTTAAGCTAAAGGATAGCGTTGGCACAAGAACAAATGAATATAAATTGGCTGTGAATAAATCGAAGCTAGAAATTAGTTGTTAACCAGCAGAAGAGTGAGTTCCTAGAAGCGCCTTCTGCTGGGACCAGAGGGAGCTGATCACCAAGGTACTTAGAAGCTGAAGCTCTGTTTGTGACCAGGATTATGTGCAGTGGGACTTGCCATAGCAAGGGGATGGGCCTGATGACCAGGAACCATACTGTTTCTAACTGTATGTGGGCTTAAGGACAAATCTACATTCCCTATGCAAAACATAGAAATAAAAGTGTTCCCTGCAGGACTTGCAGGACAGGGACAGCTAGTCCCCTTCCAAACCAGCTTCAGAGCTTTCCAGTCTGGTACTGCCAGACACAGCCTCTGCATATGTCCTCTCTGTGGGCTCCACAGCTCTCTTATGCAGCTGCAGGATGAGCTGTGTTTTAGCAGCCGTTCCACTGCGATGCCTCTTCACCTTTCACACTTTGTCCCCTATGCATCAAATGCAGCAGCTCTGCTGGTTTGAGGGGCTTTTTGTGGCAGTACAGTACAGGGGGAGATTTGTGCTAGAAGATGGTTTAAATGCTGCCTCTGCTTAATGTCAGTGGTGAGATCTAGTGAGAAGTTATTTAGCACCTCCTTTTAAATTTTTTAAAATACAGGGAAATAACTGTGAGAAGATAAAAGTCTGAAGTTGTCATTGTATAACTGAAATTGAACCTAATTTTGGCAATGGTGATATGCCTTTCACTTGGCCACTAACTTACCACATTATACCAATACAGCATGGTCTCTTCCCAGTTTTCTCCTACACTCCAGGGTAGCATGTCTAGGTTAGAAAAGAGAAATGTGAGATTCTCCCAGTATATTCTACTCTTGCCACCAAATAGCACTTTGCTTTCAGATGCAATCTCAGTTGGAGTGACATTCTTTTTCTGATATTCCTAAGTTTTTCCACTGGTATGGAGAGGCTCTTCCCCCTGCTGTTTGACTACTGTGAGAGGACATTTGGCCTTTGTTTATGTATTGAATACCTAATGGGTACCATGCAGTCAGCAGACTCTCCTTTCTTCTAAAAACCCTCTTGGAGGAGGGAAATGGAACACTAAGATTATTGCAGATCCTACCTCCAGTGTCACCTCATCTCATCAGCTACAATATTAAGTAACAGGTACAGTTGGTATGGATTATATGAGAACATGCATGATTTAAGGCGTTCCCTTTTCAATAGTATTTCTGACCATGTAAGCATCTATGCTTCCAGGATACTGTGGGTTGAATTTCCTGTTACCTCTGGTTTTTGAGATTGCCCAGTAGAGATAACAGGCAAACTTCAGCCTTGATTTCAATTAATCTGGTGGGGTTTTTTGCTCTGGAATTGAAATCCATCTCAGAGCTTCCTCCTTCAAAGGCAGGTCATTCTGAGACCAAAATCAGTATTTAGGTCAGCTCCCTCTGTTCGTTTTAGGGTATGGTGCAACTGGATGATAATAACAACATTTTTTAAGAATAGAAAATGAGCCAGGACAAACAGAGGTTTGATAATAAGCATTGAAGTACCATGAAAGTGACTGGTATTCTGCAAATGACCCCTGTTCAGCAGCTTTTTGGAGCTGTGTGCAACAGGAGATAGCTTGTAGAATTCCAGCTTTTAATGGGGGCTTTTTTTTTTTCCGGTCAGAAATGCTTAATAATACCAAGCTGATGCTTCAGAGCCTTATGCTAGCAAACCTGACACTAGGGAGTAATATCATTGGCTTTCATGCAGCTATTTACTGTAATAAGGATT
The DNA here is from genome assembly GCA_013399945.1 of Ploceus nigricollis. NCBI lineage: Eukaryota > Metazoa > Chordata > Aves > Passeriformes > Ploceidae > Ploceus > Ploceus nigricollis. Next base: position 213,643 of record VXBC01001439.1, on the reverse strand, counting down.
ATGAACATAAGTAAAACTTGCAGGTTTGGGCCTACAAAATTAGAAGAAAAGCCTTTTCACACCCTGAAACTGCATCAAAATTCAATTTCACCAGGAAAAAAAAAAATCCGTCTGATCTAGTCCCTGGAATGTGACATTTCATGGGTGTAATAAGGTTACAAACAGATTATAAATTGAAACCCTATAATTCCTTATTGTACTGTACCAAAGCTTCTGCTTTGCATAATACTCTAATTCCTGACTGTTCTTTGTTTTACAAGCTCAAAACTGTTCATTTCCTCTCATAATAGAGACCAGGGAACCAAAAACACCGTGTAAAATCCAAAGGTAATTATCTGAGTCAAAGAACCTGAATGCCAGAGTTCACAAAGTTCTGAACTTTTCTAAATGATGTTGTTTGCACAGTGAGACCTCCCTCCTCTTTAAACATGTCAAAAAATTGCACATTCTTTCTGCCAAATGATAATGGTAAAAAAATCCCAGTGTGGATTTAGTTCATGGTTTGCATTTGTGTAGTTCTGCTTATATGTCCATAGCAGATGACTGACGATTTCTCATCATTACTTGAGCAAGTGAGGGTGTTTGAATCTCAGGATGACAAATACTCTGAATTTCCTTACCTGAGAGCACTGCTGGTGCTGATTTTCTAGCAAGTGTCTTCCTCCAGACCAGCCTTTCAGTGTTTGGACATGTTTGTAGGGCTGCTAAAATATGACCCCTCTGCAAAAAGCAATTAAGCAGCTCACCTGTGAACCAAATAGATTACCCAGATTAGCAGATCAGAGGCTCATTTATTCCAGGCTTTCCCTAAAAGTGAGGATCTTCAGAGGGATTGAATGAGAATGAGATGGATTTGCAGGTGAGCTCTCAGGGGCCACTTGTAGCATCAGAGCAATGAGGGAAAACAGCACAAAGAGGGGTTTGATTGTAGGAAGATCAGAGAGTCTAGGAAAGGATTGACAGAGTAAGAGAGCAGGGCAAATGTGTATGGAGAGCCACAGTTGTGAGAGACCAGAGGATGATCACAAAATATTTGACAGGTAAGCCAGTGATGGAGAGAGGCAAATGATCATCACGACTCTCAGCAAGCTTTGTCAGCTGCTGCAGTGAGCCTGGGCTGGAGAGGGAGTGAAGAAAGGACTTCTAGGCCCATAAGAAAGGTCAGTTTTAGAGGATTCTCATGCTGTTAAAGGTTAGAGGTCTAGAGCACAGGGAGCAAGCTGATTTGCAAGGACAAAGAGAAAAAACTGTCCTATAGAGATTTTCTCTGGAAGAGCCTCCATGGTGCCTGAGTGTCCACACAGCAGGAGGTAAAAGGAGGTGCTGTGGTGAAGTGATTGATCCAGCCTTGAGGTTTTTGTATCAAATGGAAAGCCTGTGTCACACACTCAAGTTTCATCCCCCTCGTGGCTGTGTAGGTTTAACCACATGACACACAGTCTGTAATGCTTACAGAGAGATTTGGCCATGAATTACTTGAATGCATTTAATTCTGTCCTGTTGCTTCTTTCTCTTTCAAGAAATAGCACACCTTGCCCTCATTGAACTCTTTTGATGCTATTTCACAGCGCAGGGCATGTGTATGCTTCTGGCACAGATGTGTGTATTACAAATACAGATCTGCACTAGGAACATTAACTCTTGCAGATTACAAGTTGCATGTTGCCCAGCACCTCTGCTCTGTTCGTGCATCCTGTGGCCCATAAAGACTTTTGAGAAACGGCAGTAAAGTTTCAGAAAAAGATCTGTCATCTTTTACAGGCAATGGATGTCTATTTTCCATGGCAATGGTGCATAATTTTGAACATACGTGATTTTATGTGGCTTTCTGACTGATTTCAAGACTTCAGAAAAGATTGGGATTATCTTCTTTGTGTTCCAGTATGAGCTAATGAGTTTCTATATGGCTGGCATTTTCTGTGGGCCCATTATGGAACAGATACAGATTTCATCCTTGTGCTGTGATCAAACAAAAACTGGAAAGATTTTTTGGTGGTACCTTAGTTGGAATAATGTCATTCGCTGAGTAATGCAGCCATCTAGTGGCACAATGACAGAAGTACGGCAGTGTGGCGTGATTTCTCCAAGAGAGATGGGAGGATGAGTCGGGTAGCTCCTAGTGGAAAAAAGACTCTGAAAGTCCAGGTGTAGTTTTCTCTTCTTTTGTTTTCTAAAGCTGTGCAAAAAAATTCAAACAGTTAAACCTTTAAAAAAAACCAAACCAATTTTGAGGATGGCCTTGCTTCACCTCCCTGTTTCCACTCAAACACAGAAAGAATTAAATCCATTTTTAAATGCTTTTCTGAACTAGATTTCAGTGAAAGAAACAGAGCAAGCTAATTTTTTGGAAGAGTACAAGGTACACAACTCTGTCCTGCTTCTGCATACACTCATGTGGATGACACTGACCACAGAAAGACGTGCCTGAGAGTCAGCAGGGCTGGGGCAGCTGTCACTCCCACACACATTCAGACAGAGCCAGTTTTGGCAATGGCAAAAACTGGCTTGACGTATGCTTCCGTACTCAGAGTTTATATTCACAGTGTATAGGGGTTTATTTCCTCTGCCACAACCTGTACATTTACTGAACCAAATGCATTTACTGAAAGAAAATATGGGTAGCAGGGAATGAGTTAAAATTTGGGGTGGAAACTTGGTTTAGCAGTTCTATTGATTTTTCAGGTTAGAGAATATGTTTCTAAAGGCCTGATTTTGTAAACCTTGTTTATTATTGAAGAGCACTTAAGTAGCACTTCCCTGCTCTGCAAAAGCAGTACCCAATGTGAATTACACAAGTGGAGCCATGCATGAGATTATCCAGGATCCATTTATCAGCTTGTATCCCTGAGGCCTGATCCACAGCCTGTTGATCTCAGTAGAAGAAAATTCATGAGCCTTAGTGGACTTCCACTAGGATCTATAATTTGAACCTTGTGGTCACTTGGAAGTGCAGATGATCTTATTCTTTCGGTACCACAAGGACCTGGTTCACACCTGAATCTCTGGTGCTCTTCCAATGCGAAATTACAATAAGGCTGCAGCTGATGTTGTATTGCTGTTAAGCTGTAACCTCTATTCTACCTGAACAGCATATCAACAATGACCACATACATGGTGAGAAGAAAGAGTTTGTGTGCCGATGGCTGGACTGTTCCCGGGAGCAGAAACCTTTCAAAGCTCAGTATATGCTGGTGGTCCACATGAGGAGACATACAGGGGAAAAGCCACACAAATGCACTGTAAGTAAAGAGGCCTGAGCTCCAGGTTTGTACAGGGAAGCTGGGGCTGTGCAGAGAACAAACAGCAGGATGAGTGCTGCATTCCCTGAGTTCTTGTCTGTCAGACTCTTGTGGAGAAGAGACTGTCATATCTGCTTTGTTATCCAGCACAACCAGATGACAAAAGCTTTAGGAGAGGGGATTCCCTGGACAATTTGGCCCGCTTTCTTAAGTTTAAAATACAAAGAAGCTGCAAAAGGCATTATTAAACAGGGCTCAGTTTGCTTAATTATCTAAAGACACTTTCTCTTACAGAGCTTGACTGCTGGCCACCAGTCTCCTGATGGCTTTGCAGTGGATTTCAGTCTTAGTCAAAGTACACAAATACTGTACTCTCCTGTAAGAGAAGATTTACATAATGCTGAAAGCATTTTAACTTGAGCTGTGGTGGAGTTTGCTTGGATAAAACTAAAACCCTCCAAATCAAAACTACATTGGACAAGGTTATGAAGGCTTGGAAAATTTCTAAACTTTTATAAGTCCACTTTTACTGTTTCCTGCAAGTCCAAAGATTAAAACTAAACCAGATTTATTTCTCATCTGCAGTTTGAAGGTTGTACAAAGGCCTACTCCAGACTAGAAAACTTGAAAACGCACTTGAGATCTCACACTGGAGAGAAACCGTATGTGTGTGAACATGAAGGCTGCAATAAAGCTTTCTCCAATGCATCTGACAGGGCCAAGCACCAAAACAGGACTCATTCCAATGAGGTAAGTAAGCACAGCTTCAAAAGATTAATACATTCTTTGTTGAACAGACTTACAGTTGGTCAATGTAAGCAATGTATTACAGAGGATAGGCACAGCAACGCTCTGCAACCTGAAACGAATGTAACTTCTGAATTCCTCTTAGCAGCACAGTATGTCATACAGACCTGGCATTTTATTACATGTAGGAGAGTTTTGAACAAGGGAGTCTAATGGAAACACATGCATTAACCAGGAACAGATCCTGTTTTCCCTGTAAAATTGGGATCATTTTTCCCTCTGGAGCTGGAAGGGCTCATTGAGTGCCTGGACCCATCCCCACACCTGTGTTGGCACCAGGCATCTGCTGGGATGCAGCTTCCCCAGCATATTTTGGGGTGCTGAAGACAACCATAGTCTCCACATTTGAAATTACGGGTTGCTGTTTAAGGTCTGAGTTATGCCTTTTTCTTCTTCTCTGGCCTCTTTCACTCTTTCTTTCCATCCTGAACAGACCTCATGGACTAGGGACGCAGCAGAGGAAATACGACCTTTCTTGAGGAAACCAGCTGTGGCAGTCACAGCTGTTTCCAAACTCTCAGTGTAACATCTCATTATTACTGTGTTTCCTGTTACTGCTTCCTCCTTTTTCAGGAATCACACCATCTTCTTGCATTGTTCATGTTTTATTGCCCCATTTCAAGTTTCACAGAGAGTCACATCATCTCAATCTCACATCTCAGAGTCCACTCTCTCCTCCTTGACATGTCCCAATACTTCTTCACCTCTAGCCTAAACCTGAAGTACCGGAAGGGCCAGACATACCATAGCAGCTATATCTATTTCCACACAGCTTGTATCTTTCTCTAGTGGGCTGTCAGGTCTGTCACAGGCACGCACTAGGACCAGCAGATCTCCAGGGAGCATTCATCTTCTTCCAGTCGCTGCCCTGCAGCATCTCTTCAGTCACAAAGGAAGCAGAGGGCATTGCACATCTCTGAGTTTCCTCATCCCTGCTATGTGTTTTCAGCAGCCCAACTAATAATGGCATTGAAACCCTGCAGTGATTTCATGAATGGTCACCAAGGTAGAAGGAAGTTCACCAAGTCTTGCCAATAGCTGCTTGAGCTTTCTTTTTCCATTCACTGTCTGAACCAATCTGTGTGCTGCCTAGTGGATGAGTTAGACCTTCTCACATTTAGCAATGTGACCTGCCCCTGTGTTAAGATCAGAATTTTGTGTCTAACAGTAAGTCAGCCAGAGAAATTTTATGCTGCACATGATTTCTGATAGGTGCAGCCACAGGGGCAAATGAAACATTTCCTTCACCATTACTTCACACCAAAACAGGCTAATTTTTTAAGGCAACATATGCTGGTGGAGTGATGTGAATACAATGAAAAGCACAGACCAAATTCAGCATTTGCTTGCCATGCCATTTTGGTTTTAAGTAGGTAATCTACAGAGAGCTTTAAAAGCAGCTGACATATCTCAATTACAATATGCCTTACTCATGCAGAGGAGAGCTAAGTGACTTGTACTTCCATAGCAACCTGAGAAAACCTGCCTCAGTAGCTGAACATCATCACTAAATTGCTCATTTTTGCTCCTATTCAAGTAAATGGGAGAGTTTTTTCCACTGATGTCAGTGGAAGCAGTCTCAGGCCTTAGACAGCTATGACAAAGCTATATTTGTCAAAGGCTCCACAGTGCCATGTATAAGCAGAGAGAGAATCCCTCTGAGAAACTCTGCGTGAGGGTCTCTTTCTATTTTTTGAAGGCTAGTATAAAAAAAACCTTTAAAATTGTTTATTGGAAACAATTCAGTAATGAAAGTGAGTGAACAATACTTTGCTTCCTGAGGCAATTAAAGGATTTAGGAAGTGCTCAGCTCTTCTTTCTAATCCCCTCATAATACAAGAAAAAGGGCTTTGTTAATTTAAAAGACAGTAAATTTACTTTATTCTACATTGCTTAGTGAACTATAGAAATCCACAGATAAAGAAAGTGGTTTCTAAAAAAATGAGTGATGAGTTATGCTAGTAGCAGTAATAATAGTACTAGTGCATACATTGCTGCAACGAGAAAATGTTCATGGCACTGTATCTTATGATCTTTGACATTGTACTGGTGATCTGAAGGAGCCAGAAAAAAATGCTTCCTCACTTAGTTCTGCCTGAACAAATGGCCCAGCATCTTATGAAGGGGGTTGTTTCTCTCAGTGTCAAGTAGTAGGTAAGGCATACTGGGAATGCTATCAAACTGCTGAGGGCAAGGGACAGGGTTGAAAATTAAAGCAGTCTTCCTAAATTGTCATAGCTGAGTTGAGTCTTCTGCTAAAATAAGTGAAAGCTGTGCCAGTTCGTACCCATGAGCGACTCTGCCCTCAATGAACTGTGCAGCACTAATTGCTACCTTCTGAACCAAGGGGAACTAATGGTTTTGACTAGGTGCAGTCACAATTTGATAGGACAAGGGGTGATGGCTTTAAACTGGGAGAGGGTTGATTTAGATTAGTTATAAGGAAGAAACTGGTTAGTGAGAGGGTAATGATGCACTGGTAGAGGTTACCCAGAGAGGCTGTGGATGCCCCATCCCTGGAAGTGTTCAAGGCCAGGTTTGAATGTGGCTTTGACCAAGGGGTCCCTGCCCGTATTGGGAGGGGAGTGGATAATTAGATAATCTTTAAGGTCCCTTCCATCCCAAACCATTCTATGATTCATTTGTAGAGACTATAAATTAGGTAACAAATTCACTGTGAAAGCATATAACTGTGATACCAGCTGTGCTCCAAGGAGTTCTTCAGGAGTCCTACATGGAATAAAATCCAGTATGGGTGGGTTTTGTGTCTTGTCAGAAACCATATGTTTGCAAGATACCGGGCTGCACGAAGCGCTACACAGACCCCAGCTCTCTCCGGAAGCACGTGAAGACTGTGCACGGCCCGGAGGCACACGTCACCAAGAAGCAGCGGGGAGATATCCACCCAAGGCCTCCGCCACCAAGAGACCCAGGCAGCCACTCTCAGACACGGTCACCAGGCCATCAGACTCAGGGTGCAATTGGTGAGCAGAAGGACCTCAGCAACACTACCTCAAAGCGTGAAGAATGCCTCCAAGTGAAAGCGGTCAAGTCAGAAAAACCAATGGTATGCAATACACCGTGCCACTCCCTTTGCCCTTTTCCTCCTGCAACCAATTAATAATCTCTTTACTAAATGCTGTAAACTGTCTGTAAACTCTAGCTTACAAGGTTTGGTTTTTTGAGGTCTTCTTCTGTGTTTACATTCTAAAATGTTTTTAAAGCCTAAGAAGTAGCAAATAAAAAGATCACAAATAGTCTGTGCAATATAGAATAAGTGGAGTGCTGGCAACTACCACAATAATTGTTTCTCTTAAAAAGCTCCATCTTCTGGAATGAGCATAGTATGAGAAAATTAGAGTTTTTATTTTAAAAAATAAAACACTTTTTCCACTCTTCTGTTTCCAGAAGAAAGATGAATCTGAATCTTGCAGGCTGAAAGCCAGAATTAGAAAAAAAACCAAACCAAACCACAAGTCCAAATGACTAAAATGATGATATTGATGACGATCATTTTCGGAGAAACTGGGAAAGCAATCAGATTTTGAGGGCTGGAGGCTTTTGGGTCATGGATCAAACTGAAGCAGGATGAATTGACTTTCTAAAACAGCAGATGGGCATCTTTTAATAACTTCTCTGTTGTGATGTGACCTCTTATGTTTATCTGATACTTACTCAAGTTAACCTAGTCCAAGTTTAACTAAATCAAGTTGAATTGACAGTCTGTAGGTCTTTTCTCTGGTTTACCTTAACGTATTACATTAAACTGTTGAAAGGACTGTATTCTGTTTTTTGAGATGTTATCTTAAATACACAAGTTCTGTTATTTGCCTGAATTTCCTGTGCCATCTGCCCTCTTCACGGGGGTTAATTCAAAGGCAGCCACTCCATCCTCTTCCCCATCTGGGTCTATGATTCATCTGTATCCAGCCCTTGGGGACTACAAATATGAGCCCTCCAAATTCTGCTCATACTGTTAATCATGCTGCAATGCAAAGTGATTACTCACTGAAATATGAGTTACTGCTATGTTGTGCCTAAGGCTTATGCTCAAACTGTTCAGTATTAATAGTGAATTCAAAACCTTCGAAGGGCTGAGAGTAAGCTCCTGCTGAAGTCTAAAGGAGGTCCTCTGCCATCTTTGGTGATAACTACCTTAGTTTACAAAGGAGCAAAATATCTTTTGCTTTGCTAGGTAAATGTGTAGCATTACTGAGGCATGTTGAACACAGTTTTAACAGGAAAATTTGTGGAAGAGGGGTACTAATGCCTATAGCTTACATAGTATTAAATATTTCTCACTGAAAATTATATTTTAAAAATAATTCCGTGTTTCTTGTTTTTCATTGCATGTATGAATTAAGGTATATTTCTGGTTTTCAACTAATCCAATGTCTTTTCTGTCTAATGCTCTTAAATGTCTTATTCTAACTTCCTAAGGACAGTGGGTAATAAGGTGAGGGCATTTTAACTTTTCTGCTATTTTTCTTATTGCAACATTATATATGTTTTTATTTTAGTCTTCTGCCTGTTGTTCAGTCATTATTTAGTAATGTGCAATCCATCAAGTGCATTCCCAGTTGTAATGTGTTGTGAACATTTTGCAACACTTGACATGTGAAAAATCTGGCTTATATTGGTGAAATATCTTCAGAAATGTCTTTGTACTTTCCTCTCTAGATGAGACATCCATTTTTTTCCTGTATTGCACATCTAGAAATATATGTCCAATACAGTTATTGTTTCTGTACCGTACCTCACTGTGATCTTGACATGTGCTACAAGAACAGGCTTCTGATCACTATTACTCTTCTTCCATATGGCATGGAGCTATTGTCCAGAAGCACAAACTTTCTTCTGTATAATAACTGTTATTTCTATTTTTGTCACCAAATCTGCTATGGCCAGGATTTGGAAATGAACTTGCTCAGTGTGGCCTCATAAATTCTAAGTATCATCATTCAAGTTAGAAATAATAAAATAGTTATTGAATCTCAAACGGACTCCTTAGGGGCATATGAAACTACAGTAGTGTCATGAATCTGTGTCTTCATTCATTGATGTTTAAAGTGAGAGTCGTCTCTGGCACTTCAGAAATTCTAGACAGCATTTTTCAGTAAAATGTACACACAGATCACAGAGTGGCAGAAAAAAAAACCCAAAGAACAAAACCACATCAGAAACTCTTAAAGTTAAATACTTACATGAAACTGTTCTTGTGAGCAAAATGATACTGCATGCCCCACTGATTTGTGATCACACTGATAGAACCTTACAGTGAGATATTAAGTCCAGAGACTTCTGTCTGTCTTCCTCTGTTTTGTCTGTCAGTTTGTTAATTTTCCCATTCTTTTGAGAGAACTTTGTAAAAGTAAATCAAGCCTGTGTTTCCCCACAGCAAAAGTTCTGCTAGAGCAGCAGGGAACACTCCCTGTTAAGAAAGAAGATGTTATTGTGGCATGTTTATATCCCTGCAGATTAGCAGTCTGTATTGTCTACTTAAATTCTTGCACTTAAAATCTTAAATTCTGATGAAACAAAGGATTTGATTTAGTAGATCATCACCTTCTTGATTCAGGGCAGAGGTGGTATAAGTTAGGTATAAGAGGAGGTATAAGTTAGACCTGAGTGCTGCCAGGATGCTGATAATATGATACAGTATTTTTTGCACTGATGCTTTGTCCTTGTTTTATTACATGCCAACATTTCAGGCCAACCACTGCTTGTAACAATGAGCCTTAAGCCTGGAAAATGCTTACATCCTTTAGCCACAAGTCTAATTAAAAAAACTCAAATTCCAATGTTGTTGGAGTCTTGTTTGTTTGTTTGTTTGTTTGCAAGCCTAGCAGTGTAAACTAATACCTTGTAACATGGCTGAATTCTGGTTTGGTTCTTCTGAGCTGCAGCTTCAGTTGGGAACAGCACAAAAGCAAAGTAGGGTATCCATCCATACATGCTCATGAATGGCTTGAAGTGATAGAAGTAACTCTGGGAATAACTTGAATAAATGTCTTATGGAGATATATTGTATACCATCAGCAACATGTGAAAGGCGATTTTAGTCTTGTGTTTTACAATGCCCTTCACTGCAGTTGAAGCCAATATCTAGAAAGCCTCCTTAAGAACGATCACTGTTATCATTTAAGACTGCACTTTTCTATACCTGTATCTTTGGCTCCATTTAGACCTTCATTTAGCACAAATGCTCTGGTTAACACTGTTTGCTTAATCCTCACACTCTTGTCTCTTACTTCCCTCCAACAGACATCTCAGCCAAGCCCTGGTGGTCAGTCTACATGCAGCAGCGAACAGTCCCCCATCAGCAACTATTCCAACAATGGGATCGAGCTTACTCTGACCGGTGGTGGTAGTATAGGAGACCTCAGTGTCATTGATGAAACCCCAATCATGGACTCTACCATTTCCACAGCCACCACAGCACTTGGCTTACAGGCCAGGAGGAATATGACAGGGACCAAATGGATGGAGCAAGTGAAATTAGAAAGGTTGAAACAAGTTAATGGAATGCTTCCAAGACTGAACCCCGTTCCACCTTCCAAAGCCCCGACCTTGCCGCCTCTCATAGGAAATGGTGAGATACACATAAGAGGAGTGATAACACTTTTTGTCCTTAATCTTGTTGCTTGCTAGCTCAATCTTGCAACTCTTGCAGGAGTTGCCCAGCTTAGGAAACTCAACAGCTGTGAAATGGTTTGTAAATTGATCACTTTCTGTTTATTCCCTCACTGCAAGTTCTTCTACCCACCCTCTGAGAAGTCTGATAGTCCTGTGCTTTACAGAACAGGAGCTAGTGAGGGAGCCATGAATCACATTTTAAATATTCCCTACAGTTAAAAGTTTTGATCCAAGATCATCATAATTCTGTCTTGTTTGGAGACAAGGTAGAAGAAATAAATACCTGTGAGTTTATTGTATGGACATCTTTCTGTTGAGGCCCTTTGCAAGGCAGCCTTTGCAGAGATGTGGTGGGCTTTCCTTTAAATAACCTGTTCCTACACATAGAAGAAATCATATGTACAGATGCTACTGCTGCAGAGGGCAGATATCCATGAATAAGAGGCTGAACTCTGAAGATCCCCAGTTGTTTTCCTCCAAAGAGCTGCTCATGACCAAAATGGATGTCGCTGCTGCCCCTACTTAACCTACAGCATGCCTGTAGGTTTCTGGGTTCCACCCAGCAGTGACAGGCCAGGTTTTCTGACACCCATTCAATCAAAAGAAACTATGTAAAATTAAGAAATGTATCTTGTTTACTTAAAACCAAGACAAAACAAAACAAGGAAACCAGCAAAGATGTTTTGCAGTTGTTAGGAGTTATTTTAAGAATATTTCAAGAAGTCTTAGAAATGACCTTGAATAGCCTCCAATTTGTATATTTTGCTGTTCCATGCAAATGCCTGTTCAATTATATTTTGCCTATAAAAAGCTCCCTTACGAATGTGTCCCCCTGGCACATCAGCCAGCATAGCTGCACTGCAGGCTGGAGCACTGCACCGGCTGTTGACAGTTTGTGGCTATGGGCTATAAATTTTCTGCTGGGATTCACACTGAAATGTTACCCTTGAGTCTCTGAATTAGCTTTTAACCTAAGGACACAGTTTTTCTCCCTACTTCTTGCAAGAAAGAGCCCTGCTATAATTGACTATGATGATGTTCTTCCTCTATACTCCACTTACTTCTTTACTGTGTGTTTTCCACACCAGTTTCTGGATAATACCTCTTTGTTTAACTGTGAATTTTACCCACAGGTACCCAGTCGAACAGCAGCTGCAGTGTTGGAGGATCCATGACTATTCTGCCAAACAGGAATGAACTCTCCAGTACGGACATCACTGTGTTGAACATGCTGAACAGGAGAGACAGCAATACTAGCACAATCAGTTCAGCCTACCTGAGCAGCCGCAGGTCCTCTGGAATCTCACCTTGCTTCTCCAGCCGGAGGTCCAGCGATGCCTCCCAGGCAGAGGGAAGACCGCAGAACGTGAGTGTTGCAGACTCCTACGACCCCATCTCAACGGATGCCTCCCGGCGCTCCAGTGAAGCGAGCCAGTGTGATGACCTGCCAAGTCTTCTCAGCCTCACCCCAGCCCAGCAATACAGGCTGAAAGCTAAATATGCAGCAGCTACTGGTGGACCCCCACCAACTCCACTGCCTAACATGGAGAGGATGAGCCTCAAGACAAGGATGGCACTCTTGGGTGACTGCAGGGAGTCTGGAGTATCTCCACTGCCTCCAGTGAACGTCCCTCGAAGATGTAGTGATGGTGGGGCAAATGGTTACAGCAGGAGACATTTTCTGTCTCACGAAGCTTTAGGAAATGGGACAAGGAGAGCCAGTGATCCAGTCAGAATGGCCTCCGACAACGTCTCTGTCCCGAGAGTCCAGCGTTTCAATAGTCTTAATAGCTTTAACACTCCTGCTTTGCCTCCATCCATGGAAAAGCGCAACCTTGTTCTTCAGAACTACACCCGTTCTGACGGTGGCGTCTTCCGCGGCTTCAGCTCTCCCTGTCCTCCAAGCATCAGTGAGAACGTCGCCCTGGAGGCTGCTACAATGGAAGCAGGTAGCAGTCTGAATGATGAGGATCTCCTGCCAGATGATGTGGTCCAGTATCTGAATTCCCAGAACCAGGGCATGTACGACCATTTGTTGAACAATGTTCTAGATAGCAACAAAATGCATCACAGCTCAGTTTCAGGAAACAACAATTCCAGCAACTTTGACCAAGCCCCTCCACCGAGCAGCCAGCAGGCGGGTCCTGAGGCAAATAAGAGTGACTTGCCCATTCAGTGGAATGAAGTAAGCTCAGGAAGTTCTGACTTATCTCCTTCAAAGCTGAAATGTGGTCAGCAGTCAGCAGTGCAGCAGGCTCGGGCCTTCAGACTGCACAACAATATGGTGGTTCAGCAGCAGAACCTGGAGAGAAGCAACATGGCCCAGCAGAATGGCTATCAGAACCTGATGGAGAACAACACTTCCTACAGTTTACAGCAAAATATGACTCCTGGCAGCAGAGCTGGGAATTCCTTCAGCATGCAGTCCAACAAGCCTTACAGTGAAAGCATGGGCAGGCAAGCAATGATGTCTGGGGTGACAGACAATTCCTGTGGCATGGCAGTGCAAGGACAGAAGCTGAGAATCAGCAACATGCCAATGAATGGGAACCAGCAAAATTTCAGCCATCCCCTGGCATCCAGCGATCAAACCAGCAGTATGGCAAATGGGATGCAGGACAGGAATATGATGGAACAGGAATATTTGCAAAGCCAGCCAGTCAGAGATGGAGTTCGTTACCAGGGAGTCAATCAGTCTGGTCAAATGATGCTAGGGCAGGTTAGTCCTACCTCACAAGGCAGCCTGTATCAAGGGCCACTGAATTGTCCACTGGTGTCTCACACCATTGGTAGCCAGCCTTCAGGTTTGTCAGTGGCCAAAAGTTACCAGTCATGTTCTAATTACAGCAGCAACAGACGGCAAAACGTGTTGAGAAACAACCTGCCCCAACAGCAAAGACACATAGGTGATGGCAACCAGATGTACAGGGTAAACACCATTAAGATGGAAATGCAAGGTCAATCACAGCAGTTCTGCTCTAACATGCAGAATTACTCTGGTCAGTTATATGACCAAACCATGGGCTTTAGCCACCAAGCTATGAAAACAGGTTCTTTCTTTGGTTCAGAAGCCAGCTGCCTGCTGCAGGGGACTGCAACTGAAAACTCATCTGAGCTTCTTTCCCCAGGGGCTAACCAAGTGTCAAGCACAGTTGACAGCATTGACAACAACAGTCTAGAGGGTGTGCAGATAGATTTTGATGCTATCATAGATGATGGGGACGATGTCAGCTTAATTTCGGGAGCCCTGAGCCCAAGTATCATTCAAAATGTCTCCCGCAATTCCTCACGCCTCACCACTCCCCAAGCATCTCTTACATTCCCAGTTATGCCTGTAAGCACAACCAACATGGCTATCGGGGACATGAGCTCTTTGTTGACCTCACTTGCAGAAGAAAGCAAGTTTCTTGCTGTTATGCAATAGACATAAAAAACAAAAAACACTTAGGAGATAACAGATGGAAAAAAAAGACTCATATTTTTTAGTCGTGTATGTATTTTAGCAATCTCATCTCACCTAAATGGGATGTGTTTCAAGTATATTCCTTTTATGGAATAAGGACTCTGAAAACCCTAAAGTGTTCTAGGGAGAAACTGTCTTCCATTTCAGTTTTGAATCAGTATTGCTATGCCCATTCTCCCCCTTTCTCTCTTTTCTCTCTCTCGCGCCCTTTTCAAATGTCTGTATGCTTCTTTTATTTTGCTTTTGTTTTTTACCTGTAAACCAATGTAAACGTGTGAAGTGCATGTTGTGGGGTTTTGTTTTGTTTTGGGGTTTTTTTGTAAAGAAAGGCCTGATGAAATGACAATTTTCTGTTACTCAAATGAAGCTATACCTTGTAAAACTGTTGCAACTTTTCCTCTTGAACCTATAACCAGGCACAATGTGAAGTGAGCATACAGTGATGAAATCCTCTCTGGATGCATTGGACACATCACACTGAGGTGGAAAATCAGCTTAGAAATGCACTGCCATGGTACCCCTGGGCTGCAGTTTCAGAGACATGGAGCACAAAAAGTTGGGAGGTTCAAGCAAATTAGAAATGTAAAAACCATCAGCCCTTTGATCTCTAGCAAAAGCTGAACGTTTTTGTAAACACACAGAGATAGCTGTCACTGCCTTGAATAACAATACTGAGATTGTGTTCGACCTATTTCAGAGGAAGGAGAGGACCAGAAAGCTGTTCGTAGTCCAACTCTCATCTTTTGCAGTATTTGGTATTCTGGTTTTCAGCCTTCTTTTTTAAACGACTGAATAGTAAAGTTATGGGTACAGTATAGTGACTTGGGTAGTCTACAGTCTTCCCATTGTGTACCACATTTGTGGAGATACAGTCAGGGTCTTATGAAGTATTTCATACTTCAAATATATACATATACAAATAACAAAATTGCAGTATTTCATACTGGGGAATTCTTTTTTTTTTTTTTTTAATGCAAATTGTTGAGGTTTAACTTGCTGGGACAGTGGTTCTTATTTGCTGGAAGAACTGTGCGTACATCCCCTTTAGCCCAGACAGCTCCATGGATACATAGAACTTCAAAAACATCATGGGCATGTCATGTAAAAGAAGTAGAAAATGAATGGCTGGCCCAGTTCTCAGACTAGCCAAATAAATCAAAGCAGTTGCGAGCAATCTGATAATCTTAAATGTTTTTCCACTGTGTCCAGGATTTACAAAATAAAGAAATTAGAACTACCATTAAAAATAGCAAAGAAACAAGGGGAACAGCAAGTATTCAGAGATCACAGACTATTCTGATCTGGAATTATTATCAGGTCCAACTCTTCAGTGAATGGCCTGTATGAGGATCAAACCCACAACTTTGATGCTATTAGCACCATGCTCTAACCAACTGAGTTGTCTGGCAACTAATCAAAGCTCAGAAAGACCAACCTAGCTTCTTTCTCTCTCTCGGTGACACCATGTGCATTTAATTTCCAAGCAAACCAGTGGGTCAAAGCCCAGGGTCGGTTACACCAGCAAAAAATTGAAATCAATGCACTGTGATTATTAAGCTACTCATTGGTAGAGGTGAATGGCATTTTCCCTGTGAGCACTGGCTTGTTTTTGGCTCTGCTGGGCTCCATGTCTGCACCCATGAGTACACAGTGCTCCTGAGTGAACAGGCTGCTGTGGGGAACAATCACAAGACCACAGTTTAAATTCACCCACTCCTAGAAGCTGCATGGAGTTCCAGCCCTTGAAGATTTCTCAGTTAAATCCCAATAAAGAAGTCCTACTAGGGGATGTAGATTGTGCAGGCACTTACAGTCGTGGATTTGATGTCTGTAAGGAGCTGTTGTTATAGTAGACATACAGCAAGACGAGGCAGCATAGTCAGTTTTAAAATACAGATAAACTTTAGCCCGGTCAAAATCAGAAGGTGACTTCTGTAGGCTAGAAAACCATAGCATTTTTTTCAATTGTGAAAGAAAAGGTGAAATACTAGCTGATTCAGGACATGGCATTCGAGGAAATGTATAGGAATTGAATCTCAGTGAAGCTGTCAGATAACATTGATCCCTTAATAGCTGTTAGAGCCAGAGCATGAATGTATAAATCAGTAGGAAAACATCACTGGAATCTGGTGCAGGGGCCTGATTTGAGTTTATCACAGCACGTACCAAGAGATTTGCACTGTGAGCTGGAATGTCAGAAATCAAGACAAATGTAAATATCCTACACCTTTTATCATTATCTAGTTCCTGTCTTTTTTTTTTATGTTTAGCCAGCATTTCTTTCTTATTCTGTCCCATGCACACACATTCACTCATCCTGCATTTTTCCCTTTGACACTTACGCTCCCAGCTTCCCTGCCCCTGACCAGCTATCACAGCCTGCCTGCAGTGGTCCTTGGGCTGCATGGGCAGTTGGGCACAGATCACCGTGGCAAATGACTGGATTGCTGTGGCAGTGGGAGGAAGCTGCTCCCTGTTGCCCTCTCATTGCCTAAAGGGCCTGCAGAGACCTGCTGCCTGTACACAACCATTGTCCCTGCTCTGCTGCTGGGACAAGAAGGGATGCATCCAACTGGGCAGGTCCCCAGGGGAAGGGATGTTCCAAGGGCTGTGCGGTGCATTGCAGTGCTGGGATACAGCCCACAGTCCTGCAGAGAAGCAACACTATAGGCATGAGGAAGGGGTGTGCTGGACATGTTTCAGAAGGTTCTCAGTAACCAATCTTGGCTGTTTATTAAAGCTATCAATTACATGTTTATAAACAATTTCAACAGGGAGACTTATGACCAGCCTGGGAGTAGGTGGCTCGGGAGAGAAGTCTTTTATGGAACCAATACATAAAAAAAACCCAAACATCCCCAACTATTTTTTAAACTCAGTTTTCCAGTTCATAATTGTATCTGCTGGTGCAATTGATGCTGGGAAGCTATTAACAGATGTGATCCATCAGAGCTTAGAAGCAGCCATTCATATTGCTCCAGGCTAAAAGGGACTGTTTGAGTAGCCAATTTGCCTTCCTGGATTTGACAAACCTTCGTCACTCACTTAGCCTTGTCTTGGGCCAACAGTGTGTCTTGTCAGAAACCACATGCTCAAGAAAGGCATCCCATTTGATTTGGCAAAGCTGAAGAATCAGACTCCTTGGGGAGTTTGTGCAAAGGATTTATCGTTTTCACCATTAAGTGTATGTGCTCTTATGTTCATGTATCACTTTTCAGTTTTTAGTGTTTTCTCACGCTTTTCTGTTTTATACTAAAAAGCCTGGTTTTGGTACCTGTGAGGGTAGCAATACATCATAGCCCAGCTATCTTGGTTTAGTTCTGTTTTGATACGGTAGACTGGTCTCTCTGAGCATGGCACTGTTACACTGGACACCAGCTTTCACTTGTCAACCTCCTTCTCAACATGTGGCAGTCTGGGGAAAGTCCCATCAACATTGGTGGGATGAGTTTACTAGCACCCCTCTACTCTTCCAGCTACAGAGTTGCCTTTGTGTATGTGGCACATAAGTAGATTTTTGCATAGCTATTGGAAACACACTGCTTACCCAAGAGTACAAGAAAATGCACAAAATATCATGAATGTTCTATTTTTAAAGCATTGCAGAATAAGTCTAAATCACCATTTCTTGTGAGGATCTTCCATATGCGTTACTGTTGGCCTTGGGCACATCAATAACACTCAGCCTGCCTGAAGCATGTGTGTTTCTCCAGACAGTTTTACTTTCCACGAAGTGGAAGTTGCCAGTGAAGAGTTTATCTGTCACTTACACACAGGTGAAGGAAAGGTGTGTTTGCAGGAAAGTCAGTGGGCTTCCACGGGGGAGTACAATGGTCCCACACATCCACACATGGCAGACGATGTTATTCTCTCCTTGGGGAATGGCCCCGAATGGTACGTGCATTAAGATGCTGGCTGGCTGCTTACTTCCCGTCACTGCTTCCCCCACCCCTCAGTGGGATGGCTGGTCAGCTCACCCATGCCTGTCCCACCATGGCTTGTCCACCTGGACAGCAGTGTTTATATTCCCACAATGTATGTGCCTTATTTTGCGTTGACCCTGTGAAAGGGACCAGGATGTGTTGCCAAATTTTCCTGATGAGGCTGTACTTGCCATTGAGCTAATAGCACATACCACTGTTAATAGTGTCTGAAACATCTTGTAAACCTCTGGTATTCATGTGTTATTGTCCTTGGATTGGTGGAATGTCTCCTATGGAACAGTTACTGTTGTCAGTCCTGCAGATGTGTAAGATAAAAAAGTGTTGCTTTTTTTTTTTAATTTTTAAATTTTTTATAAAGCTTGTAATCCTTAAAAAAAAAAAAAGATAATGTGTAAATACATTTATGTACGGTAGGAATAGTGTTCAGTTGTAACAGACCTTAGTGGTCTTCATTTGATAAACCTGCAGTTATGATCTGATGTTTCTCAAGCCTTAGGTTGATCTGAAGGGTCTGTAGCACTGTGTACATATGAACTGTACTTCTGCTTTCAGAACCACTTAGATTTTTTGTAACAAAGAAAAAAAATGTTTCTTACAATGTCAATAAAAACAAAAGCCTTTGTACTTAAGTTCCTATTAGCTTTCAGCTTCTAAAGTATCTCCTTCAGTGGAGGGAGTTATTTTTTCATACATCTGAGAAGCCTGGTTGCAATCAGTGCTTGTATCACTTCCACTCAGAGCTGCTTTCCTCTTTCTGCTTCCCAGCCTGTTGCTTCACTCCATTCACAGTTTAAATACAGATGGGAAAACAAAACAGGGTGTTTACCTTCTTGCTGAAGAAAGATGGCTGATGAGTGTTGGGTGGAAAAATAAATGAAAATGCAGTGTCACACAGATGAAGTGTTTGAAGGGAGGAGAGAGACTGACCTGGTTAACTTAGCTGCAGGAGCAGTCAGTTCAGAGACCAAAGCCAAGCTGTGCTGAACTCTGGGCTGTTCTATGGGATTCCATCCCTTGCTTGCCAAGGGTGTCTCACAATGGCTTGCCCACCCATGAAGAAGCATGTGAGAGAGGGAGGAAGAGAAGTTCTCCTGGCTAGGTTAATCTGTAGATGTCCAGTCAGGTGGGTTACAGTGTGATCTGCAAAGACAGAGTTATCTTCAAAGCTGGACATATTTAATGAATGCTCCTGTTGAGTACAGTTGTTATGGATGATGTCAAGTTAGTGGTGGCAAACAGTATAGAAAATGTTAGCGCTGCTTGATCTTAAGGTGTCTGATCTGTTCTCATTTCAAAGCCCCTTGTTTCCATTGCTGGTACCTTGGCAAGACCCAGAGCACTCTGTTAGCCGTCAGTGCTCAGCTTCTGCCTTAATCCTTCCTCAGCCAAAATAGGTGAGCCATTTCCCAGGTTGTGGGAGATAAATTTGCATTGTTATTTGCTCATTTTTACTTCTTCTTTTTTTGTGTGTGTGTGTCCTGTTTTGTTGTGTTTTGTTGTTCACCATTATTTTGTCATTTGGCACAGGCCTTAAGGTTTAGGAGGGATAAAGGGTGGAATGGAGAGCTAAAGCCTAAAACATGCCCAGCTGAGAAGCCAGAGAGGCAGGAGAGCCCTGGGAGTGGCGTGATAGGGGTGAAGGAGACCCTGCAGTTTGAAAGGGAGGTTGATGGTGGCCATGGTGCCTTAGCTTATATGCTGCAATCCAAAATTCTCCCAGAGACTGGCAGTGCTTCAGCATCAGCTCACTTTGGGGGATGGGTGTGTGTGACAGTGGCTTCCTCACAACTTGGACCAATAGATGGTCAGCAGCAGGGATGGAACAAGCCTCAGACAAATAATGGACCAGCAGAGAAACAGCAGGCCTGTGGGGACTGGGGAGTCAATAGCAGGATCCATGCTGACAACAGATGATAGCTGTCAGGGGCTCTAGAACAGATAGAGGCATTTCTGAGCCTTACCAGCTGCCTGCAGGTAGTAGGAGGTGACGAACTCCCACTTCTTACATGCTAATGCAGTGAAGTCCTGCACACACACACTCGTGCAAGAGCATTGTGCTAAACAATGTCATCAGCATTGCACACCTGCTGCCATGAGGGAGCCCACACACCTGGACTGACAGCCCCTCTCTCTGCTCTGTGCATGAAACTTGCACCACTACCTCTACCTTTAACCAACCCCTGCATGCTCATCTTCCAGCTCTATCTCCTCCACCAGCTGGATCTACTTCAGGATGAATGTCAAGAGGGCAGGAGATGCCAAGAGGCCCCCTGTCCTGTTCAGCATGTTGGTTATTTGCTGTGTGCTGCGAGTGCGAGCTCAGGCATCAAGGTTATAGCATTTTCAGAGCTGAGCAATGAAGGGCTGGGGCTCATATTCCTGGTCCTCCAGCCTGACCTGGGATTGGGCTGATGAAAAGCTGCATGTGCAAAGCTGCAGGCGGAGACAGGAGGGCCTGTGTTGCCATGTGGTAAAGCTCAGTATAATGCCAAGATCTCAGGAAAACAAAAAATAGCAGGGCAGTCGTGGTTTGTACCATCCAAAAGCAGCAGATGCTGTTGACCTTTAGTCTGTGCTTTAGTGCCAAGGCTGTAAATTAATTAATTTAATTCATTAAATTAGTTTCTTATTTCAGAAGGGCATGTACCCAAGAGAGAACTGCAGTTTGCAAAGCCTGAAAAAAATATAACAGAGATATACAGCATCAAACAGCAAGGCAGGAGAAGACTCTCCACAGCCCCCCAGTACCCTAAACAGGTGGCATGACATTACTACATTCAAACCCAAAGACGGGCAACCCAAAAATCACCAATAATGTTAAGACCTGGCCTGTCATGGTCAGGGATGAAGCAGGGCAAGAGCAGACAGTGTGGCCCCACAGTGCTGATGGAGTTACTGGGCTGGCTGGGTGTAAGCGATGGCACTGTAGGGCAGCCCAGTGTAATATTTTTCCTTTCCCAGCTTTTGTGGGCTTGACTGTGTAATCTTCAAGCTGCTTTTTCAAAGAGAGGGTAATGGGAAAGAGACGACTTGTTCTCTTCAGGCTGAAACACAAGTTATTTGTGTTAGGAACACGGCTTTGTTACATGATTAGTGCAATGGGAGCCCCTAGGCACCACTTCCCAGTACAAACAACTAGTATTAATAACTCATGTTAAAATTGCCTGCTATTTAATAACCTGGGCCTCTTTCCACCCTGAGAAGCACATAACTGCTTTGTGTTCCCACCATCTCTGCCTGTCTTCCCTCACTAGCTTTGGACTTCCATTTCCCAGGGAAAAAAGGAGCAGGTTTGGGCAAAGAAGAAGGAAGAACTGACAGCGTTTAACAGGAATCCCCACAACCCATGTCTGTGTACCTCCTTGCCTGCCCCCCCATCATAGGGTACTGCTCCTGCATCTGATGTGAGGCTGCTCGTTGCTGCCATGCCTTGCAATCTTGGTCCCTTGTTTTCCCCCATGTTCTGGGGACGGCCTGACCTATTTCATGCCTTGCCAAGGAAGCAGCCACCCTCCCTCCGAGCTGCCCCAGCTGGCTGAGACGTGATAGACCAGCAACACTGTTACTCATGGGTGGGAGGCCCATGTGAGTCATGCTTCCCTTCGCCCCACAGGCGGCGTGGCTGCGGCAGGAGAGCGGGGAGCAGAGAGCGGGACTGCATCCTGCGCATGGCCACGCACGGCGGCCGCACACTTGGGCCCAGGCGGGAGCAAGAGGCAGTGGGCAGATCAGATGGTGATGAACCATAAACAGGATCATTTCCCATCGGCGGGCTGAGCTGCTCCAGCCTTTGCCCGCAGCACTAGGATGGCTGTCAGGTCTGCAAGGCAGTCTCTAAGCCACCCTGCTCTGCAGAAAAACATTACTAATGTTCCCACGACCAGAGCAAGAGAGAAGAGACAAATAACTTGGACGGCAGCATGAAACAGTGGCACAAATCTGGAAGACAGAGGAGGAGAGAGGAAAAAAACAAGAGGGTGGAAAGCTCTATAATGACTGAAAGAGCCCCAGATGGATACAAACCGAGAAAAGGCCAGAGACAGAAATAGTAGCACTAATTAGCTGAGCTGAACGACCCCACTCCTGCTGTACCTGAGCATCCTCCGCTATCCTCAGAGCCCCAACGCTGCCAGCCCTGAGAGAGGAGGAGTGGGAGCAGGGAGCTGCTCAGACCTGGATGAACAGAAGCAATTAAGTTCCTATAGCAACACTTAGTGGAAAATCCCAAAGCACAGGCACCTATAGAGCTGGGTAGGAAAAGAGTTGTGGCTCCAGGCAGCATTCCGTGAGGGAGAACCTTAAGAAATATGTGCTTCCCCATCCTGAGCATGGATCCTGCTGCATGTTTGCTGCTTGAAGACTTCCCGTTTCCATTATATGAGCAGCCAGCCCTCCCAAGACATAGGAAAAGTTCACTTTGCCTATTTTGCCTTGAGGCAGTTTTGTTTTGAAGTCCTACAGCACATCACACAGTGCCAAGGAATTGTGGCAATGTTTTCACTGACAAATTTTTTATCTGGAAGGCTTTTGCTGGGAAAGGGCAGATATATCTCATCCCTGTCATTCCTGACCACCTCAGCCTCCAGTCAGCTGTTTTCTGTAAACTCCTTCAACTTTGTCTGTGGGACCCCATGGCATGGCATTGCTTAAATATGGCTTTTTGGATGGAGCTTCAAAGAAGAAAGAATTATCTGCATCATCCTGCTTCAGAAGCTGAACTTGAGCTCTCATCAGAAGTTTACAGATGTAAAAGAGGGCTAACAATCCCCAAGTCATACCTTTTATGAAAGCAGTCATCAAGCACTGAGTCCTCAGAGCTGTGTACTTCATTGGCAAAGGCCCCAGTGCCCATGGTTGCCCCCAGAGGCTCAGGGCTGGTGCAGCAAAAGCAAAGGAGGGCTGCCATAAGTGGCAAAGTGTGCTGCAGCATGTGTGGGCAGTGGGCTTTCTTCCCTTCCAGCAACAGTAAATCAAGCTGCCCTTTGCAGCCATCCAGGGAGGAGCAGCGTGGTTTGTCCCCCAGGGCTGCTGTCTCCTCTTCACATCACCTTTGGAGTCGGCAAGCTCCCGTGGCTGATCCAGCTGGCAAGAGCTCTTCTTTGGACACCATTAGTAGGACACACCATGCCTCGCTTGCTTTTTGTTGTAGGGAATTAAAGGAATTCATGTCACTTTGAAGTTTGCAGTGCAGTGTCCCAGTCCAGGCCCACCATGTGGCCTCACTGCAGGCTGGCTCAGCGTGAGCAGTGGCACAGCTCCTACACCTGCCCTGTGTCCAGTCCTTCCCTTGCCTTGGATGCCTCTCCCTGCCTTTTCCTCCTCTTCTCAAGGCTGGGCTGTAGCATAGGAGAAAACCAAAAATGCTGCATGCTATTTTTTGCTCTCCTTGGTTGGTCTCTTGGAGATTGCTGCTGTTTTCTCCTAATTACAGAAAATGCTTGAAGCTGTGTAGAGGCTTAGCCACATAGTCAGGGAGGCAGCAATGCCTTTCTTAGCTCTGTGGAGTGCAGTCTTGAACCACTGTAGCACTTCTTGCTTACCCTTGTACCCTGAGACATCTTAGGTTTCAGTCTTAGGTTTCAATTGCTCTTCACCTGAGCTCTGCTTGGCATGGGCAGCCGGAAAGTGCCGGGCTCCAGTTTAGCTGGAGCATTAGCAGAGAAAAGGAAAGCTGGAGCATCAGCCAGCAAAATATAATAGGGAATCCTCTTGCCTCCATCTCTGCTGATGCTAAAACCAGGGCCTGGCTTTCCTGTTTAAAACAGGACTGGGGGCTGAGGTCGCCTGCTGCAGGGTCAGCTCTGCCTTTAGCAGCTCCCATATTTTGAGAGGCTTGTGTGCCAAGCTTTGCTTAGAAGCTCTGGTGCAAAGAGCCCCATTCAGCAGAAAGCCCAGGAGAATACAAAATCCCCTTGGACTTTTTATTGTGGAGGAGGAGCTGGTCAAAACCAAAATCAACAGTCCTGAAGCAAATAGTGCAGGCTTTGATCTACCCAGTTAAATATGACCCCTGGTGAACTGGATCCTCCTCTCTTTGTGCATGTTCTCAAAAAAAGTATTTTCCTTCAAGAGAACAGGCTGCAGACTGTCAGGCTTTCTCTTCTCCTATCCTACACCAGATGATGAGTTTTATGACAATGTTGTCCTAACTTAAGTCATCCCATGCTTGGCTGGCCTTGTACTAAACTTAAAAATGGAGAGCCTCAAAACCCCAAATGTTTTCCCAGTGTGCCCTAGACAGTGGCATTGCTTAGATTTGCTGGTGTCACTGCGTTTGCTGAGCATAAGTATTTGGTCAGTCTTTGAGCTGATAAGTGCTGGTCCACTGCAATGAAAACATCAGATTTAGAGGAAGAAAAACAAAGGAAACAGACAGAATTTAGTCATTTTAGAGACACCACTCAGCAAAAATGGAGCCAGGTCAGTTTCAAACTGGGGTGTCCTTGAAAGCTGTAGCCACATATGACCATTTCAGGGCTGGCTCCAGGGCCAGCTCTTCCTCCTCTGCCCAGGAACCATGTCATGGCCCCCAGGAGGGCTCCAAAAAGCACATCTGAAGCCCTCAGGAGTTGAGCACCACCACTGCTTCACCACCCCTGGTGCAAGTAAAGCTGAACCTTGGTGCCTGGCTTTCAGGTCCTTCCCCAGGTAGCACAGCTGGGACAGGGAGCTGATTTATACCACCCTGACCCTGGGTCTGGAAAACCCCAGGAAAACCTGCCCAACTCCAGCTTAGGTCAGGGCAGGAATAAAATGAAAACCTTCCTGAAAGACAAACAAGTGGCAAAAGTGAAACAATGAGCCAGTTGCTTGCCAGGAAAATCCCCCAGCTGCTGTGTGGGTGGTGTGGGAGCATAGCCCCATGACTGCTGGGAAGTTGGGGCCCTTCTGGACAGCTGTGGGAGCCAGGGGCATGGCAGTGATGGTGTCCAAGGAGCACGTGTCCTGCACAGCCTGGCCTGCCCAACCAGCTGCCATCCCTATGAGTTAAAGTCAATGAAGTTCTGGGGTACCTGTGCAGGACCCCTGTGTGGGAAACAGCGACAGGGTTTGAGAGCAGGAGGGGAGGAGTTTGCCTTGCCCCTGTCCTTCCACCCAGGAGTGGGGCTGGGTGCCTGGTTTGCGCTGTAGTACTGCTCACTGTGCTGTCACATCTTGCTCAGTCTCACACACCTCCTTGGCTCCATCACACTTTGGCTTTCTAGCTTCTAATAATCCTCTTCCGGTATTTGGTGCTCACCTCCAAGGACTCAGCAGCATCCGGACTGTCTGCCCCGGATGTGCGTTTTTCCGCTCGGCCACAGTTCACAGTGTTGGAAGCAGTGGGGCAAGAACCATCTTTGTGCCCAGGGTCCCAAGGCTGCATCACTAGTCCAGTGCTGCCACGCTGTGGGAATCGTGGCTCATGATGCTGACCTGCTCTGTAGCCAGCCTGCGGTGCCAGCCTGGCTGCAGAGACATCCCACTGTGGGTATGCTGTTCCCATCCATGGACTCTGCTGGGACCACTGTCCCCCTGTGAAGGGAGATCCTTAATTGACTGACTGGGGCTGTAATTCAGGGTAGCGATGAGCTTCTAACCTCCACCCTGGACTGGCTTCTGATCTGCAGCCAAGACATAGAGCCACCACCTGTCAAGGCTTCAGCTGCATGTTCCTAGGACTGTGGACCTCTCCAGCCTCCACCACCACTTTCCTGCCTTCGTTTTTAGATGATCAAACACCAGGCAGAGTAAATCCCACTGGAGCATGGAAAAAGGTGGTGCATAAGTCTGTCTGGGGAACATGTGTGTCATTTTGCCCTGTCATCACCCTTTCTCCCTGGAAGCATCCAAACAAGTGAATGAAGCATCCCAATCAAACCCCCTGCTGCCTTTCACTAGCAGGAACAGCAGTGACTCTACCGCCAAGATGAATTTGGCAGCCACATAGCAGATTTTTGCATATGCTCTAAACAGCATTTGGATGGCAAGCAGGGACAAACACAGCTTTGCCCTTGAAAGCAAACTACCTAAGCTGGCTGCTGGCACAGGTAATTAATAGCAACTACTTTATATAAAGCAGCAGGAGGAGCAGTCCATTTTCCACAGCTCCTGAATTGGCCCGGTGGTGGCACTGTCATTGGGACAGAGGGCTCATGGCTGGAGGACCAGCACTGCTCACAGCACTGCCCACAGCACAATTTGCAGCCTCTTGTTGAGCTGCACAGGGCTGCCCTCAAAGACAAACCACCAGCCATTGCCAGCTCAGCTTGGGAAGGCTGATGGGCTGGCAGCCCAAAGCAGTGTGGAGTTTTCCATGGTCAGTTATTGTGCTGGCATGGCCAGAAGCTGCTATTATTAGATGGCATATGAATCACCCGCACGACTGGAATTAGCAGCCTCAGCCTGAGCTGAGCTGGACACTTATTGGAAAAGCCTCATTTAAGCCCAGCCAAGAGACAAAAAGTGGACAGGGCTCTGAGAAATGGGCTGCCCAATGCACACTTCAGCCCTGGCTGCCGCCTCTTCCAGCTGAGAGGGAAGTACCAGCTCTGGGGATTTCCCATGGTCCCATGGTGTGACAGAGGAAAGGAAAGATCAGGAAAACTACATCCCTGTTCATGCACTGCCAACCCTATGCAAAATATATCAAGAGGAGAAAAACGTCGGGGGATACAGTTTTAAATCGTGATCTGATGGGGTTGGTTAAAAGGTCACAGCCTGACGAAGGGTACAGGTGAAGGGCTTACAAAGCTGCCACGCCTGTGCCTCGGCCTGCTCTGCTGCAAAGCAACATCAGCGCGCAGCACAAGCAGCTGCTGAGTAGGGTAACAGGGCTCTGTGGCTGTAGGGCCCAAACTGGCAGATTACTGGGAACTCAATGGGAGCAGAGCGAAAGAGAGAAAAGAGGGAGCTGGAAACACATTTGCTTTTCTGGATGGGAAAACACTGAAGCCCTTTGATTCCTGTTTTGACTCATTTAACCCTGGAACTGCAATAAGACAGCCCAGTAAGTAACACAACTTGTAGGAGTTGCAGCTGCTAAAGTTTTCCTTCAGTCTTGTCACCAGTCATTCTGCCCATGTTCTTCCTCTTTTGCAAATGAGATGAAAAGTCCAGTCTCCGTGTTCTCTTGCATGGTTGTGAATCAAATGCATCGGCAATAAAGTTCAATCACCAGAGCTGTGCTGTGATATTTGCTTCACCCTGAGCTTTTCCTACCAAAATTAAAATTACACACTATGTCATCTTTTCACANAAGAATAAACAACCTTGAAAACCAGCACAAACGAATTACGACTTCTTCTTTGGCACGAGGCTGAAAGACAGAGACATTCTACAATTTCGGAATCACTTAAATATCCCAGATTCTGACAGGACATGAAAGAGAATTTCATATGCATTGCAAAGTCACACCAAGGCACATTGTGAAGAGTGGTGGCGTACACATCATTTCTTATAGCCTAACAAAGAAGCTTTTATTTAATAATGAACTATTACAGCACAGTACAAAGATTTGCTTTGTTCAGTGACTAGAAATTGTTTGCAGATTTTTCCAGCCACCAGGAGTTGACAGTTCACTCAAGAAATCAATTCTTAAAGCTAGAGTGCCTATATGCCTGTTTGGCTCTTGGAGCACTGCAGGCCCAGAGCTGCACGGGGTCCAGTCCAGCTGTCTTTTTCCATGGACTGAAACAGTGAAACATTTTTGGATATATTTCTTGGTGGAGGAGGCAAATACATGGTTTCAGCTGTTTCTCCCTCATCACCTTCAGGAAAGCTTAAAGCTTCTTATCCATACTGCTGAAAGCAAGGGATGAGAAGAAGAAAATTGTAGGAGCTTCAGTGTGAGGCAAACAGATTGCAAGGGTGCCACAGAGGGCTCAGCTGTGTGGGGTGGATTCTTAGCCCTCTAAAGCAAAAAATAAAGATATGCATATCCTAGTAGAGATGATAGATAAAAAATATGGTGCACAAGGACTGGGGTCATGCACTGCACTGATGAAAAGTTTCCATCCGAGCAGAGCTAAGCACTGCCAGGAAAGAACTGGGATCTTCACCTCTTGCAATCTCTTCCTCTACTTCTATTAATAGGCCTTAGTACCAATGCAACCATGGGGTGCAGGCACACGGGATCCCTGGGAAACCCATCCCATGCATTATCATCTCTGGTGAGGGAGGTGATCTGAGACAGCTTGTTTCAATCCTACAGAGCAGGTCAGGCCTCTTGGCTCAAACACACAAATCACACAGCCAGTGTGTTAATGAATGAGAAGCAAAGATGGCTCTTTGTCCCAGAGAGAGATTGTGGTCGGTGGGAGGGAACAGGAGCCGGCATTTACCCAGGGCTGTACTGGCAGCTACTCCACCATGGGGGTAATGCAATTACCAGGCTATTTTCTCATCATGCACCTTTAACCATTTTATTTATCCCCAGTGAGCTTCTTGTAGAAGGGTGAAGGAGGAGGAGCAGAAGTATGCTTGGCCCTTTAACTCCAAGTGAGGGCACTTAATGAACATACCTCTCCTTACTTACCAGCCAGCTTTCCCAGAAATATCAGAGTACAGAGCAAGGAGCTGCCTTGATACTAAATCCTTTGGCAGGTTTAAAGGCACCAGAATCACAGTTCTGCCTGTCAGCTAAAGAAAGGAAATCTCTGAAAAGTCCCAGCACAAATTGTCTATGAGCATCTTGCTGAGACTGAGGAGCCTAAGTCCTGAGTTCAGGAAAGGTTCTAAATTCCCTACTATCAGCTTTTGAAGACTTCCTCTCTTTACGTCTTTCCAAAGTACATCATGTGCAGGTGCAAATATATACATATACACACATGTTCATATGTTTGTCTATTTTTAAGCAAATTAAGTCACTTTTCTGATTTTTTTCTGGGAGGGAAATTAAAATCCTCTAGAGCACCAGCCCCCCTCTGTCAGCCAACAACCTACAGCAGGGAATTGGAAACTTGGCATTTGGCCTATGCATGAGCTGCAGGTTAGCGCTGAGCAGAACCAGTTACAGTAGATCTGAAAAGCCTCATGTCTCTTCTGCACTCTGCTTTGTTCCTCAATGTGCTGCCATAATTCTTGCATGTCACCTCTGGTGAATGAAAAAAATAGTGTTAGTAAATAGGCTTGTTATATATTGGGATGCAGTGGCAAGGAACTTCACAAATGCTTTGCCCCATGACATCACTTAAGCTTTTGTTTGTCTTTCAATGATGAGAAGAGAAATGAAAAGAGTGGGAGGGGAAATTGATTTGAAGCAGCCCTAACTATTTATTTACCTTGTGTATATGCCTCACACTCTTATTCATAGGTTACAGCCATGGATGCACGTAAGGTCTTGAGGGTCCTCAGCACAAAACCCTCAAGAGAGGAGCTGGTTCATGACATGCTCAAAAGCATTACTGTTTCATCACTTTTCTCATCAGATAACAACATAACTTCATTGCTGCTTCTGGCAACCTCTGCACTTCCTTTCCCTATGTGTCCCTGAAGCACACGTTGCATGGGAAATGCTCCTCTGTTTTGACACACAGCTCAGCTTGAAACCAGGCATCTGGGAAAAGAACACAGCAGAGCTGAGCCACCACCCCCTGACGCTCCACAGGGATCTGAAGATGGGTCTGCTGTACTGAAGTCTGAAAAGGAGAAGTGGGAAGGAAAAAGGGGCTGGGAAGGGAGAAGTAACTGGTCACACACCAAGTTGCAGTGGTGTCAGGAGTGCAGTTAACTTTTGCCTGCAAACAGAAAAGCAGACGTACCTGATCTGGTTCAAAACAAACACAGTCTTGGCACTAGGGTGACATCCCATGGTGACTTTTATAGGCATTTTTCTTAGGCCATTTCCTCTCCAGCACTGCACTCTTTGCATCCTCTCCCACAGTGAAATAAGCTGCGGGTGAGACAATTTACCCCAGTCTGCTGTGGTTAGTCAGCATTTGCTGGCAATGCCCTCATCACAGCTTGGCCCTTCGGTCCCAGATCAAATCATTTGGTTTGGACACCAGAAAAAGGATGACCTTTGTCTAACTTTACAGACCTACAATTGGCCCCTTCATTGCAGCTCCATTTAAAAGCAAAGAAGAGAAATGGGCATGATTCGCCTGACCTATTCTAGACACTGAAATGAGGAGGGGTGACTCATAGCTGTGCCTATGCTTCCCCATATTCTCCTCCATAAAGGGAGCCTAATGTGACTAGCTCAGATGGAGGCCTCTATGTTTAGTCAGATGAATCCCACCCAAAGCAACTGCAGCTGCCGGAGGAATGTGAACTTTCCCATAACCGCTTCCCTTCCCCATAGTTTTGGGGAAGAGAGAATTATTTGAGCTGATGAGTCCTTGAAGGATTCCTTGACATTTATGCAAAAATCTGCTCAGAAGAACGTGTGTCTTCTTGGATCAAGCCTGAACACAGTTCTGTGGAGGTTCCAGGCACCAGGGCACTCAGAGGGCAATGCAACACTGGACACGCACTCTGCTAGCCGGCAGCCTTAAAATGGAAAAAGCAAAGACAGTAACAGAAGGAGCATCCAAGACATCTCTTGGGTTTGGACAGCTACTAAGTTGGCCACATCCCAAGAGAAACAACTTCCGCTTTGTCCCCTGGCTCCTTACCTCTGCCTTCCTCTTTTCCTTCTGCTTTCTTCAGTCATGTCCCTCCTGAATTGAAACTTTTGGGAGGCTTATTTCCTTGCACCTGTTTCTGCTGTGATGTAACTGTGGTAATAACCACTGTTGGACATATTTCTTGGTTTTTTTTGGGGGGGGGGGTGTGCATTTTATTGCATTATGGTTATATTTAGAGATGGGCTCAGATCAGAGCTGTGCAAGAGGCACACTCCCATGGTTTGGGAAGATCTGAAGCAAGAGTCAGACCCCTTCATCTCAGCTGGTCTTCCTCTTTCTGAAATGCAGATCTAAAACCCAAGGTCAAGCTGGAGAAGTTCAAATACAAGTTGCAGTGCAAACTGTAGGTGAGGCCAGTCTGTGGTTGTGATGGGATGAAGCAATGTGCAAAGACTTAAATTCTGCCTTGGCATGTGCTTTCTGCACTCCTTGATGGAAAGAAAGTAATTAAGGAAGGCTGGGAAAGCCAGCTGCTGCCTTGCCTTCCAGAAGCAGCAAATGAGACAACAGAGAGATCAAAGATAATGTCAATAATAATAATAATGGTGATGATGATAATGAAGATTATGATAATAATATAGGACTCCTGTCCCTAGGTGGCCTTGATCTCTCTCCATGTATTTTAAGATCCCCTGACCTTTATTTGCAGAGGAAACTGTGTATTTGGACCTGTTGTTTGATAAGACCTGATACTTTCTAC
This sequence comes from Ploceus nigricollis, assembly GCA_013399945.1. Lineage (NCBI taxonomy): Eukaryota > Metazoa > Chordata > Aves > Passeriformes > Ploceidae > Ploceus > Ploceus nigricollis. The sequence goes on along the minus strand of VXBC01001439.1, from coordinate 182,246 downwards.
AAAATCATGTTTTGACTCCCAGCTCTCACAGTTCAAATTGAGCCTGTTGTGAGCAACTGGCAAGAGCTCCTGTGCTGCTCAGGGCAGTCAGCAGCACCAGCACTGAGCCTGAAGGCTTCAGACAAACCAAGACACCACAGTTCTCTGAAAGCAAAGCTGCTTGGTGCCACATATGAAGACTAGAAAAGACCAAAGGGGGAACTGGCTCATGCAAGCGATTTTGGCAGGTTATTCTGAGGGAGGGCAATGCTCAGAAAATCCTCACAGAAGTGGCAGCCACAGGCAGGGCTATAGGCAGGTCCCAAGGGGAGAGAGATGTACTGCATCATCTCACAGCTCCAAAGCATTTGCCTCATCTATGTCCAGTGCTTCCAGGGATACCCAACAACACACTACCCGTGGCCCAAACCCTTAAAGCTGAAGGCTGGGCACCATCACTGTCTCAGTGCAGAGGTGCATCAATAAGCAAATTGAAGGAAATGTAGATTTTTTTTTTCACCACCCTGAGAGAAAGGAACTGGAATAAGAACTGAGAGATGATCATTCTAATCAAATTTTACATACTCATGCTGGAGAGTTTTTGAGTTCCTGTCCTGTGGTGGACTCAGACATGTCTGTAAAGGCAACCTCCTTTACAGGTGATTTTACCATCTATAAAGGCAACCTTCTGAGGTGATTTTACTATCTCCTGCCTGTCCAGCAGTACCCACCATTAGGAAGGAGGGTTTCATGTCAAAGCTGAATTAGAGTCACTTCAGCAGTGGCCTCTCACTGCACTGCTGATCCATCAGACATAACAAAGACATAACAAACCTTGACATAGAAAAGTTGACTGGATGTCACACTTTAACCCTTATAAAGACTTTTATATTCCCAGACTCTTCTCACAGCATTCCAGTGACCATGCAGGAATTCCCAGCCACCATATCAGTGGTCTTCCACAGAGTTTCCTCTTTCTCACTGAGGTGTGGACATGATGAGACCATCATCTGGTGCTGCAGCCCAGGGAGGATCCTGACTATGCTTCCGCCATCCCCAAGTCCTATTATTTGCTTCTAGGTTCCCAGAGTCAGCTGAGCTCTCTTAGGCCCACTGAACCAGCAGCTATTGTGGAGGCAGTTACCACAGTGACCCCATAATCCTGTTTTCAAAGGCAGAGTCTCCTGTCCTGTAGGTACAGTTTGAACTCTTTTTTCCCAGATGTATTACTTTTCATTTAGCTAAATTAAAACACATTTTCTTGGATTGTGACCATTCAGCCAGCAATTCTGATCCCTCTGTAACTGTAAACTATCCTTGCCATTATTTACTGGGCTGCAAGTGGACAGACTGAAACACTAGCTCTGCACAGACTGCCCCCATTCAGCTCAGCTGGCTGTTGATGCTGTACAATAGTGACAACTATTTTGGTGTCCAGGGAGAAGACTATTTCATGACTGATTCTTTCAGCTGAAATATTCAGGTCTTCTGAGATTTGGGAGCACATTTGGGATTGCTGAAGGGGTAGCATCTTTTTCTCCACAGCCTGTCTCACCATTGAATGATAACCTCTCACTGACTTCCCCACTTCCTTTCCTTTGCATACGGAAAATCACAGATAAGAAAGAGAGAGAGAAGGAAAACAGATTTACTTCATTAATTTATGCTCCGAGTCGTGCAATGACAGAGCCACTGAACTGACGTCAACCCCTTTCCTGTCCACCCCACCACAGCTGAATCCTACCCCAAGCCATGTAATGTGGCCAAATAAAGAAACTGAGGCACAGGAAAGATGAAAAATCAAATTGTCACCCTCCATGCTAATGCACACAAACTGCTGCAATGAGGTTTCCTTTACAGTAGAACAGCTCCTGGTACAATGTAGAGATCTGGAAGACCTCTCCATAGCAATTCTAATGCTCTAAAGAAATTACAGAGAAATCACATACATTTATTGGATAATTTTTTTTTTTTAATGCTCTCTATGTCTACAGTATATCTGAAAACAGGAAAGTATTCTTTCCATGCAACTCCAGAAAAGTCAGTAAACTTATCCTAGGAATGAGTTTAATGACATTTGGGTCAGAAATACCATTTGCATTTCTGCAAAACCATTACTCCTAGCAGCTCTGGGTCAGTGTGTGGGCACATCAGCTCCTTCACTGTCCCAGTGCTGCACAGCCTGAACATCAGACATGTGAAGAGATGACATGGCCTTTCAGCTCTTCTCGTGGGCTATGGCACAGAGTAGCCATACAGATCAGGACAATCAAACAATACTAAGCGATCTACGAGAGGTCAGATTCTGTTCCTGTAGGATGAGCCACCAGGTCAGGGAACTTGCCCTGTGTTTGTGAAAGAATGTTAAGCAATTTCCCAGGAAAATCACTCTCCTCTTACCACATCTAAAGCACAGTGTTAGTAGGAAACACGCAGCCTTACAGAGCAGCCTTCAAACAGCCCACACTGCATTTGCTCGGCCACAGAGATGCAGCCCAGCCGTGGCGTGTGTGGCTCACCTCCTAGGCTCTTATCCCTCCATTTACTGAATCAGAGCCTGGTGTCATCACAGAACATGCTGCAGAGGCCGCCGGGCCACACACACACATACCTTTCTTGTGCACGTTGCCTAAATCCCACTGATCAATGACTTCCTGCATGGTCACTGGAATGCTGTGGGAAGAGGCACATAAAATTCCCTGCTCTCATTTAGCCCTCCTGTCAAAGCTAGAGAAGTCCTGGCCCAGCTTCAGCTACAAAAACATATGAAATGTATCAGCTGAGGCTGAACAGAATAGAAACTGATGGCCAGTCCGGATATTGCTGCTGTTTCACTGGGAAGGTTTACTTCCGAAGCCCGTGCGGATGATTCATCCAAGAGCCCAGGTGCTCAGGCCCTCACCAGGTACTCTGGTAAAGGGGCCAAAGCCAGGTTTAAGGGAAATCACTATAAACCCACTACCTATAGGCTTTACTTTCCAGTGGTTAAAGCACCGCCAAGAACAATGAGAAGCATAATTCATTTTGTAGCATTGGTACTTTTGCCTTCTTTTCATGGGTCCATCTTGGGCACTCGTGATGAAGTAATTGGAGAATTGCAGGAAGAGGGAAGCCCTATCTTGGCAAAGGACTTCCAGATTTTGATATCTGGCTTGATTTTAAAAAATAATGGAAAACAAAAGCATTCTGATGCTTCTAATGGGAGCCTGATTAAAAACAACAACAACAATGGACAAAAAACACATTACTTAAAAAAAAATTCAGCCCTCACTAGAAACATACAATTTGGAGAGATGGCTGAAACTGGATGGTGAAACTTTCACAGATGCATCCTCCACAAGAAACGTACAGTTTCCTGTTCCTTGTTCTAGACAGTTTTTAAGTTGGGTTTTCCTATTCACATTGAGCACTGTTTGCGTGGAAACAACTGCAGGGAACTGCTAACTAGTAAAAGAAAAACAACAGCAATTCCTGTTGTGACTTTAAAGTAAAAGTCACAAAATGAGAGAAATGCCCATGTAGGTCTAAAAATCAGTAAAATACTTGATTATGCTATTCTTAAACAAAGCACGTATTTGTTTTTTTCACTTAAAAGCTTATGCAATTAAGTCATAGTTTTATTTGACTAACAATAATTGTTAAAAGATAAATGCAAGACAAACTCTTCTCAGCTGTATTAATTTCATTGTATAAATCTCAAATTTGGCATAACAAAAATGAACCAAGCTGATCTGATAATTAACTCAAAGAATGAACAATATCTTTCAAATGCTTACATATAAATTCTGAAAGTTGGTACAGCTGGTAAGGGAAAATGAGATAAAAAATGACATTAGGTGGGCTGAAAAGCCTCCAACACCAGGATGCTGTAATCTCATCAGGAATGGAAGAAGCAATAAGACAAATATGTTCTGGGTGCCACCACCCTCTAGGGACTCAGACCAAAAAATCTTGAACTTGGGTGACAGCACAGAGGAAACTGAAGAAAAAATAATGGGTGCTCTCAGGATCACTTGGCTAAGGAAAATTAAAAGTTGATTTACTCCTTCAACAGTTGTTTTTTTATGTGGGAAATAAAAAAAAATAATTTAGTTCTTACAGGTGATTTGAGTTTCAAGTATTTTTGAGGTTACATTGATACCACTGAGAAACAGTCTAGAGTTTCTAAAACTAGCAGATAATACTTACACAGCAATTACATACAGAAGATGACTTTACTATGGACCTCATTTAGGATGGAAGTCGCTGGTTGTGTCAGGATCATTAATTGTGATTACAGTCTGCGGGCAAAGAGAAATTTCCAAGTAGTGATTAATATACTCAACTGTTGTATCAAAAAGACTTCCCAAAGCTCCTGTAAACTGCATTCAAAATTAGTTAGGATGAAAAATCTAAATAGAAAAAAATATGAATGAAAATTGTGCAGGCATAGTAAAAATAAAAGAGAAATAATTAATCTGCTTCCCTCCACAATCAAACTTAAGCTAAAAACTCATTCAAATTCATCAGCAACTGGAAACTACTGACTATACTGGTAACAAAAAAGGAGGAAAAAGTAAACAATATTGATGACATTGTGAAATGCAGAAATGCACTAAGGGAAGCTGTGGGCCTTGATGAAAATAGTGCTTCAATATTCAGACTTTCTATATTTAGGTAGAACAAAAGGTTTAAAAATATGTTAAGAACAAAAATAATCCTAGCAAAACTGGTAAAGTTGATGCAGAAAAAGCTGAAATGGTTAACTATTACTTCAGTACTGGAAATGAGCAGCAAGGAAATTATTTTATATGCAAAGGCAAATTATCTACCAGTCCATTAAGAAATAAACAAATATTAAAATTCAGCAGCATCTTCTTCTGCCTGAGAGTTGTGCCACAGGGATCTCAAGAGGCATCCTGCAGAATGCTCTGCTTCAGAAACACTGTGTAATACCCTGTTGGGCTGTAGGTGAGTAGAAAGGTCAATATGCCTCTCCTCTGGGCTTGGAGTGGGAGGTGGAATGGAGTAGAAGTTGGGGGCAGGGGACAAACAGGGCACCGCAGCCTTGCTGTCTGGCTCTGGAGCGCTGGCTGTGGCTGCAAGTCACAACTGCCAAAGGAGCATTAAAAACCTGCCAAAAGCAGCACAATAAATGGCAAAACTGCATCTAAGTGAGACTCTTTGGAAGTGGGTTTTATTTATGCAATCACATAGAAGATTCAGAGGCATCTCAATTTCTGCATGAAGGACAGAAACAGTCCCCACTAAATCTTTCTCCATCAAGCAGAGAAAGCCATCATAACAGTTCAAACAGGAGAACTCTAACCTGATCAAATGGGAGAGCTGGCACAAAGTGTTAAGAATAAGGGTGAATTAATTACTTAAATAGGTTGTGGATGGCTCTGTTTCTTGATGTTTTCATTGGCTTCAGCAAGGAGAGATTTCACACCACCAGCTGCAGTCAGCCAAGTCACTCAGCCAGTCTCTCTAGCCTCTCCCTGGCCCATGGAGAAAGATAAAAACTTCTTCAGAGGATTATTCAGTGTGCCTAAATTCAGCATCTGCTTTGAAATGCATTCTGGAAGAAAACACCTCACCCCTGCCCCACTTCCTACCCCTGATTATCAAAGGGTCTTAGGGAGACCAGGTGTATGCCGGGTAAGCAATTGGGTAGCACCAAACTTCTTTCTACTTTTGAGGAAAGTCCTCTACAGAAAAATCAGTGCAACAGGTTCTTCTTAAAGACCAGAATTCAGGCACTGGTGATAATGATGCATGTGTCTGTTTCTGAAGATCCAGCAAATGACCTATAAAATTTAGCCCCTGACTAAAACACTTGCCCCAAACAGGTCACAGACTGCCTTCCCCCCCCACCACTTGACTCTATAAAGTATTTGTTCAGTATTGCAGAGTAGCAGCTAACTGGCTTTCACAGGTTACTTCCAGTTCACAAATGGCTCATATCACAGAGAAAGTGAAAAACCATAAAATAATCAATACCTTCAGTAAACAGGCAAACCCACTCTTGCAAACACTGAGGCAGGAAGAACTTTAGCAACAGAAAATCTTGAGTTAGACAGAACCAGGTCTAATTGCATTCTTTATATCCAAGTGATATAACCCCACCTGGCAGGGAGGCTAGACTAGATGATCTCCAGAGGTCCCTTCCAACCCCAAAAATTCTGTGATTTTATGAGAAAAATCTGGACCATCGATTTGTCTGTGTTTTGCTTTGCTTTTAGGAGAGACATGAAGACACTTAGTTTTCTTCTCTTATTTGCTCTCTATGAGTAGTGGTCATTTTTCTCCATCCCTGCAAACATCTATTTCTTCCTTTACAGGTTTGCCAGATGCCTTTTAATTTATTACCTCTGTCACCTGCTAAAGTGCCATTTATCAGCTGATGTCTTCAAAACTGCATGGTAGGGGATGGGCTGTCATTCATCACTGAATCTGGTAAAGAAGTCACAACTGTGCAGCTTTCCAGGTACCGGCTACCCAGGTAAAACCTTAAAACCTCAGTGGAGCCACATGCAGCATGAGCCACACAGAGAAGCTTGTGGAGGAAGTGTGGGCTGTGAGTCTCTGTGACTCACAGTGCATGGAAGTGAGCCCAGATACACTCGTAGATGGTCCCTAATGAACACTGCATGTCACAGGCAGGATGTGCCCATTTTACGTGCAATGCTTGGAAAGGTGGCCTGCACTCTTACTTTTCCTCCAGTCTACACTCACTGCTTGCAAATCTCTTTTTCTTGAGGTGCAGTTTAGTAGTATTAAACTAGTCAGGGCTAAGGGCTTTGTCTCCATGCTAAAAATCTCAGTGATTTCACTTCTATCCATTTCTAAACTGATGTAGTTAAGTTAAACCACGGAAACTCCAGTGGGAGCGCTTTGGCTGGTGTTTGGTTAGACCATCCAGATTCCCAGCTGATTAAAGCTACACTACATTAAGCATAGTGCAAAACTGTGATAAGAGAATGCACTTGGAGATTGCTCTTCTTCAAGTGGTTTACTAGACTAGAGTTGTTCATTCATGGGAAAAAAATGCTACATATTCCTAAGTACATTCACAGTGGAGAGCTGCAAAAACATTTTGTCTCTCATTCTTAGTGTCTCATTAAGGGCCACACATTGATTATTTATTTATTTCTAATTTAGCAACAGCAGTAGCACAAATTGCCTCCTTGACCCAAGGTAGTTGCCAAATGTTCAGTTCAGAACCAATTTCAGTGCTACTGTAATCCCCTGAACTGGAGAGCTGGAGCAGAAGTAAAGCTGAGCCAACCTGAAACTGTAGCTGCACAAATGGCGCCAATCTAATTAAGTTATGAAAAACTGTCCCTCTGGAGATGACTCTCCTGCAGCTCACAAGCAAAAGGTGGAGAACATGTGAATCTGGCCACAAGCCCCAACTGTTGACAACCCAACTTACAAAGCATCTGTACACATGCCCTTCGGGAAGAAAGATAAGTGGTACTCTGGGGAACCACATATTTGTTTAACTCTTTGTTCTGTACTTGTCCAGGCAAAGAGAAAATGTTTCATATTATGCTGAATACCATCTCAGATTCTGGCAGGATTAGTTGTCAATATTATTACAGCCTCTTCAGTTACAGTGCTTCAGCAATAAAGTAGTTAGACTGGCTTTGAAATACAGAAATTCAGGCAATACAATCGCACTATGAAAGAGTGCTCATTAGCCTTTGGCTGACCTTGAAAAATTGCGTTTCTCTCCAATTCTTCCACAAATTGCCTTTAAGGAGACCTCCTTATTTCTACCAAGTCACAAGGTTCGACTGTGTGACTCATATTTTTTAGCCACTCTCTCACGATCAGAAGGCATGCTTGCCTTTTACACACAGCCACAATTGCTACAAGGAGGATACATAAAAATGCTCCGACAGTCTTTTAATAGGGACATGTTCTTATTTGTTTGGGATTTTTTTTTTCCAACCTCAAAAGTTTCATAATGAAACAGTTGGTCTTATAAAAAAGTGTCACTCATCAACTCAAATTTTATGTCTAGGTCACTGTAAGGACTTTGTCAGATTGTGACCGGGCATGGTCCTAGCTGAGGAAGCTGAATTAAGTGTAATCAGATATGTCTGGGGGCATGAGCAGGCTCTCAGAGGGATGTGTTCTCTTGTTTGAGACAAGTAGCATTGCCACTAGATCTGACTGTTGCTGGACATAGGTCACCAAATATGTTGAACCATTAGGTTGACCCATATCCTGAATCTGTGCCTCTGCTAACAGCAGCCCTTGCAGCTTAATGAGAGATTCTCCAGGAAAACACTTGGACAAGGGAGGGGGGAGTTCTGCTCAAGGTGCACCTTGCCCCAACATAACAGATTTTGATGCCTCCATAGTGAAGGTCTCAGACATAGTGTTTTCAGCAGAACTTGGCACTGGCATGCAACACCTGACATAATTACCTGCCTGCAGCAAGGCTGGAGACAAATCTGCTCAGCCATTCTTCTGTTCCTGTTGCACAGCAGATGATGGAGCAGAACAGTGCCAGAGGTGGGGAAAAGCACCTGAAGGAACTGCAGTTTGGATGTCATGATTCACCCAAGGAACTGGAGCCTGTCTGAGGAGCTGGATCAGAGCATGGTTACAGGCTGATGGGCTACACCTGTAATGCCATGGCCACGCTGCTGTCGGACAGCATCCTTGCTGAGCAGAGCCTCTGCACATCGGCATCCCACTGGTCAGCTCTCCTCACGGGAGCATCGCTGTCAGCATTGCCGCAGGAGGGGTTCCTCTTCCTTGCACCCGGGTGATGTAGCAGCGTGTGCCGGCGGATGAAATAGCCGCACAGGTCTAATTCCACCCAAAAGAGGGCAGTAGTGCTTACAGACACGCAGTCAAGGCAGTAGTTTACACTGGCTGCTCGACTTTCCCAACCAAGCTGACAGAAACTCCCCAGTTCTTGGCACAGGCAGAGCAGTCCACAGAGCTCTGTCTTTCACACACTTAGTTAGCCTCTGCTCTCATTTCCTCCCTTTGACTCATTAGTTGTTTTACCATCATTTCTCTGGAAATACAATGAAAAAAAATCACATGGATTCATCCATGCCAGTGCTGAGTACCAGGTGCCTCTGTGTTGCCCCCACCTATCAGTTATTCAGCTGCCAGTCAGTACATGCCTTCTGCAGACGCAGCTTCTCAGACAAACTGTGGCTTGGGTGTAGTCGGGAATGGAAAATTGAATACACCACAGTTTATAGCAATCAAGCAATGTTCAGAAGCTTGATGTCACAGGAAACCACTGATATTGTGAATAATTCAGAGAAATTAAAAAGATTCTCAACATAACCAACTGGGTTTCTCCCATTGTAGCTGCTATGTTTTCAAGTAGCCTGTTTGTCCAGTGCTTTCAATCTCACCTTTGACAGGTGTAGTTTACAAAACAATATAATTAAACCCAAGCACCTGCCATTAACTTTTGTACTTACCATTCTCATCACTCAGCCACAGGGCTGTGTAGGTTTCCACGGTCTTAGGCAAATGCAGGTAACAGACTTGAACTGGGGAGAGACACTCACTTTGTTTCCCAGCATCAGAGGGTTTCTCAACCTGGCAACCTCTGCTGTGTTGAGGTTGTTCAGTTAATGCTGTCTTCTTGGCTCCAATGCTAAAAACACCAGACATACTAGCAGCAGCCAAGGTATTAACAACAAAAACAGCAGCAAAGACAATAGCTACACAAGTATAGCTCATGAGCTTAGCTTTGTTTAATGGTACAGGATCTGCACAGCCTCTGGGAGCTGGACCCAGAGCAAAAACCACAGCCAACTTCCCCTCCTCTATTACTCTTGACAGTTGGGAATGACCCTGCTCCAGAGCAGCACAGCCCTTTACTCCTGGGTGAAATGGAACACGGCCCCAGCATGCTGTGGTGAACACAGGCCTGGAGGTGTGATTTCTTACACAAAATATGTTTGGATAGAATGTGGTGCAGTAGCTGCAATGTAGCCTTTACACAGCTGGGCTGAGAGCATTGCACAGCAGTCCTGCTGATGATGCACCTCCACATGACACTGTGTCCCCTCATCAGAGCTCCACACAAGCCAATGAGTCTGCCACTGCCTGCTGTGACAGGTCACTGTGCAGGGTCTCTGTGCTGAGAAGAAAGTTCTTCTTCAGGTTAAATCCTAAGACTGTCTTTCCTGGGCATGAGAAGCCTGGTTAGAGGATGGGGCAAGCTGGAATGCAGGAGGATGGGTAACACCTGAGCAGCTTCATGTCTAGTGAGATAGCCCTTTCAGAAGAGTCACCCCTTCATTCATAACTGTCACATGGTGTCCTTTAAGACTGTTTCTTGCACTGACAGAAATCAATAGAGCAGGGTCAGGTCCTTAAATCACAGATGTACCCGCTCTGAAATGATCTGATTGTACCACATGCACAGATCTAGCTGCCTTAGCATGGGCATGAAGCACTTTTGGGGCACCTGGCAGGACCTCAGGCTTCAGGGATTGGGACATGCCCTCTACTGTCACTCAGAAGGGCATTTAGGTGACTAGGGCATTTAAACTGGGCCTGGATTCTTGCATTTGAACTAGACTCTTCTCTAGGTAAAGAGCAAAGCCTATGACTTTTCCTGGACATAAGCTCCTTTCCTGAGGCTGCCTGGACATACAATCCTCTCAGTAAAACCCAAAAAGCTTATTATGTCTCTTCAAGGAGAAAACTCTACTTGCACCATCAGAGCAAGACCTACCACTCTTAGTGGTGCATGGTGCAGAAAACTGAGCAAGTTCAACTGCTCACTAATCCATGGGAAGAGAATAGTGTGACTCTTGAAAGAAGAGTCAGGTTATTAGTACTGCACCTGAGACAAGAAGAACTGGTCCCCAATGGCTCTGTAGTACTCCCAGATTTAGAGCTGGTGTTGGAGCCAGCAACTGACACAAGCGTTGCATGATGTTGATCTGCTCTCCAGTGCCTGTATTACCAGATATCTACAGACAGAACTTCAGCCTGCTCTGCAGCTTTAGAAGTGGCATAGGTAAAAACCTGTGTTTGCTTCTGTTTCTGATTTTAAGCATGCATGCTTAGATGTGCGTACTTTCCAATTCACTGCAGAGGTGATCGAATTGGGATAAGGACCCTCATAGGCAGTATGATGCAATATGGAAAATCTGTGCCTTTTTCTCCAGAGACAGAGACAAAAATTATTGCTATTGAGTGTTAGGAGAAGATGAGCAATGTCAGTATTACCGCACTTGAAAAAATGCAAATATGAAATTTTTTCCTAGTGAATAGTGACAGTACCGTGCTATGCAGAAATGCAGGGAATTAGGCCGTGTCATCCCATGTGATTTGTACATACTTAAGAGGGAATTAAATCCTTGTGAACCTATCCAGTTTTACAGATGTAGAGGCCTGATTTGGCTTGTTGAAGTGCCAGTTTTACATAGAGGCAACTCCACTGAGACCTGTGGAGTCATTAAACACTGACAGAAGAAAGCAGAGACTCAGATGCTGCCACCCTACTTACCATGCCAAGAAACAGCAGGCATTTCCCAAACACTTCATCCACTGAGCAATAGTAACAGCACTAGCAAGGTCTTCCATGATTAGCTTTGCCCATTGCCTTACCCTGGAATCCATGGGGGACCACCTCCAGGAGTAAGAGGTCAGTAGTTTATATAGACCTGTTCTGGTTTGGACCTCCTTGCAGTATTACAAGGAGATCAACATCTGCCTTCTGCCATTTGCACATCATCCCAGCTCACAGGCTTTGTAAGGGTCCTTCGCTGTACCATTTGGTGCCCAGATTTCTCTTCCCTCTTAAATTACTGTCATATCCTGCAACCACTTTAATGCTGGAGCTAATGCAGCACCTTCTCTGCTGAAAGGCTCTGTTTCCGGTATTCTAATTGCAATTTATCCCATCGTAATCATTATTACCCCCAATGAGCGATTGCCTTTTCACCAGTAGTGGGCCATATGTTCTGGTTTACAGTGATGCCACACCCCTGACCTTCCTCCTCATTTTTGCTGTCAAGAGAAAAGTCAAAGTCAAAGCAACATTCTTTACATAGGCCCTTCTGAATGTGCAGGGACAGGAGGCATGAGGGCTATGAGCATCCCTTCTGTGTGTGCAAGAATTGCTGCTGCACCATGCACGAGAAGTCAGGCATTTTGCTGGGTGCAAACCACATTCAATGTCAAGAGCAGCCTATGAGCAAATTGAAATCTGAGCATCTACTTTGTGCCCCATGCATAGAGGAAGGGCGGAGCAGGCTACATGGGGATGGGAAAGTGGTCTGTGTTGTGATGCTGTGGGTTTTATTTCCTGACTGATTTTACTTATGCAACTGCATCGTCTCCCCATGTCCTTGCATTTGATTAACTTTTAGAAAAAGACTAGGTGTAGGGATGCATGAAAAGCTAAGTGTGTGCACACTGTGAGGAGGATCCAGGCTTCACTCATGATTTATGCTGTTCCCAAGGAACACTTTGTCAGCCTTGCAGCCATGCAGCCTGGTGTCAATGCTAGCCCTTGTGAATGCAGCCTTGCAGTATTTTCTTTTCTTGGCCTTGGAAGCAAGCCGTGGGAGCTGGGAGAAAAGATTGGGTTTCCTCTTTGTTGTTTTGATATTTTCCTATGAACCCACCCAACTTTGCAACATTGCAAAATTAAGGCATTGCCGATTTTTATTTTTTGTGTCCTGCTGAGGGGAGGGATGGAAAGAGCTGGGTGAGATTAAACAATGGAAATTAGAGAGGAATGGAGGAGTGTGTAAAACAAGAAGGTTGAGTTTATGAAAAGCAGGACCAGGCTTGGGAGAGAAAGGCCCTTTTAAGTGTTTAGATATTGTCTTATAGCTGTGCTATGAATGCACCAAGTACTAACTGAGTAGATAGAGAAAGAGCAGACAGGTATAGAGCTATTAACAGAGCTTTTGTAAGTTGCTGTTCAGCCTTAGGAACTAACTGGGTGACTTCACCAGTAGCTAAAAGCACTAAATACGCGTGGGCATATGTGTAAATTGAATTGCCAAAAAAAAAAGAGAAAAACAACCCTTGGATTAAAAATTACAGCATAATCACACCAGGTAGTCCTAGGGAGTCTGGCAAACTTTGCAACTGCTTTGAGTTACTCTTGTCCCCAGCAGTTCTCCGTTCAGTGTGTTGTCCTTGGCTGAGGTGGCTGTGCAACTGATCTCAGTGCTGTCAGGCTGCCGGCTCACTTGCCTGTTCTCCCCTGTTGTGCTCTATTTCATTATGGAGTAATGGAGTAATACAGGGTAGTGGTTGAAGTTCAACTGGAAAGAAAATCAGAGGCTTCAATGCTTGACAGCCCTGCCTGGCATGGACCAGCAGGGCCTGATTTCTGGGAGATGATCAGTACTTTGTCTTTACAAATATGAAGGGCTTCTGGGAATCCCATAATATGGCTATGTCCTTCTTCACCACCAAATCCATTTTAAAACACAGCACTCATTTTCATGTTTGCATAATGCCTCATTTGCAGGCATGTGATTAGACCTAATTAATGCTTGTAATCAATGAATGCTTAATTGCTTCGGGTGAAAAATGTTGGAGAAATGCAGAGCACTGCTTGATTGAACGCTCCTTCATTGGCTAATGGATCACTCTGTTACTCTTTTAGATTCTGCTTAAGCAGGCAAAATATCAGTGTTGGTGTAAAACAATCCTGCATTGATCTCTCCAGCCAAGAGGGGTCTTTCTAGTAATTAGAAGGGTTGTGACAGGAACAGACTTGGCTGTCTGGAGGACAAGGGGGACAGGAAAGAGTTTGGGGTTTTTTGTTGGTTTTTTTGTTTTCTTGGGTTTGGTGGTTTTTTGTTGTTTTTTTGTTTGTGGGGTTTGGTTTGTTTTGTTTTGCTGGGGTTTTCTTTTTGTGTTTTGTTTTTTGGTTTTTTTTGGTTTTCTTTTTGGTTTTTTTTTTTGGTTTGGTTTTTTTTTGTTGTTGTTTTTTGGTTTTTTGGGTTTTTTTTGTTTTAATTTGAAAGCTATGCAGCAAATAGCAAGGAGAAGTCTGGTAAGATCTTTTGACTTTCAGCTGTAAAAAATCATTTAGCATTCTCTGATAAGCCTCTTGATTTAAACAGGCAATTTCTGCTCCCTGGGAGTTCCATTTGAGTGAGTCTGGCCCCAAAACTTCAGAGGCTCAAATCTCTGGAACCAAATTCCAGGAAACATTCATATGTGGATGATGCATCTGTAACAGATACTAAGGGGAGAGTGGAAACATTTGGCGACTAGGAGCTGGAATAATTTATAACTCCAGCTGGTACTTCTCTTTTTTCAGGTGAAATGTCTTAAGGGGAGGAGGAGAACCTGTCAGTGGCATGTTTTGCACTATGTCTTGCCTTTTCTTCATAGTTAGGCTTTCCCCCATGAACTATTCAAATGAGGCCAGTTTCATGAGTGCACAGAACCAGCACTAGCTTGGTCTGCTCTCCAACACCCTGCACAAAGGCTTCCAAGGATCATTCTCATTTTTCTGGCTTCACACTAGTATGCATGTGAGAGCAAACTGCAAGTCTCTCTATGAGCTCTAGCGGCCATGTACAAGGTGTGGGTCTTAATGCCTGACCTGACTGTGTCTTTCTGGATACTGCCAGAGCAGAACCATTTATCCAATGCTAAGCATCCAGAGGGCATAGATCACGGTAGATTTTGGGAGGGAACAGAGGACCACAGGGTCCACCCTGCATCCTGCAAGCTCATTTCTACTGTGATGATGTTGCTGACCTTCCACGTAGATCAGTAGTGAAACTTTTCCATGGAAAGAAAAGGGCATTTAAAAAAAGCAACAGATGTGAAAGCTATGAGAAACTGATTTCCAGTTGCCTTATGTTTCCAAATGAGCTTTGTGGCACATCAGAGCCCACCCAGCTCTTATTTGCAAGGCTGAGTACCTACAGGAGCAACAGCATCAGCACATATAAATTTTGGATTGCAAGTAAGGTTTCCACAATCCAGCCCATTGTCTCTTTAACTTTATGGTCTGTTCGAATGCTCAGGCTTGTGCTCCAACATAAATATATTGCCTGAATTTCCCTCCCCCTACATTACTCCTCTTGAGCTGTAGAAGATTATAGGAAATAGATAAAAAACTGCTTATTTCTTTGACAAATGCAAGGCTTAAAGACCACCCTCTGCTCTTGAGCAAAATTAGCTTATCTTTACCCCAAAAAATGTTTTACTAAATACGAGCAATCATTCGTGTGTGGCCTGCATGAGAAGCTCAATTCATCTTATTAGAGGTTATCCTTTGAGAAGCTTTAAAAGGAAATGCATTGTTCTTAATTATTCTTATCTCAACAGCTGTATAATTCCTGGGTTTGATTAAAAAAAAAAAAGGAATATGCAAAGAAAGATTATACTGAAAGCTGGAGATGGGTCTGAACCCAGATTGCAGAGTTGAACATCAGCTTTTAGTCTGTGCTAAACTGTCTTCCTCTTTTCCTTCAAGAAGGTGTGTGTCCTTTCTCTTCTTTCAAAATTAAAACATGAAACTGTGCAGAAAACAACAGAAAATCTCAGAAGAATAGACTTCATCCCTCTTTCTGTTTTTTAAACTTGTGCTAACGATGGGATTTTTTTTTTTTGTATCAGAAAATGATAAACAAGATTGGTGAGGAAACACTCCTGTGTCATTCTTGCACCCCAAGCTACCCTGAAAAATTTTGTAAATACTTCCATCAGAAAGGCCCA
The DNA here is from genome assembly GCA_013399945.1 of Ploceus nigricollis. Lineage (NCBI taxonomy): Eukaryota > Metazoa > Chordata > Aves > Passeriformes > Ploceidae > Ploceus > Ploceus nigricollis. The sequence goes on along the minus strand of VXBC01001439.1, from coordinate 166,580 downwards.
AACTCAGTGATTCTTTTCCATTCAGTGAAAACTAAAAAACAAAAAAATCAAAGGAAATTGAGATTTGGGTGAAATTTACTACCATGCTAAAAAGCCGCTTTATGTTGGTTAAATGTTTGCACAAAAAGTGACATTTGCTGTGATGCTGTACGGCTGTCACAAGCTGCTAAGCACTTTGAAGTGGAGCAGCACATAATGGATCGAATTCTCTGCAGAGTCCAGTGCCAGAGTTTCAAGTGCCTGGCATCTCGCATTTGGTCCAGATCTCTGAAGTGGTCAGCATCCAGCAGCTTCTATTGTGACAATAAGTGAAAGATGTTTTGCAAAAGGGCTTAGCTACCAAGCTGCTGAATTTTTCTGAAAAATCTGGTCCAGGATGGTATTGAAGGCAGTTTAATCTGGTTTGATTGAACCAGCTGTTGAATCAGAGTGGATTCCTTGAACTTCTTATTATGACATACCTCCTGTGTAAAATGCTGCCCCATCCCCAACAACCAGGTAGGTGGTGCATCCTGCTTCCAACTAGTACCATTTTATCATCTCAAAAATACTTCTTTTTCTTCCATCCCATCTCCTCAGGCTCAGCCTCAATTCCTATGTTTACATACAGAAGGGTTTCTTCCCATGGTTCTAGGCTGAACCCTGAATATTGAGACGACAATATCTCTCTCTATTGGTCTCTTACTGACTGATATGCTGAAAAATGAGCACTGTTTCAAGCTGTGAGAGTTGGACTGCGCTAGAAGCATTAGTCCTCGCACACACTTCATACTGAGGTATACATGCAGTATATGTGTGCCGTGAAAAGGCTATGGGAAGCTCTGGAATGACAAACAGGAACTTTACAGGTATTGAGGGAAGCTTTTTGTTGATATCTTGGATAAACAGTCTGATGGAGAGGTCTCAGTTTCCAGCATCAACTGGGCTATTTCATCCTCATCACATTTGAAAACTAGGCTGCTTTGGTGCCACAATATGGAAGTAGACTCCGACTTTCAGAGGCAAAAGAAATCAAAAGGAATTAGACACCACTAACAGCACTAGCTTTTATTTTATCCAACTAGCCTTATTTTATCCAACATCGTAAACTTTCACCTCACCTTCCTTACACTCCAAATTACCAATTTAAATGTAATTTAGGTAATTTAAATGTAATGATATTTACACTCCTATACCAATTTAAAGGTGTAAAATAAGTTAAGCAATTACCACAACTGCTAACTACACTGCTTTTTTTCTTAGCCATGAAGTAGGAAGTTGGAGGATAAGCTCCTGTTTTTGACTCACTTCCCAAGCTTATCCAGGTTCCTCCGCATCCTAACTCTCAAGCAGTGGTACTACTCGGCTTGGTGTCATCTGCAGACTTGTCGAGGGTGCACTCCACCCCTTTGTAATTGGTAAAGTTAATAAACAGCACTCATTCCCAGTATTCCCCTGAGGGACACCACTTGTCACTGATCTCCATCCAGAAGAGTCTACTACTCTTGTGGATGTGATTGTCCAACCACTTTCCTTATCCACCATATAGTCCACCCATCAAATGTGTCTCTTTCCAGTTTGGAGAGAAGGATGCCTGGGGGATGATGTCAAAGGCATTACAGAAGTCCAGATAAATGACATCTGCTGCTCTTGTCCACTGATGCGGTCATGTCATCATAGAAGGGTTGGTCTGTGGTTGGTGCTGTTTTCCACAGCACTCTGAGGAGTTCACAGATGTGTTGAGAAAGGCATGTGCAAAAGGCACCTTCTGAAGTGGGACTGTTAAGAGGCCACACAGCTGGAGCCCTATGAATGTCACATATGGTCTAGGATCTAGAACCTTCCTTAACTAGTCTCCCCTGAGGACTTCAGGGTGAAAAAGCTGCCCAGTCTTCATGGTGTATCACCACTGCACATACAAGAGGCACATACAAGTTAGCCATCCAAGGCACTCGCTTTCTTTCCTCCTAGAAGGCACATGGTAAATCACTAGAATACCCTGACTGCTTGTTGCCTTTTTTTCCCCTTTTCTTTTTTTTTTTTTGGTGGCATTTCTAAAAGAGTTAATCTTGATCATGCTATGAAGAACCTCAGTCGGTGTCCCTGCAGATATATTGCCAGGTTAATCTTTAGAGGAGAGGAACAAGCAACTACAATCCAAACATTGGTAGTTCTGGACAGCACAATACACATTGTTCATGTTTCTCCCATATTTTTGGGTTTGGAAGATATGTTTTTCTTTCCAGTAATTCTTAAAATTTCAAGCAAGTACAAAACATGCTGGTTTTAAATATCTAAATCCAAATTATTTTTTAATTACAATGGAATGTAATGTGTACTAGCTGCATGGTGATAATGCATAATGAATCAGTTTGTGATGGGAGCTCTCTGCTGGTGTTGTGAACCTCTGCTGTGTAGGTTGTGAAGAGGTTCTGGCTGTCAGTAGGTTCAGCAAGGACTGGTGTATCTTTTGGACAGCCCGCCACCCAGTTATTATGAACCTGCATGTAAAAGTTACCTCCTCTCCACACAGCAACTACTGAAAGCACCTAGACACTATTTCACTGTAAGAAACACCCCTAGTTAAGCAATATTAACTCAGAAGTCCAAGCTGCATCTGCAAAAATGCCCAGCTACTATCATTAGTGGGTTTGGGTCTTCCTTCCTGAATGGTACAGTCTCCATTTCTAATCCCCACACAGTGAAAGTCTTGCTCTTATTTCTCATTAGTGAAAGGCTACAGGAGCAATACAAGATTAATGACTGCAGCACAGCCTCACTCAATACCTACAGCAACAGCAGCTGTTACCTCATACAAAACAATATTTTTCTCCAGGGTACTCATTCTACCCACACCAGCAGTAGAGATAAGGACATTTAGAGTTTCCTAAATTTCTTATCTTTATCTCTGGACTCATTCTTAGTGAATGTATAAGATGTATAAGGAATATAAGGCACCACTGCTAGGCATGAATCAGAGAGAAAAAACAAACCCCCACAATGCTTAAAGATGCACTACAGCCAGATTTAAAAGAAACAGCAAGGGGGTATGGCAATAGGCTATCTCTTCCAAAACAAGCCCTGACTCCTGTCCAGACATATGCTTCCCAAAGGGTGAAACTGCCAAGCAGGTATTGATAACAGAGGAATTGTTTTTAAATGCTTATTTTTATATAAAATATTAACATCTGCCACTGAAGAGAACCTGACTGTTAACGGGAACTTTAATGCACCATCCATGCAGAAATAACTATTCACCAACACCACAGAGATCCGACAGGACAAAAAATAGCTTGACTCATCCAGACAGTAATTCAAAGCAGCAAAATATATCCAATCCTACCCAAAACACCATCATGCATTTTCCACGTGGAAAGTAGATGGCTCCCACAGAGAATATCTTGTTGTCCTAAGCACTTCTGAAGTTGCACTAGAAAAATCTCTCTCCCAACAAGTCATGCAATATTAATGGACACATTGCTACTTATCACATACATACACAATTTTGTACAGCTTTGTACACTTGCATTGTTGCTAATGATACAATTTAGCTAGTACTTGACCAGAGGAATGATTGAGCAGTCTCTGTTCATGCAATGACCCCAGCAAAGGGCTGGGGGTGTCCAGTATGATTCATGAAAAAGCCCGTGTTGTACCAGTTGTCCTACATCCTGCAAAACATTTAGCTGGTTTATAGCAACAGCTTGAGCACAAACTGATTTGGATAAGGCTTGTTCTCTTGGTGGAGCCATACAAGTGCCTATCTTGTTCAGATTTTGCTGAATGATGTAAACCTGCTCCAGTATAATTGATCTCATTGTATGATCTTGAGTGAAGCATCAGGCTGATTCTGAATGTGTGCACGTAACTATGACTATCCTCCATCACACAGCACCCAGAAGAGACGAGAACAAGTCACCCACTCTTCATTGGCCCAATGTTTCTAGCAGCTAATGGACTCACTGTTAAGTGGAAAGGAAGGACTGCACATTTCTGAACCAAGAGGATTTTTCACATCATAAACAAGAAGGATGAATGCCATTTTAGCAGAGGATACAGCTCCCTTTTCTTTTAATTTAGAAATGAGTGACACAGCTAGGACAACATAAAGTCTGATTTCCTCTAGAGTCCTTAGCAGAGAATTAGATATAATATACATATTAAAATAACTAGATCCCATTTGAAAACATCAAAGAAACAGAAACACTACAGGCCACATTTTTAAAAACTGGCTGCCTGAACAGTGAAAGGAAAACTGTGTAAGCACCACCTCATATACCAAATATGCACTGATGTGTGCGAAAAAGGATACTCACATACCCCACCACCATTTCTCCTCAGGCTGTTGTCCATTCCCTTACATAAACTCAGTCTTGTACAGACAGAAAATAATCAAAGCCATTTGTAAGAACATTTGGGTTATCTAATTTTGAAAACATACCCCTAAATGATACACTCTGCCTGATGAGAAGTGGTATGCACTACCAACATGCAGAGCTGTTGCCAATATTAGTATTTGGGCTGGTTCAAATTTCCGTACAAAGCTTGATTTTAAGTACATGCATTTTTGAGCACTCAAATGGAAACACTGACTTTTGGAGGGCAGATTTTCAGTATTCTTGTTTTCAAATGAGTCCTGCAGGATGTCTCCTCCTAGACCTCTCAGAGTCTGTAGGCAATTTTAGAAAGGTAAGCTCAATCAAATACTTTACCTTGTTCTATTTTACAATGCTTCCTGGGAGGAGTAGTGTCAAGGTGTAGTTTCCAGGTATTGCAGAGAACGGAAAAAAACCAGTTTGACAGCATCAGACTCTGAGCTATGCTGTCAAACTGCAAGAAGAAGCGAGAAAAGCAAAAATGATTAATTTTAGTGCATCTTGCCACCATTCTCAGGTGCCTCAGCATGAGCATTAACATTCTCTGGGGAGCCTGAGGTGACCTGGCTGATGCCCTTCAGCCCAGTCACTCCAGCCCACAGCTCTTGCAGGGCCCCTGGGCTCGCATCAAAGGAAAATGGATCAGGAGGATGGGTGTGAAGCTGGCTGAGCAGACCAGAGGCTCCAGCCCAAGATTTTGCCAGTCAGTTTTATTACAAACATTTGTGGGCCCCAGTGAGAAACACTTCAAAACACTAGAGCTCACACTGCAGGCAACAACTGCAGAGCACATGGCTTATTTATTTATTTATTGTTATTTATTGACTGAAAATGAATTTGTTTCTACACTTTTTAAATAGACATGGGGCTGGAAGCATGGAGTGGGGAGGGTGTGTGGTGTAAAAAGCTACTACTTGCCCCATGCAGTGGAAGGAGTTATTTTTCCATCAGGGAAAGAAACATCCTGAACTGTTGCACTGCAAAGCCACAGCAACAGCTTCTGCAGGCTGGGTCCATCACAAGCTGACCCTTTTAAAAAGTTGGGAGTCAGGTTTAGTGCTCAAAAAGTGAGGAGCAAGTAGCACAGATATGTTGTTCAAGCTTCCCTGCACAGCTCTGCCTGCACATCTTTGCCATGTCCTGCAATAACCTTGTTCTCCCAGGCCCTGGGAAGAGACTTCTGTAATTTTCTCCTAATTTGATTTCTTGCAAGGATTTTTCTATAGCCCGCCTCACCAAAACAGAGTCAGGGTCTCTAATCATGGAGCCTTTATATCTCTCCATGGTGCCTGTCAGACTGAGCAGTGGTATTATTCCATTAATTTCTGTTTTTCAGATGCAGAGATGCTCTGCTCCAGGGCCAGCCCAGGAGCCTGGCAAAAACTGGGGAGAGGTGGGCTCTGGGTGCAGGCAGGGGTGCAGGTGAGAGGATCACGGCCCTTTGTCTGGGTCCATGAAAGTTGACTGGGAGCTGCCATTGCCACAACTTCATAAAAGCCATGTGGGTGTAAGCTAGCACATGCCAAACCCTGACATGTAGAAGTAGAGGCAGCTCCCTTGATTGGTCCATTTATAGACACTGTGGACTTGAAAGGTCTGAAAGGTCAGTGCTCTGTAGAGGGAATATCTGGCAACATCAGCTCTCAGCTGCTATGACACCTGTGTGAGTAATGATCTCCTAAAAGTACTAAACAACTGCAAAATTCTGAGGTTCTCATCCACATTTACAAATCTCTGTTCTCTTTGAATTATTGCAATTTTTAAATGCAGAAGTATAATCCATGAATATTCAGAAGAAAAGCTAAAAAAATTTAAGAAAATAACCAAACTACTGGGGGCGTGTGTGTGCCTCTGAAAACGAAGGCTCCAACCCTGATGTAAACCAGACTGTTTCTTTCCTTCCCTCCATCTGCCTCAGAGAACTGGAAGGGAAAAGACTCCATCAGTCTTGGAGTCTGTAAACCTTTCCCCTCCCTAATATCCGAGACAAGACTTAAAGAAGAACCAGTCTGGAAAAGGACATGAAAAACCTTCTGAAAAATGACTAGAGGCCTAATGCTGTCACTGTCCCATGTTTATTTTTCTTTCTTTGATGTCTGATGTCAAAGAAAAAATAATGTCATCTGCTGGAAATTCAAACATGTTTGCATTTTGAGGTAATTAGAATTAATGTCGGAGGGCAAAACTAACACTGGGCCACTCCAGTCTTTCCCATGTGAGGAAAACATTCTGTAATGACTTACATTTAATCTGGGAGCTGGCAGACAGTCAGGAGCAGTACGGATTCAGGCAACAGGGTAATATTTCAAAAGAATTTTCCTAAAAAAACAAAAAGTAAAATAAAATAAAATAAAATAAAATAAAATAAAATAAAATAAAATAAAATAAAATTAAAAAAAAATCTATATGTGCACTTATTTATAAATTATGGCAGTCTGACTGTGTTGCTCAAATTCCAGAAGGGTGTAACTCTGTTGAAAATCAATGGCTGACAAGGGTGTAAATCAATAATGGCAGCCTTGGTTCAAGACCACCACTGCTTCCTAAGTACTCAGCACCCACAATTGCTGCCAGATTTTCTAAAGAGCTCAAGCCCCCATTCACATTCAAACAAGGGCCAGATTTTTGTAAATGCTTAGCACGCAGTTTCTCCCCATTGTGGCACTAAGGGCAACATGCAGAGCACTTTTGGAAAATTGATCATACATGTTTGTTTTGGATCAGACCTTGCCACCCTTGTATATGTCAAGTAGAATCTTAGTGAGGAACCCTACTAAGCAGTACCTCTGTGTGTGAGTATTGCTGCAAAAGGACTTTCTCTCAAAAGGAAATTGCAAGATGTTGCTCAATGCCACACTGTATGAATATCAGAGACTCTGGTTATTACAAATCTATGAAAACCTGACCTGAATATAATCAAACTGAAGTGAACAGCTATGGGTTAAACCTTGGCTCATGAGAAACAATTTGATCCTCATAGGGCAAAAAGAAAAAAAAAAGGTTATTTCTGGACTGAGGACTTTCAGTTGAATTACTCAGCTGTCTTCAGGGGTTAAAAATAGAAAAGCAACCTTTTCCAGTTCAAAGAAAATAAATGGTTACACTTATCTGTGTGGGTAATTAAAACCAGCTGAGCTCCAAGAGCTGAAATCCTCCACACAACTAGTCCTTACTGAGGAGTAACTTCCTAGCCGCATTTGACATATTAGAAAAAAATTACATTAATAAAGATAGCTCTGGATTAAGTTTTAATAATGGAGATTGTGCCAACATTCAAAGGCAGGTTATCGGTGACAGAAATATGGAACAGATTAAAATATTCAAACACCAAAAGAAAAAAGCTTTTCTTTTCACATAAGTTGATTATGACATCAGCTGAGTTAAAAGCAGAACAAATGTTGTATTTTCTTTTCCCTTCTGCAACTTTGCAGAAATGCATACCCTGGCCCATGGCGTTGCACTACTGTTGTGGCAACTCAAATGAGTGCAAGGATGGCTAATGCACTCACATGGTGTGTCTTGTGCTGCAGTTCCACCTCATCACTTTCTCAAGAATCATGAGAACATCAACAGTTATTTTCCCCTTTTCAAGCACTGTAAATGAGTTTCTCTTTGTCTGCTTTTTCTAACAGGTCTTGTGGTCCAACAGATAAAGAAATGATGCAGGGCCATTTCTGCTGTCTGGCCCAACTCTCACTCAGTGAGCTTGGGCAAAATACCTGTATGTGAAAAGAAGAGACAGAGTGGTAAAGGAGCTGCTTTCATGGTGCATCTTGCTCAGCGGTCTGTGGTTACATCATGACTCTTCTTTAACTCATCGTGTGTGCAGCTGAAGCCCTGGTCTTACACAAGTGTAGTTCAGTGGGGTTCCCCTTGTTCTGTGTCATGGCATGGACAGCTGTAGAGGAGGTAGGTGGGTATCACATGCTGTCAGCCTGTGGGATGCCTTTCCAGTCCCTCCACCATGCTGTTGCAGCACATTCTTCTATTGACTTCTACTTGACAGCCAGATAGCAATTGCAAAGGCAACAGATCAGCTGGAACAATCGGCAATGTCTTTCTGCACAGAGGATAACATTTTAAAAGCCAATTTTTCTTCACGTTTCATCAAGCAGCCTATAGGAAAATGAAATCCCAAACTTTGATTATAATCCAGATCATCAGTCTTTTTAAGCCTGCAAAGTTGAAAGTAGATACCTCTTATATTTACAACATATTTTCTGTATTTAGTTGTGGCCAAAAAAAGTAAAGCAATAGCATACTGTCCTTTTCAAATTTACATTGGCCCATACAAACAACTCCAAAGACAATTTCCCTAATCTGCAACTGCCTCCCAGGCCTGGACTTAACCAGGCTGTTTCCCATGTTGACAAGACAAAAGCATCTCTAACAACTGAAGAAGCCTATTCCTGTGAATGTCAAGGCCATACAAATTCCTGGGCCCTGAGTGCTGCCTACATATCAGATGTTCTCCAGCCACAGCCAAGCAAGAGGCTAGAAGAGGAGGAAGAGGGCCATAGAATTAATTTCTTGCTGTTTTCTTCAGCCCTGACCTCTGTTGCTTCCCATCTTCCCTACCGTGTTAACCTTCCCTCATTTTCCTCCCTGTCCTTCCAAATGCAGGATTGCCTGCTAGGGGCAATATCAATTAATGTAGCTATTTGCATATACATGCTAAACTAAACTAAGCTGAAAGCTCTTCTTTCAAAAGAGCATTTGCCCCTTGTCTCCAGCCACCTATTCTCAGGAAAGTCTGATGAGTAGTGATGCAAAATGGATTGTCAAGAGGCAAGTTCTGACAGAGAGAAAAGGCAGCACAGCTCCAAATCTCTAGGTCTTTTTTATCTGTAAAATATTTCTCTCTATGTGCTTCTTTTCCAAGAACAGCACTACTATCACAGCCTGCCTTCTGCTCAATGCTCTCTCCCTATCTTGTTACCTCCTCATGTTCTTCACTGCTTCTCTCCTTTGTTTTCTCTCTTTTAGTCCTTGTGCTTTTGTTTCCTCCGGCTCCATTTAATTTAGAGCAGCCAAGGCTTGCACAGCATGGGTACAGTGAGATTAACCAGGTTTGGAAAGTTTGCCTTTGCTGTGCACACATGCTCTGTTTTCTTCCCTCCACTCCCAATGTAGAAAAATACGTCCAAAACTGCTGTGAAGTTGCTCAGTGAAGAGCTGGCACAAAGCTTCCTAGCCAGAGCAGTGCCATGCCTTTGTCTTGCACAGAAACCCACACACAGCTTACAACAAACAGAATGCCAACTGTTAATAAGAATAAAAAATGCCTCCCCACACAACATGCTAGCACTTTAGTTAAAAAAAAAGGAGAGAAATTAAAAAAGATATCACACAAATCACCAGTCTTTCATTGCTTAATGTAGATGTATTGTACCCAAAACTCATTTCACTTCATTTGGTGTGAAGCTGTGGTAAGTCCATTAAAGCTGAAGGAGTTGCATCTGCCTAGAACTGGTGCAAGCCAGATCACAATCCGATCTGTTACATCTTTTGCTATAATATCGTCACCTTCCATATGGTGCCACAACTAGTCCATATGCTGAACTGAATGCTGCCTAAAATCTGTTCATCCCAAAAGTTGCATCAATCTTAGGCTATCTTATATCAAGAGAAGCATTTCCGTGCATCCCACAAAGATATTGATACTGTCATATGGCTTCTGAAGAGTTACAGTGTGATAACAGAGGATTCACCACCCATCTCCACCTACTTCTGAACATAGATGCTCAGATCAGGCTCGCTGGAGAAGACTAGAGCTGAATTTCCTTAGTAGAGTTATGTGGCCTTGGTCCTTTATAAGCTGTACACTGCAAATATGGTCCTTCACTTTTGCTAACTCTCTTCTCACTTTCTCAAGGATGCATGTGAAGTTTAACCCTTTGAAGGAAAAGGTTTCCAGCTTCTTCCTCTCATATATTACAAATAGTTGGTGTGTTGACTTTTAACCCTGGTTAACAACAGCTATATCTAATTACTTAGAATATATACCTGTGCCAGTATCCAACCTATTTTTTCATACTTCACTTCCTTTGGATAAGTACTCTGGTGTCCCACTCCTTTACAGAGCACAAGTTTCTTCCAAGATCCTCCAATCTGAGAGTCTTCAACCCTGATCATAAGCTTACATCGCTGAAAGGAGAGTGTTGGAAACAGGAATTTTTGAATGACCAACATGCAAATGTATTTATTTTCCCAATACGATTGTCACACCTGACCTTCAGTTTAAATGTCTGATCAGAGGGATTTGCTACTGTTTTTCTTGCACTTTTTGCCTCACTGAAATGTCCTCATATGTATTGTAATCAAGTTCCCCACTTTTAAAGTATCAAATCTAAATTGCCAGTGATCAATACCATCCAGTGGAGCACAAACACTCACTGTCTGTATTAACTCCTGCTTTTTCCTTAGGGGTAAACTGAACCTCCCCCAAACTATGCATCAAAATGAATGGCTTTAAATAGCAGTCATCTGTGGTATTAATCAAGTTTCTTCTTAAAACCATCCCAGATGTGCCACTCAACCAGCTTATACTGGTTTCTGTAAGAACACCCACTGTTATTATTGTACCAACAGATTTTGCAACTTCCTTAATTTCTTTTAACGCATGAAGGTCTCAAGCTGAGATCTTTTGCAGCAATGAGGGTGTGCTAACAGCAGAGAGTTGCATAAATCTGTGCAGTCTTTCCAGCAGACCATGAAGGCTGTAGGTACAGTGTGGACGAGGGCAGGATTACTTGAAATAGCTTGCAAGCCCTGTAATGTAGCTGACCATTTTCTTTAGCCTGGTAGCTGCTGCAAACAGGACTGAGGAGCAGGAGATGCAAACTTGGCCTTACATAGCTGCATAGACACGTGAACAGAGATTGTATGAACCCAGCTGCACTTGCCCAAGTCCTTTTTATCCATAGTTAAAGGGACAGGGAGTGTGTCAGGAAACCTGTTAGAAAAGGCGAGCGGATGGGCAGGGATCCACAGCCACTCTGCACCAAAGCAGTGAGGAAAAATGGTGTTTGGCAGAAGATGAGGATCCTATAAAAGAGCTCTCCATCTGGGATGCTTGGGACATTCTGAGAACTTTTCTTTCCACCACCCTCAGGCAGTGAGAAATTACTACCTCTTGTGTGAGTGGACAGGAAAAGAACTAGGCAGTCTCTGTTTCAGCAGGCGGGTAGGTGGGTCCCACTGCCAGGTATGCCTGTTCTGGCAATTCTTTGGGCATGCGCCGTGTATGTATGGTCCAAGGAACACTACGGCAGGACTCCCCTCTGTTGCAAGCCCCCACAGCTATCTTCTGGATTCTTTGATCAGAGTAGTCCCTAAACTGCTCTCTGTAAGATGACCCAATGCTCTCTGGATGCAAAAGTTCATTGATGTATTATCTAACATATGTTCTTGATCTGGTCTTTGTCACACTTTAAAATTTGAGTTTAACACACTAAAATCAAAGCAGTAAAAGCAAAGTCTAAGGAAGGCCCCGTGAAATGACACTCTAGATAGCTGAAAGTCTTTGTATTGCTGGTGTTTTTCAGTCATGTCCCTAATACAAATATCAAACAGCTCTATGACTTTGCAGAAATCCAATAAGAGTTTTTTATGCAATGGAAACATTTTTGTAAAGACTTACATTTTATTTGGGAACTGGCTATCTGTTACAACCAGAAATTCAAGTCAAAGCAATGGAGTAATATTTCAAAAATGATGAGAGCAAAACAAATAATCACATGAATGGTATTATTTTGCAAAGCATGTGATCCTCAGTAATTTGTGGTTTTTGGTCTCTGGTGCTAAAACTGTGCTGTGTCTTTAATCAAGCTAATTATGCAAAACTCTCTGAAGGTCACAAAAGGTTCAGGCAGAGGCTTTTTTGATGCTGAAATGGAGACCAAACAGCCATAGTACATTGTTCTGATTAGAAATGAAGCATTGCTTTCTTCAAACTACGACTGTGTTTGAAATTCCACTGTGAAATACCAGCATTTATACCTTACATACCCTCAGATTGCTTTGCACAGTGCTGCAAAAAATCAAATTACCCTCTCCCTCCCTTTAATGTGGATATGGAAACGAGCTTTCTCTTTCCATCACCGTGTTCTCTAAAAACATTACATTATACTTACAACATTTATTTATTTTTGGCAGCCAGCCAGAGGAAAAAAAAAATCCTCTTTCAAAAATACCCCTCCCTGTGAATTGGATTATGTTGTAATCTGTTCTGGATCTACCCCAGGCCTGCTTGCCTTCTGGGATAAAATGACAACGTTTTGGATGGTCTGCAGGGCTGGGTGTAGGGAGTGGACCACCAGGAGACTATGATACAGCCCAGGTTTCTCTCCCACTCCTTAATTTTATGGTCACAAGGAAAAAACCTGTGCACAGAGTCGGCTTTGTCCATCTGTGAAACACACACTCACCCGGGTCACTGCCACTCGTGTGGTCATGGCACGGGGCAGTGCGGGGTGGTTTGCAATGCTGGCAGTGGTGACGCCAGCCCTGCCTGTCACAACTGGTGTGGGGTGGGCATGGAGTGATCTGGGGGCATTTCTACCCCACCAGAACTCCTCAGGGCTGCCAGCCAGGGTGTAAGCTATTGGTGCCACGCCTCACTGCAATGGCGTAGCTCCCAGGACTCCTGCAAAGCTTTCCTGTGGCCCTTTTCCCTGCAGGGCCACCGCTTGTGCTGTTTGGTTGTCATTTTTCTTTGCTCTTTCCCTGCAAACTGCTACTCTCCTTTATTTTCTTCTTCCTGAGTGGTCTCTGTGGCCACTCCATCTGACTTTGTGGTGAGTTAGGGATCACTCGTGTTCTGGAAACCTGATCGCCACATCTCTGGCTGCAGTGTAGGGACCAGAGCTCTCTTCCACTTAAATTGAGGGCAGCTTGATGACAAACTGAAGGGACTTCAGAGCGGGGGAAAAAAATGAGCAAGAGCTTAGATGTGGGCTGAAGGAAAATGAAGGGAATGGGCTTTGCACATATCTTGGCTGAATGATATCTAATTGGGCTATGATAATTCCCCATAAGTCTTAGGAGAATATAAACACTTAAGAGGCAAAGGGATTGATTAGGACCAGAGAAGGGAGTGAGTATAAGTGGAATTAATGAGATGAAATGGAGAGCAGGAAGATTTATGCTTTAGAGTAACATTTCCTATTAATGAGATCTACTACAATGTGGGGTAGGATTCCAAGGAGAAGCCATGAAAGCTTAAGCTGTTGCTTAAGTTATTTCAGAGTTATTTCAGAGAAGACTGGACAAAACACTCAAGAACACTGTGGGGAGCAATTCCACAGTGACAGGGAATGGAAAAGAGGATCTAATAGTATCTCTTTCCATTTTAATTTATATAATGACCTTATACTAGAGAGCTTTTTTTTAAGCTGCCAACCAGTCATCAGTTAAAGAAACATACTAAAAGTCCTTCTGGCATGCCACAACAGTCCCATTTTTCCCTACTTCCCAAGTCCTGTCTATTACACATATACACTATAGACCTGATGATTTATAGAAGAAACGTCATCCTCCAGTCATCCCATTTTGCTGAGTTACTGCAGGGTCTCTGAACAGTGGTTATCTTGTGTGCTGTATGAGCTAAAACATGGCAGCACAGCACAGTCAGATGACTCAGTATTAGTTTCCTGGCTTTGAAAAACTGACAAGTCAAATCTTCAGTATCATTTTAAAACCATTTATTTTTTCCTATTACCTCTTCTTCACATACTCAGGCAACTGTGTATAGAACAACATTCGGAAAATCTCTGCAAATGGAGTCTTATTAGGAGAAAGGCAGTACCAGGCATTATTCAGTAAAAAGAGGAGATGGGGAAAATTCTCTGTACTGCAAAATGTAGAATAAGAAAAAAGAAATCCTCACTGAGGACACTTCTGTACTGTTGACTTTGTAATGCATACCATTCTAAATTGCATTCTATATTTTTTTTATTTACATCATATACGTAAGTGACACACTCATTTCAGTAAGGGAGGGCAATAAATATTCCCTGAATGTTTAACCTAATAATTTGAGTTGTGAAGTGACAGCACAGATTGCCTGGAGAGGTAGAGGGTAGCAGTTGAGTCAGCTGATAGAAGTAAGGTAGACAAAGCCCATCTTGCTTTACATGAGGAGAGATTAGATGCCTGCTCAAGCTCCTTTTCAGGCATATTTTCTTTTTTTTTTTTTTACAGTATTTTCCACCAGTCTCTCTACAAAGTTTCCAGGCCTGTATCTGCCAAAGTACGTGCAGAGGCATATAGGTCAGCTAAAACAAACATTGGTAGACTGTAAGGTCAAAATAGATTGTTGAGTTTATCTTTTCCAGTGTTTCTGAACATTTTCCAAACCATGATCTCATATGACTACAGTGCAGAATAACAGGCCCTTTCCCCTCTTCTTGACTGTAAAGAAAGGGAGCTGAACTGAGGATCGGAGCGAAGGTTGTAGTTCAGCTGCTGACCAGGACCAAACACGCCAGCTCCCAGAGCAGACAGGAGCACAGCAGCATGGCTTGAGTGTGCAAGCAAAGAAATGCACAGACAGGACACAAGGCATGCACAGAGAGGGATCCAAGGTCTGCTGTCTGCCACATACCCTATGAATTGCTGGTAGAAGGTGACTGATTTTCACACACTCATACGAATATATGCTAAAACTGTTCAGAGACTCATGCTAGCACATACCACAGCTGATGTTGACTTCATTAAAGCTCTCTGGTCAATAAAAGCAATTGTGTGTTGTCTAGTGGTTGGACTGGAAGACAGGAAAGGATTTGATTCAGTTCTTGCTGTGCTACTGACTCATGGTTTACCCTTCAAGTAAGTCATTTGACCTTTTCGTAGTTCAGTCAATCTGGCTGAAAAATTGTGCAGGAAGAGGGAAAAGGACTGTTCTTACTGAAAACCACAGACAGAATCTGAGATGAGTTTTTTTAGGGAAAAAAAGTAAGACCCAATATCAGAATGAGAGTCAGGATCAGAACCTCCCTGGCCTTTTCCACTCAGGACGTCTGGTAGTATCATCATTATCACAGCAGAAAATAATTTACTTCAAGTATTATTTCTAGCTCAGAAACCAAAAGGAAATATTCAGTGCCTGTGCCAGGTACACTCAGCTCCTGAATAGATTGAAGAACTATCTGAATGGATTTAATAACATTTGACTTCTCTACATGGATCACATTAAAAGAGTATAAATAACCAGAGCAAAAACTGGAACAGAGATGGATTTATATTACTAATATTTTAAAAATTTTTTTCTGATGGGAAAATGGAAAAAAGTAGGGACTTAAAAATACCTTTTTTCCTTGTGTTATGCTTTCTGTCAGATTTTGTACTATAGAGACCTAAAGAACGTTTTTTGGCAAAATACCAAGCTAAATATGAAGTGGCGTAAGTTCCTAATAATGGAAAGTAAGTTGTGGTGGGAAAGTGTCTAGAGCAGATTTTGTAGACAGAAGGTCCCCGAATTGGCTGCAGAAATAATTCTTTTTTCAGAATGTCTTCCTCATTTTGAAAATATAAATAGCTCTAATTAAAAGCCCCAACCTTTTTCTTTTAGTATGAGTAGGAAGTGGAATTGTAAAAGATTGATTTTGGCCAGTATCATGATAAAGTGGTGAAAACAAAACAACCTATAAGGGAAACTGAAATTCAATGGGGGCTGAATTTGTGGTTCTGGAAATCTTGAAAATACCTCTGGTTTTGTGAGAAACCTCTACTAGACCTATGAAATCAGAGCCCTTCTGGATTTCAGGAACATTTGAACTAGAGTGAAAGGCCTTGACTGACAAACAACTCATGCTGAGAATACCACTCCAAATATACAGCACCATAATGCACTTCTGTGCATGGGGTCTTAGGGGGATAATTGAATCAAAACCCACAAGCGCTCCATAATGAGGGAATCATATCCAAAATGCCAAAGGTGACTGGGGCCGTTGGATTC
Source organism: Ploceus nigricollis (assembly GCA_013399945.1). Classification (NCBI taxonomy): domain Eukaryota; kingdom Metazoa; phylum Chordata; class Aves; order Passeriformes; family Ploceidae; genus Ploceus; species Ploceus nigricollis. Next base: position 150,266 of record VXBC01001439.1, on the reverse strand, counting down.
AGGCACTGTGAATTTTCAGTGGAAACTGAGTCTGTTTCAAGTTTGATATCAGGTGAAATATTGATACCAGATGGTAGAAATACCAGTAGAAGTGTGACTTTAGTATTGCAGCTTCCACATTGCTGACTTGTCAGTCATTTATCAAGTGGTCTAAAAGAGACCTGCCTTATGAAGAAACACTTATCTATTTTCAAAGATCCAAACTTTTTATGTAGGTCTTCTGAACTTCTTTTCAGAAATCTCAGGAAGTATCTTGATCTTTCTTGGTCTAGATACAAGGATTATCAGAGCTTTTACGTTAATAAGACCCAGTAACTATGACAGCATTACACAATCGGCGTCATTAGTGGGGAGAAGCTGGAACGCGGAGATGGATTTTATCTGTCAGAAGTTTTATTGTTACAAAATGTGATACAGATAGGAATATTTTTATGAGTCCCAGGGATACCACTTCTCCATCAACATCATGAAAAGAAGAGAAGACTCTCAATTTTATTTTCAATTAGGTGGTAAAACATGACCAAGAAGCTCTTTGTGGGCTCCTGTGTATTAATCACCATCACTGAACTGCTATGTTAAAAGACACAGAGGACATAACGGACAATAGAGGTCTGGCAAGATTTCAGAGTAAACAAATCTGAACTGAAACCTTAGACTTCTCTGAACTCAGACCTGACCTTCTCCTAAGCTGCATTTACATCCAGAAATTATTCTCTTGGCTTATACACAGAAGGTCAAAGCTGTACTTCTAGACATGGAACACTGTGAACTCTGATGCTCTGAAATAGTGACACACATCTGTATCACCTGAGAAGTTAAAATAGTTTCTTGTAGAGTTTGATAGTTGTCAGCATTGTAGGCATGTCTCATCTGTTAGAGCTCTGAATAGTTTCAGAAGTTTTGCTTTCAATCTGTGCAGACACTTAATTTTTAAAATTCCCCTCTGTTACTTCTTATGTGTAGGAGACAATAATTTCCCAAATGGCTATTCTTTTCTCAGATGATGCAATCTGGAGGGAAATATTGCCTCTTTCTCACATGCTTTTACTTTGTCAATAAATAATTTTGTACATTCAGATCATAATGATATAGTAACTTCAAGGAATTAACAATTTGCTCATAAAGTACAAGTGAAACATGACCACAGTACAGGAAAAACATTCCTGAAGTAACTCCAAGATTTCTTCTTTCTTTCAAGCTCACTTTTACAGCAATATTGCATAAATTACCTTACATTGCAACAAACAAAAGCAACAGAGCCAAGTCCAAAGGAGAGATGCAACAAACAACTTTTTGCCATGTGTTGAGCTGGTCAAATGCAAGCCAGCTGCATGCTAGAAGCAATGGATGCATGGCAATTATGTGTGAGCTAAGTATGTCCTGAATTCTTCAGGCCAAAGCAGCTTTAGAATTTAGACATTTTCTTTTTTCTTCCTTCTTTCTTTTCAGGCAGGCAAGGGTTTAATAAACAGTTGAAACTCTGACACAAAATAAGTTTTTACTGTTGTCCCAGTCTTAGTAAAAAACCCTCTGCTTCACCTCAATTGTCATTGTCCTGGGCTACAAGTTATTACTCTGATTTCTGTATAATCAGAGATTGACATTTTGTCATAAATTGCATCAACAAAAAAGTACTCAATGTTTAAAATTGTGCCTCATGTCTGCTTCTAAAAATTGAAATATCTCCTACCATCCCACCATTCTCAGTCTTTCCTCAAACTGTTTGGGAGATACATTCCCAAAATATATCATCTTAGCCAAAAAAAGCAATCAGATTAAATCCTGATATTGGACAGAAGTAATTTTCTGCATGACCTTGAGCGCAAGGCGTGGCCTGAATAGAAAGGGGAGATTCCTGATTTTCTACACAAGCCGGTAACTACACTTGGAAGGTCCCAAGAATTTAGACTGGGAAGTTGGGTTGCTTCTAGTCACAATACAACTACAGTGGTATTTTTAGTGACTTGTTTATTTCTCCAAAATCCCCCTACAGAATAAATACCAGAAAACACTACTGGACCTCCACAGGTAAACAGAGAAGAGACAATTTCTAGTAAGGTCTAAGAAAATTTGCCTGAAACAGCTGTTCAGCTGGCACATCCAGCTGGCAGAATGATACAGCATAAGCTGTTGGTACTGATGTGGGTTAGTCTCACTTATGAATTATCTCAGATTGGTGCCAGTAAAAGATTTATCACACAGTGCTATGTCTTTTCCTCCTTCCAATCTGACCAAACACAGTGAAATCAAATCTAATCAGCAAATAACTTTAACCTCAGTAGGGTTTCTCATTAATTTGTGGTTTCTCATTTCCCACAACTCCATCACTGCATAAAACTTCCCTTTTTACAGACGGTTCACTGTTTACGTGATAAACATACTCCTTGCATTACCCTTCTGGACTTGAATAGCTCAAGCGTGAGAGCTTCAGTACATCCCACTTCCTTACCAGCCCCTTGAAAGCTCCTTGATGACAGTGCTTGGTGACCACAACAGGCAGTGAGTACTAATATTCCAGTACAGAGAAATTCCCCCCACCAAAGAAGCATAGCATTCAGTTTCTCCAGCTGTTCTTCTCATTCCTGGAAACCTGCTGGAAAAAGCCACTGTGGAAGTAAATGGCTATCTTGGCACAGAGGTATCACCCACATCTCAAAAGAACTGACAAAAGAGGATGGGTCTCTTGCCCTGAGACTGACATTGCTGGGATAGAAAAATGCTTTAAAGTGTGTGTGTTATCTGGAATCTCACCAAAGGGAAGGACATTCCTCTGAGGGTTTAACTGGGACAATTGACTCCCTTCGAGCTGCTGGCATAGAGGGTGTGCCTGCAAAAAAAGGCTTCGTGCCAGTGCTCACCCTTGCCTTGCTGTCTCTGATTTCCTGTGCCATTCTGGATACACAAAATGATGGTTTGCCTCTGATAGGCACAACCCTTCTCCGAGTGGCAGCCTGCATCCCAAAGCACAGCAAGGAACCCAATCTACTCATTTTTCCTACTGGCATAGGGATGTCAGCCAGTGTCAACAGAGGGTGGACATTTCTGTCTCTTTTTCTTTCCTTGCTAACTAGGTAAAGCATTTTAGGCAATAGTCTCAGAAATCAGACTTCAACATTTACCTGCTGTAAGATACATCACTTAGATGATTTTGTTAGCTGTGGAAAAATACACTCCACCAAGCCGGTTTTTCACTGACGACTTGCTAAAGATAAATGCTACTGAGGTATGTATGAGCACCAGGAATGGCTCTATCCCATCAGTCCTGCCTGTCCAATAAACCTCGTCAGATCATAGGCCTTTTAGTCATGTCCTTCCAAGTTTACTTCTGGGAATCAATTGACAAGAGCCATGAAACAAACATCAAAATCTACCAGCAACTTTGATTATACTTGTCATTTTACTCCATCACAGGATTTGCTGTCTACAAAATCAGGGGGTTTATACTGTATACACAATTTACCAAGTTAATTTTTATGTTCCTCCTTATTAATTAACTAAACAGTAAGAGCCAGGACCCAGTCTCAGATCCAGGGACACCATCTGTCACAACCTGGCTCAGTCCCATTGTGTAAGGTCACCAGTCTGCTGTGAGTGGGCTCAATCTATGGGGTCCCACCTGCTTCAAACCCAGACATTTCTGAGGCAAATTCCCTCCTCTTGCATTCCCTGGGGCCCCAGAGCTCCTACAACTCCTTTCCAGGGAGGTGAAACCCTGCAGGACAGTCAGTCCCGCCCCGTGCTGCCCCAGGCTCGTGCACACTTCTTGGAAACTGATCTGGGGCTTCAGGGGAGCATTTCCACACTTCCAGTGTATCCTCCCCACCAGGACAATATGATGTGAAAGCAGGGATCAAAGTTAAAGTAGAAGAATGTCTGAACCACAGACATGGTGCTCTCAAAAGGATTTAAAAATCACAGACTTCTGTAAAAGGGCAAAGTCCTGGCTTTGTCGCCCTTTCTTGTGAGTGTGAGGGCTGGGATGAGCCCATCCTTGTTTTCCATACACTCTCACACAAGACTTACATGTTCAACTGCTGTTGGCTGCAGTGTCCCTGCCAGGAACCCTTGGCCTTTTTGTCTTCACTCTTCTGAGTTAAAAAAGGAAAAGTCCCTTGCAAAGACCAGTACCTACAATATGATCAGCATACTTAGCCCCAGTTTCGCATCATGATGGCTTCTTACAGCTACTGCCAAGAAAGGCTACCAAGCATGTTTCTTATGCAGAGGCAACCCAGCAAGCTGCTAACAGGATGTTTAGATGTGTGTCCAGGAAGATACAAAATAGTCATTCTACCTTTCCCAAATGCACAGCGCTGTAGGAGAAGGATCGCTGTGAGGCACTGCCAGGAGGAGCAGTGTCATAGAGCACGGGGTCACGGAATATAAGGATCCTGCTTCCAAGCTGTACGACAATGTGCTCACAACCCAGTGATTAAAGATTGGCAGGGCAGAGCGCCAGCATTACAAAGCTGAAAGGAAGATCTCGCTTTGATTTGTCTATATTTGACAAAAGTTTCAGTCACAGGCTACAAATACTACAAGGGAGTGTGTACCGATTGCAGTCAGGGTACTTATTACTTTGTAAGATCAGCGTGTGGATCTTCATGCTGGTTTTGACATCATCTGATTTTTTGTATTTATTTCTGAAACCAGTTAACTGCCTGGAAGTGTTCTAGGCAAAAAACAATGAAATTATCAAGAGACTTGAAAGAATGTTCTGTGATGAGAAATTAAAAGCAAATGTCTCACCTACCTGGAGAAAAATAAATTCTTTAGAGAAAAGCAATTGCCTGCCTTTTAAGCTGTGCTGAATTTAAACATACATCTGAAATGCACATATTACATAAATGAGAATGATGGACATTATGAATACTGCACAATAAAAACTGTATTTTAATGAATTTTTTACTAGATCAAGAAAAATGCACAGCTTTTATGTGTAATCACCTAAACAGTCATTACGGATGTACATACATGTGTACTGGCACACGTGCATGTGTGTATTTTTAGTAACAGATTTGAAAAGTGAGAATACTAAATATGAAAAGGGACATTTAAGATGGATCAAGGAATAGCCAGGAATAGTGAAGAAAAACCTTCCTCAAAGTTAAGAAAATAAACATACTTTTAATCTGTGTTAAATTGACAGATTTCACAGAATATTCTGAGTTGGAATTGACTCACAAGTTTCTTCAAGTCCAACTCTTAAAGTGGATGCCAAGTATGGGAATTGAACCCCTGACCTCAGTGTTAATGTGAAATTAAAAATGGAAGATACAAATATAGCTAGAGAAGCTACAGCTCTCTAGCAGAAGCTATTGCTCTGCCTGCCTTTACATAAAAGCAAACAAAGGCATAAAATAGATTAAAAGTAATTAGGGACTTTAGATGCCTCCACTTTGGAATGACAAGTTTTACTCACTGTAACACTACCTAGAATGCTGCAAGTGACTTTCTTAGCTATTAAAAATAGGCCCTTTTCAGTGTCTCTAGTTCAGCACCCCAAGGACAGAGTTGGGAAAGTTAGACGAAGGACCAAATGTGTGAATTATCTAATTTCTATTGATATAAATGGCAGTAAAGTGCCTAAAGAAGGAATGATGTGCCTCTTTGCTACAACCCCATGTTTTAATGGATTCAACAGAAACTTAAAACTTGCGCCAAAGAGCTTACAGAAATTTTCAATCAAAATCTCTAACAGCCAATGAACAAATAAAAGCCTCTACTGTCATTCAGCATGACATTTATTTTTACATCACTATAACACTTTTAGACTTTCCAAAGGTGGCTTAAGCTATACAACATTTCTCTCATCTGCTATTTAGGGAAGAGCTGTGTGTGCAGTGTCATGTTTTAATTTAGGCAAGGTTTGGGAGTATGCTGACAGTCACAGTATGGTGGGGGAAGAGCTGAAGAGAAAATGTCATGTGGATCATTGCTTGATTTAGACAGGATTTGCTTTCAAGGCCAGAGTGAACTTGGATGAAAACATAGACTATTCTTCAGCAATCCACCATGGATTTATATATATGACTTGTTGGGAATTTTCCCCTCTGCTGTCAATCCAGAGGGCACTTGGACCACTTCTTTCTATACTCAAGAATACCAATTTTTTGCATTGCCTTCAAGGATGTAAGAAAAAAATCCCATAGGTTTTGAATGCTGAAATGAAGCAGAAACCTATTGCTGCTGGCTGGAATGCAAGTACATAGAGATGGCCCAAACAAAGCACAAGCCATACTTTTTTTTCCTTTATGACCTTACAATTTAAGAAACCTGGACAGTCTTGCAGGTCATTAGTTTGGCAATCTCTCTGTTTCAACAACAAAAGCAGAGGGAGATGTGACTCATTTCCCAACCACAACTACTTCTGACAGTTGAAGACAAATTACTGACCAATTTCTGGGCCAGCAAGATACTCGTCTATAAACTCTCATATGCCAGGCTTGTAGAGAAAAGATGAAGCCACCTCAGTCCTTGCACCACTCATGCTCTTTTCCCTCAAGATTTTCTGTCATAAAGTAAGGTGGAACAAATATCCAATTCTAAATTTATCAGCAATCAATAATTTTCTAGCAGCTAGGGGGAAAAAGGGAAAGCCTTTATATATAGAAACAGCCATTGCATTTGAATTTCCTCTTCTTTTTTCTTTTTTATTTTCAAGGCAGAAGCATGTTTCTTATTTATTTGAAAACATCCTGTTCAGATTTAAAATTTTCTGTGGTTAGTTGCTGTTCATTATTATCTGTTCTCAAACCAGTCAGGATGGGAACCATTTCTGATGGGCAACCAACAGGGAAAATAAAACAAATGAGGAGAGAAGAAGTATGGGGAATCCTTGCATGGTGTGGTTGATGTTATGATCTGTAGTTGAAATGGGATAGGATATGGAAGGTCTACCAGCACTTTTGAGAAAGTCAGATAAATAGCAAGACGTCTGCTGGGCAAATACAACCATGTGTCTTTTTCTGGACTGTTATTCATTACTGCACAGTTTAAAATGTGTGCATCATGAAATAATCTGCATAGCCTTATGGTCCAGCTGCTATAGATGATGTGCCTTGTGCCTTTCGTTGAATCAATCATCTAGATTTTTAATCATACATACATCATAACAGCAATTATTTTACTCCTCCTTTGGAAAGCATTTCTACATATGCATTTCAAGTGATCTTCAACATTTAGTTTAGCAAAATGTTCTTAATCCAACATCTAAAGTTTGTTTCTTAAAATTTGCAAAAAGCTCTTTGTAAATACTACCTAGAAACCTTTCCTAAGTTAGTGGAACCAACAGGATATGCAGAATATTCTGGTTTCTGCTTCAGTAATGGTCACTTTTTGGTCTTCAGAACATGTAGAGCCTCTTTAGCTTGGCGAGGCTCACCGTACATTGTAGAGCATTACTGAAGAAGAACACTGAAGGAGTTACATTGAATTGCCTTTTGGTTTTTGTACATATAAATCAACCCCAGATCATGAAACATAACCTATAATAACAATCACAAATATTTAATAAATTTCTAACTAATTTTAAAACCTGTTCAAATACTTTGTACCACCCACAAAAATATTTGTAATAAATTGCAAAGCAATAAAAATCACATAACACATAATTACTGGCAATATTGCATATTCCACTTTTTTTTTTTTTTTTTTAAGGAGAAGGAGCTGGGTAAAGAGAAGAAGAGGCTGGGTTTAAGGAAAAAAGGAAACTTTTCAATTGTATTTCCTGAGGTAATCATAATATGAACTTTTAAATAATAAATTTCAGGCAGTGCTAAATACAGACAAGGGCTTTTTCAAACAGTTCACCAGATCTGCTTCTGAATAGGTCATTATTGATCAGTTGTATTCTCTTAAAAGGGGATTTACAGTAAAAAAACCAAAACTTATTTCCATTGAAGTTAGTGGCAAACTCCCACTGACTTCAACAGAGGATTGACCTGGCAGACTTTCTAGAGCTAGGGATGGAAATATTAGGAAAAGTGGCAGGGTTTTTTTCTAATAAATCTGCAAGTATTCTTTCAATTCTATTTCCATAGCTTTCAGCACATTTTATCATTCTCCTAGTTTGCACACAGGAATGAGGCATAAATGTGTAAATGGCTTAAATACATGCAAACACTAAATGCATGTTCACATTTGCTCTAATGTAAGTTCCTGCTTTCTTATCTATTGCTTGTGGTGAATTTATAAGAGTTTTGTGTTAGTTTGTTTTAAAAGTTTATTGGCCACTGCAAAGCTATTCTGTTGTGATTCAAAAACAGAAGAGGAAGCAAGGAAGAGAGCAGCAAGAGAATGGAACACCTGCTTTCAGATGAAAATATCAACTTTTGTGCTTAAATCAAGGACTGAGCTGATTGGAATGTAATGTTTGCAAAGCACCAAAAGTGACTTAGAAGCATGAATCTTTGTTGGGTTTCCTTTGGCGTTTTTTGTGATGAAAATCCAGCAAGCCTAATTCCTACTGAAAGTTACAGGAACTTAGGAACTTGCACATCTCTTGGAAAAAGACTCAAAGTCTTTTGAATACATTACATATGAACATTCATACATTTGAAGTAAATTACCTATTCATTAAAAAAAAATCAGCTATAAGCTTTACTTATGATTCTGGTTAATTCCTTGTCAAAACTAGATTTATTCTTTAATAAATACCCTGATTATTATTAGTTACCAAACACACTACAAAGCACTAATTTCTTTTCAAGACTCTCAATTAATCTGATAAAAGGTACAATATAGGGGTGATTCAAAACACTGTGAGGATTTACACATGCTCTGTTAGAGATGGTGCCTTTGGAACTGGATACAATGGAATGAGAGCTGCAAGACAGGGCTCAGTGCTTCTGGAAATGTTCTCACTGTCTCTAACCTGGGTTCTGTTCTGCCCAGGATTTTCTGGTATTTAAGCAAACCAGAGTAAATCATGCTTAATTTTGTAAGTATATATAAGGTGTTTTATGTATCTAGATAGATAGATAGATAGATAGTAGATAGATATAAAAAAAAAATCACAAAAATTGGCCTACACACACACCCCCACACCCATACCCACAAATTTAAGATGTTTCTAAAGTATTGTCTTGCAAGGTCTTTTTGCTGGGCTGGTTCTCTTACAAATGGGATCTGAGAAGGAGCTGCTGGTACTGTGAGGAGTGGGTAAAAATGATTTGCAGGCCCAGTTCTGAATATGCTTCTTGCCTCTGAATTCACAAATGGCATTCAGCCCTTGGGATGTGGTGATATTACTGAGTGGAAGAGAAAAAGGCAGGAAGGAAGACAAGGTACTGAACCTTGTCATGAATGTACTTGCCCCTGGCAGATATCCGAGCATCTCTGTTGCTCTCAGAAAGACTTCCACTTACTTGCTTTGGAGAGTAAACTGACAGCTCATTTGAAGGGAAGCAAAGTCTCTTTACTCCTCTAAAAGTAGGATTAAAAAGCACTCAGAATGTGGAACTTTGCAGTTTCCTACCTCCTCTTTTTTCCCAACTTGGATATTTTCATCTTTAAACCAATGCTTTGAAAAATTCAGTTAAAAAAAAAAACCATGCAATTAGAAAAACATTTATTTCAATACTGCTGAAAGGCTTTTCCTGTCTCTAATTTAAAGTCCTGCAGGTGAAAAATGCAAGAAAAACAATTTGGGGCATTTCCACAGGCAGTCACAAGATCAAGTAAGACAAATTGTGGATGAAGGGAGGAACTGCCTGTGCCAACTGCAGCAGCTGAGTTTAAAAGTTACATTCTTCCACCGAGTACTTTTCCCATTGTTAACATGTGTACCAAGGCATTCGGGGATGATATGCATGCACTGCACACAGACAGTCACGAGATTAAGCAGAGCCACTCACATAATAAACTAGCCTCAGTGTTAATCACACAAACCTGGCATGCAAAGAAATTATAAGTACTGGCCTCAGCATAAGGGTTACATTCGTCTTCTAACAATAAAAATTATATGCATACATGGGACATTACTTATAGATCATTCTGGGATTACCAATGAGCAAGCAGCAGGTTGACAGTGTGGTGAAACAAAGAAAAAACCCTCTGCTGAATGGTATTAATAAAAACATGGAACCAAATTTTTAACAGACTGAGACAGAGGAAGCAAACTGGAATTTAGTGTACACTTGAGATGCAAGATTAATGCTCCCAGAGCAAAAATATTGAGTCCAAATGTCTAAGCTAGTGAAGGCATATTTAGACACCTAAACCAAAATGGCCAGATCTGCTGTGTCACTGAGCACCTGCCCTTCCCAGTGAAATCAGTGGGTTTAATGATATAGCTCTAGTAGCACAGGTTTGAAATTTGTGGATATGAAATGGAATAAGGAATGGGGAGAGCAAAACCTGCGTCAGCAGATGCACTAGTGTTTGCCATAATAGCGTCCTGCAGATGTTACAGAGACAAAAGCAATTTTCTACGATAGATGATATATTCAATATATATACAATTAAAGTAATGGGAAACAAAATGAGAAATGGGGTTACGCTCATCTGCTCTTTTGAAGATGTTTTTCCATAGAAAGAAGCAGCTGACTGCAACTGTCATTTAGTTACATCAAAACAACATAACATATGTGAGCGAGGGAATCCTGGCACATTAATTGGCAGGGTAGCTGGTAATGTGCTGTGTGCTGGACACTGTTGCCTGTCTTTCTCTCCACCTCCCACCTTCCCCCCTCACCGTACTTTTCACTTCTTAATAGGAAAAGTGAGCTCAAGAGAAGGCTTCCAGAACACAAATAAGAATGGTTCCCTGAATGGTAGATAGGTGGGATGTACACAACAGATTTTATACCACTGGGAATGGGAAGATGAGCAAGTCACTGCAGAGTAAGCCAGTATGTTGCACTGACAGCATACAAGCTGCTCTGTAGTAATAATCCTTATGCACCCTGCAGGACACTGCAATAAATGCAAAATGCTTCACCTCTCAAAGGACTTGGATGCCTAAACACACTTTATCTTCAGGGGTCTAACCTACACCGAAATCCATGGGAATCTGGCACGAGTGCTTTTGTAAACATTACTAGCTGTCCACCTGCAACTTTCTGTACGTGAATTCCTTTGAAAAACCTGACCTTGGAACGCAGGAAGGTAATGAACCATTTTCATACTTGTTTCATTTGATGCATGTAGCGCATGTAGGCCATTAGGAGAGCTATTAACTCACTTGCCACCGTGGGAGTTTCTGGTCCTTATGGCCTCTGCTACCGGGGGAAAAGCAGGCAGCTCCTGGGGCAGGTAAAAAAGATCAGCATTTGGAAACACGGCTCTTCTACATCCACCTGCATTAAGTCTTTCTGCCAAACTATGAGCCCTACTTTTCTCCTGGTCCAGTTACATCTCCCAAAGCGCAGGTGGACGGCTAATATAGTAGACTGGAATTTCCTCAAGTTCAGCCCTGAAATCAATATGCTCCAGTTGTACCTAAAGGGGCCAGATTTTCCAAGTTGAGCAACTCTGGCTGAGGTCAGGGGACTGCAAGTCCGTCCAACAGAAACTTTGGGATGTGAATCTCTGAGAGAGATTCATGGGTTCAACCCTCCTCCTTTCACAGTAGGACCACTGCTATGGGAACTGGGGACCCCTGATTCTCTATGGAATCTATCAGCTCTTTGCTAACGTTTCCTCTTGCTCTTTTTCCCATACAACAGCACTGGTGCTTGCCTTTAAGCCTTCCCTTTTCAGCAATGGGGAATACCTGGTGAAACTACGGACACACCAGCACAGATGAGATGACTGGCCCACATAGTTTTCAGGTAGTAGCTAAGGGAACTGTCGTAAACAAAATTACAAACTTTTGGGTCCTTGTTGAGGAATGACAAATCAGGAGAGCAGTTGGCACAGAACGATTCAGAAGTCTGAAATCAGTGTGTTTCCTACTGCAAATAGACTTTGCCATGATATTGTGCCTCAGCTCTGACATTGCCTTTTCAGATTAACACCCTGTGCTATGCAATATTAATAGAATAAAAATAGTGAAAGTTGCATCAATTAAAGGCTTCATAGGTATTAAAACAACTAACACTGGAAACTAACATTTCCAGTCTGACACAGAACCACAGGACATTGAAAGATGTGACCTTAAAATTTATTCATTACTTTTTATTTTTTGAGCATTATTAAATTGGTATTGGCTCTTATGCATTTAAGCTCCATTATTTACAGCACCAGTTTAAACCTTTAGATTAAACATGTGGAAACAGCAAAACCAACAAAAAATGGCTGTTGAGAAGGTACTAAACCCACTGAAATAACTGGCTTTGCAATGAGGATCCTTTAATTTCTCTTCTAAAAATATGAAGTAAGCCTGTACTGTACTACACATACCAAAAAAGATGATGCAAAGAAGTACTGCATAGATTATTTAAGCCTGAACCTTACTGCTAAATGCACCTCTGGTCACAAAATGCTTCATTTAATTTGATGGTTTCAGAAGCCTAAGTACAAGGAGATAGTAGCTGGTTAAGGGCATTTTAGCCTTTCTAGTTACCAGAGGAATTTTCTCTCTAAGCATTTTGGCACAGATAAGGAAAAAACACTCCTATCTCCCATCTCTTAAGCCTGCACTTTCGCCACACATCCAGTCCCGCCCTATCTATGTGAAAGCTGGAAGACCACAGTGTCTGGCAAAATATTTAATGATAATAATACTAAAACATTTCCCACTGACTGAGGGAACTACAGAAGTAACATATAGTGTGTGTAGGCCTCTGTCCAGGAATAATAAACTATAGGTTTCAGACTGATGGTGAAAAAGAACTCAGATAGCAGTGAAACAAATACATTTATCCTTATAAGACTGAAAGATAGCTGTACTGGGCCAAATATTAAGTGATAATTACTAAGGATAAGCAAACCCTGTGGAGCCAGGGGTTTTGTAAGCAGCTCAGGCTTTTAATGTGTTTTGGAGTTAGAGTTTTATAAAATCCTAGGCTTAAGGAAAAAAAATTTGGAGAGGGTTGGAAAACTCATAACTTTCCTTTTTCTGTTCCTACTCCACTTCTTCTGTTGGAATAACAGTAATGGTCACGTAGGTCCGACAAGAAGAGTAAAAATATGGGTGTTCACCTCCACCCTCGATATCCTGGACACCTTGCAGGACGCTGAGGCTGATACACTGCCTCTTGAACACCGAAGCAGATCAGAGTGAGTATTCTTCCCTCAACTGAGAGTGGAGAATAACCAGAAAACCTCAAGCCTCTCAGGTTTTTTGCATCCATTATGATAGTTGGTATTTCTTTCTCAAGATCTCTCTCACCTTCTGCAACTGGCTTATTACCTAGGAATCTTTTAATTCTTTTAGAAAAAAGACAGAAAGGATAAAGAAATTAAACAAAAATCTACATGTCATGTCTTCTGAAAGGAGCTGTCCTGAGTCATGTCTTCTCCACTCAAGAGGTTTGCAATGGTGATTGTACAACAAATCTGCATAAAATTATGGTGCTACCTATAAGCACATCAGAAAAACAATCTCTGAGCCCTTGCTTGGCTTTCTGAGCCCCATGCAGAAAAAGAAAAACACAAGAGCAGAAGCGCAGAAGTTGTGCTGGCAGCAGCAGCAGCAGCTGGGAGCAGGGAGTTACTGCTATATGGAGATATCCAGCTGTCTAAGCAGACAGCTCCACCATGCCAGCTGCTTTGCCCTCACCCACTGTTACCTAGCTTCACCTCTCCTCATTTGAGGCCACACCTGCAAACCTCACTGCTGTTACTGCAGCTTCATTGCACAGTGGCAAGATCTTAACTGAGGGGCGAAATGATGAGTAGAGCTATTGCAAAAATGCACATTTTTAAGAGGTAATTTGGACAGCTGCAAAAAATAAGTCATGTAAATTGTCACATGGGGAGATACACAGGCCTTTATCCTTCCAAAATCTCTTGTCTTCATTTGCTGTGGAAAAAAAAAAAAGGCAGCCTAGTTCCGCAAGGTTTTTATTTGTCTGTTCAGAGAGAAAAAAATGAAAGAAACTCAGGCTTGCTGTGCTACATAGAAGACTTTGCCACCCAGTCTGAAATTCAGCTGCAGCAAAGGCACAAAGAAAAGGTGTCAGAAGACAGCAAAACTCAAGGTATATATACCACCATAAGCAAATGCAGACTGGCTTTGCTCTGAAGCAAGCAAGCCCCTACTTTTGAAGGAGACTGGTTTCTCAAAGAGCCTAACAAGAAAGTCTCATACTATTGGCATGGCCAGAAACACTTTGCTCAGAGCTGCAACTGAGTATTTTGGCATTTGTACTCCTTTCAGCTGTAAACATCCTCCATTACACTGCATGCAGTTTATATTCCTGGGCAGCAGTGGCTGCAGTGGCAGCAGCAACAGCAGCCAGGACTTGGGACTTAATATTTTACTCCACTTCCCGTATTTTCACTGGCCTTGCTCTGCTCCACTATCCAAAAACGAAATGACTAGGAGTTAGTGACTCCTGAAAACAGACCTCTCAAAGCAGATGAATGTAGCAACTTTCTTGTTATGGAGAGGACAAGCTGCCATTACTTCTTCCATTCAGAAATGAAGAAACATGAAGACTATGCTTTAAGTCCACAGAAGAATTGCTTCCTGAGAGAATGAGAAGAATGGGAGAGCTTTGCAGAAGTTGTTGGGTGCAATTGTAAGAAGTGGGATCCACTGATAATATGGCATCTTATCCCTCTTCATAACCCAGCCAGAGAGAAGAGTGTTTGGCCACTGCTAGGAATTCATACATTGTTAATTCAGGACTTCCTTCTCTCACAGCAGCCCAAATTGGCATTTTGCCTCCTTTAAAGGGAAAACAAATCTAATCCTTTTGGAGTTCTGTTCCTCATTTCAAAAGTGTGTGAGTGGGTTTGAAATGAAACAAAATATGTCCACCTCTTCTTAGTAATGCCACATTACTGGAGGTGATTGAAGGAAGGAGTGATTGGAGGACACATTACATGAACTCTGCACAGACTGCATGAAAAAAACCTCTCTCTGTAAAAAAATGCAGCTCAGGGACCAATGAATTGAGCATAGTCCCCTGAAATACCAGGCCAAGTTCCTCACTATAGTATTGCTGTTTTCTAAGGAACTGAAAGATGCATTTATCAGAGAGTATATGTTGGACTCTGCCAGTCTGAATTTTACTTAAACTTTTACAAATTGGGTGTAGTGGTGTTTGAATCAATGATCTCATGTCAGCAGAAATGAAATACTAGTTAGAACTAGATTCTAGAAGTACACCCTCCACCACTCTTTTTTGTTTTCTTTTCCTCTTGCCCTTCCCCACTATCGTGGGCTGAATCAGAGAATTCAGATAAATGGTATCTCGTCACTGAAAAAAATAGCTGAAAATGTCTTCTGCTGAGCTGAATTAGCCATGGGAAAATAGCCATGAAAACCAAATAACAATCAGAGAATTTGGAAGCAAAATTCTTCTAACTGAGGTCTTAACATAATTTGAAAAGGGTGCAAATCATACCAATATCTGTGTAAATTGCTTGAATCTTCCTTTAGAGATGCAGCAATGTAGATAGAGTGTGAGCTAGAGAATAAAGTCTGGAGGAGGCACCAGTCTGTTTGTATTATGTAGTCATAGCTGGAGTTGACTTGCAGCATCTGTGAACAGGCTTCTCCTAATAAAGAGCCTCTCTAATACAAGGATAATGAAATCTTGCCATTTTATTAGCTAGGATAGAAGTGATGGGGGAGTGATGCTCACACTGGAGAAAGGTGCATGTTTTAGAAGAGAACAAGGCAGCATTTCTGAAGAGAAGCAATATGACTCACTCCACAGGAAAGCTGGACTTCTAGACAAATAGAATTGCATAATCATTAAAGCAGTACAAAGGAAAAATGGATCCAGAATACTGAAATGACTGAAAGAATTAATAAGGCAAAGATTTGTCTCTTTCTCATATCCCGTGCTTTGGCTGGGAAATAGAGGAATAATAATTGTCATGATTTTAGGCAGAAGGATACTGGGGATAGGTATTGGGTTTGGGATGAAGGCTGGGAAAGTATTTTACCTGGAATTAAGAAGAGTGTAAGTTAGATATGTGAGTTACACAATGGAGAGTTCTGGTATCCACATGTAACTCTGGAGATAAAAAATATTCTTTAATCAGAAACAGCCTTATTGGTGAGACATGTGATTTCAGTTTGCAGGACAAAATATCAAGAGAATTATCTTCAACCCTGGGGAAATGCATGCACATGTGAATAGCACAGGAGCTGTCCAAGGGAAAAATCAGAGCAGTGACAGACATTAGTGTGCAGAACAAGCACATAGATCCAAGATAAAGAAGCCAATGACTCAGGACATAGCCAGACTGAAAATCATGGCTCGGCATACATACTGTGGGAAGAATATGAAAGGCAGAAATTAACATTCTCAGCCACTGAATACAAGTGTAGGGTGTAGCAAATCTTTCCCAGCATACAGACAGCTGAGAAGGAAGAACAGTCTTCAGCAGATAAAGAGATTGTAAGGGCACTGGAAGTGGTGGGACTTAAGGAAAGATTGGGAAAACTAGCATTAAGGTTGGTGACAGCATTAAGATTTGTAAGAGGGCTCAGTTTCATTGCCAGATCCTGCAAGACTCACAGAGCTAGTGGAAAGCTTGGGAGATAATGGGTCGAAAAGCTACAGTACAGCTTCAGGAGAGTGTCAGAGATGTGAAAAGTAGAGATGCAAAAGAGTGTCATTATTGCTACATCCTTCAAGACTTGCAGGAACAGAGCAAGGAAGGGTGAAAGATGAAGATTATTGCTGAGGCCTTTTAGTTTTGGCTACAAGTACAGTATTGGCTTAAACTTCAAAATGACAGTGTCTGACAAGCTGTGCTCAATCCTTTATTGCATGTCTTTCAAAGAAAAGTGAATTGTAGTTAGTGTCCCAGGTTCAAGGGACACATTAAACTCGGGATTAGGATCTGGGACTGGCCAGTTTGATTTGCTCCTTTATGAGCTCAGCTTGGTAAGGAAATTTATTTGATACAAGTGAAAGCAGTTTGCAACTATGGCTGGATCTTTGGCTGTTTCAGATCAGTGATCACAGTTGATAAAGATGTGTGGAGCTTGGATTTAGGAACATGAATTCACCTTAGAAGATCAAACCAACAGTCCTCATGGCTTTGCTAATGGTCATAGGGAGATGCCTAGAGAATAAAACAGAGTAAGCCTAATAATATTTAGCCATGAATTTCATTTTCATGGCCTCACTTCATCTTGAGTACATGTAAACAGTATCCACAGGTCATCCAGCAAAGGATTATGTGCCTTAGTTATCCAATGTAAAAAGAACCAACTCCATTGGCATTCTGAAATATGCCTCTTTCTGATTTCATTTGATTACCCTAGGTTTGTGTTGAATGAGACAGTGAACAAATGATCACTATTGATCCTTTCCATTCTGCCAAAGATTTTATAAATCCTTATCATACTGTCCCTATACTTTCTCCTTTCCAGAACAGAAATGCCTAACTTACTTATGATTGGGCCTTGTATGGTCCAGTTCTTTTACATTTTTATTTATAAGCCAATACTCAGTATCAAATTAGGTAAGAGCTCTTTAGCTTTCCAAAAAGAAAGTAAGAGTTAGGTTGAGTCTGCTTTAGAATAAGAGGATAACGTATTATTGCAGCCTCTAGGCACCCCTCATGTCACCCTGAGACCTGAGGTACAGAGACAAAGAAAACCCTTGGCCATGACGACCTCTATACTTGTGAACTTCGCAGACCTAAATCTCAAAGGGAGATCACTCCAGGGAGTGCCCAATGAGTTTCCACACTTCCTGCTGCCAGGGGACAAGGGAAATAGAGGTGTGTTTGGGCATCTTATAGCAAAGGACAATAACAAGAACAAGATGGTGTGCTCTGGAGAAGGAATTAATTTGTTACTGCCTGAAAAAATGGTCTCCCATGACAACAGAACTCCTAGGAACTACCTAGGAAGGATATCTTTACTCCCTACTCTATGCTCAAGAACAGCTGCAGCAGCCAGTTACATGTTTCTCCCTATAAAAATCAGTCCTGGCAGGAATTTCTACTTAGCCAGACATGTGCCTATGGGTTGCTTTAGTAAACTTTATTTCCTTCCCCTGGCTGCTCTCCTGCTGCTTTGCCCAAGCACTTGTGGGGATGCCTAGGGACAACAAGACAAAGAGTAGTAGCATAGCCAGTGTGTTTCTGGCAAGAGTTGGGATTAGGAAGCAAAGATCTGCTTTCTTTCTTGAATCTTGGATTTTCAAAAACCCAGATGAAGGATACAGCTTAAAAATGTGAGTTTGCCATGTAAAATACAATACACTTGCATTGTAAAGTGTCTTGGATTACTGCCTTCAGGCTAGGGTTTGGGTCAGCTGAAGGGTTGCAATTTAGTACAAGGAAAACTAGAATGAAACACAAGCCTCAATCTTTCAGGTGCTGGTAAAGAAAGATAAAGAAAACAGTCATTACGGTGCAGAAAGGATATGTGATTGAGTTTTTCTGACTAGCCTCTGACTGAGCTCAGCATGAATACTATAGTTAGGAACACTCTTAAAGAAAAGAGAACCGATAGAGCTAGTTCTTAATATTAAACCTTGGATTTTCAAATAACTTCTTTTGGGTAGTAAGCATCTCTTTCATGTGCTTAGGATTTGTAGGACAAGAAAAGAAGAAATATAAATTGAGATTCATTTCTCAGTCTTGCAAGTCTTGCTCTGATAAAGATGGAGTGATGCAGTTAGCAAGAATTAGTTCACAACTAACTCATTTTTCTCTAATGCTTTGTGATTTCTGTTTCAGGACATACAATTAGGTATATTGATAGAATTTCTTTCAGAAAGAAGGGAAAATATTACTCAAGAATCTTACAAGTTGTGTCAGAGTCATGTGTTCATTTAACAGAAATTATGTAAATTTTCTTTCTGCAAGGAGGCAAACCCTTTCAAGGTTGAAGCTGAGGAAAAGAAAGCCTCTAAATATTTTTACGCTCCTTCCCTGAAAATCATAACAAGTAAGATGAAGGACACAACTAGGAGAAAAAAAAAGTAATTAGCAATTCCAGCACTGCAAGAAGCTGTCTTTTGGAGCAGAAGTAAGGTGGGGAAGAAGTCTAGAATTTCAGGGACTTTCTTCTGGGAAATAGCCAACAGGATCAACATGAGGTAAGCAGCCTCCAGGTCAAATAGTTTATGATTAATTTTATGGTTCACATGAGTTGCAGATTGTCTGTTTTAATCTAGTCCCATCTGATGAGGCATAAAAAATTTGTCATAACTTCTTTCCCCCTACTAACTTCATGCAACATCTTACTCTCTTAGTGGCTGTAAGATTCATGAACAAATCTAGCTTCACAGTTTTCACTGCCTAAACCCCACCCTAAAGGAGAGGCCTAAAGCCCATGGCAAGAATCACACTCATCACAGAATCACAGGGTGAGGTTGGAAGGAACCACAGTGGGTCATCTAGTCCAAACTTCCTGCTCAAGTAGAGTCATCATCCTAGAGCACATTGTACAGAATTGTGTCCAGATGGTTCTTGAATATCTCCAGTGAGGAGGACTCCACAACCTCTCTGGGCAATCTGTTCCAAACTATCCTTTACTGCACAGTAAAGAAGTTCTCCCTCATGTTCAGGTGGAATTTCCTGTGCATCAGTTTCTACCCATTGCCTCTTGTCCTATTGCTTGGCACTACCAAGAGGACCCTGAATCCATCCTCTTGACGCCCCCACTTCAGGTACTGATAGACATTGATGAAGTTCCCTCTCAGTCATCTTTTCTTGAGGCTGAACAGGCCCAGCTCCCTCAGCCTTTCCTTGTAAGACAGATGCTCCAGTCCCTTAATATTCATACCCCTCTGCTGGATTCACTACAGGAGCTCCATGTCTCTCTTGTGCTGAAGAGCCCAGAACTGGACACAGCACTCCAGATGTGGCCTCTCCTGGGCTGAGTAGAGGGGCAAGATAACCTGCTGACCTGCTGGCAATGCTCTTCTAAATGCACCCGAGGAGACCATTGGCTGCCTTGGCCACAGAGGCTCACTGCAGGGTCATGGACAGCTTATTGTCCACCAGGACCCAAAGGTCCTTCTCTGCAGAGATGCTTTCCAGCAGTTTGGCCCCCAGCCTGTACTGGTGCAGGGGGTTATTCTTCCCCAGGCACAGGACCCTGCATTGTCCTTTGATGAACTTGATTAGGTTTCCCTGCCATCTCTTCAGCTTGTCCAGGTCTTGATGAATGTCAGCACAGCTCTCTGTGGTATCAGCTACTCGTCCCAGTTTGGGGTCATCATTAAATCTGCTGAGGAGGTCTCTGCCCCTTCATCCAACTCACTGATGAACAAGTTAAACAATAGTGGACAAAAGGGGATTCAGTACTGAAGAGGATACAGAGGATGGCAAAATATTTTTTAAGTAAACCCAATATATAAAATGTCTATTTTTCTCTGGAGCTGTTCCCAGCATAGTATGTGTGATTCAATTAACAGCAGGCTTCCTGTGACTGAGAACAAGCTGCACCTGCAGTGTCATCCATGATCACCCAAGGCCAGCACTGTGGCAGACCAAGAAGTGCCCATTCCTCTGTTGCCAGCTGAAGTCAGCTGATTAGCTTGATCAGAGTGTCACTGATACACAAATTCATTTTTGCAAGGACTCCCTGGAGCTGTGCTCCCCCTCAGGAAAGAGAGGCTCAAAACATCCCACACCCATAGACTTTTCCTCCAAAAAAAGTCAAGACTTCATGCACCTTTCCCTTATTTTCTCAATTCCCAGCTTCCAAGGTCTCAGGGTCTCAGCTAAGCCAAAGTGTGCTTTGATGGCAGTTCCTTCCTTGGTTGCTATTCTTCAAACTGGAAGGGAAATAAAGCCTGATAATGAGAACCTGAACATAGCCGAAGAGCTTTCACTGCCTCCTCAGGGCCAGAGGTCCACCTGCAAGCCTTCCAGCACATGAGGTTTTAATCTCCCCTCTATGGAGACTGGTATTTATCTTCATGTTTTATGAGGAGGAAAAAAATTATATATTATGGAACTTACTTTTTTCCATTTGTTTGGTATTGAACCTGACAGGTAGCAAAGCATTCTGTTAATTCTGAGCAAGTAAAATTCCTCTGTAAAGTTTAGCTACAGATTTTCTCACTTTCTGCAGTTACATGTAAACCTAAACTGAATTCTAGCATTCAGGAAAACTTATATTCAAACCCAAATGCGGTGTCCTTTCCCCTTGCCAGCATAGGGAAACTGCTGAGTTAGATTCAGCATTGAGAGTAGCACAGAGTATTTTACGTTGCTATTATCTAGCAGGTCCTACTACAGGATGGAAGATTTGCCATGCTCAAAGATCAAATAGTAGAGAAAGCACCAGAAGAGTCTTTACTTGTTCTTGGCCTCTATACTAACATTAAAACAAAAGTAGCATTTGGAATAGGGAAAGTTTCCAAGCAGGAGACACTATGAGAAAATCTTTTTATTATTATTTTGCAAGTCCTCCAGACAAAAGATGGTGGAAGCTTAGTGTGAGCATGTAGTTCAGTATCCTCAGTCACTTGGAAATAGTGTAGATTAGGCCTAGGGTTTTGAAGACAAACTGTTTTTCTGTACACTGAAAGGCTGAAAAAGATTTTTTCTATGTAGGTACTAGAATAAGGACAATGTCAACATTGCACTATTTAAGATTAGATTTTTCAGGCCAATACTTGCAGATCTAAAGAATAAGGCAACATCTGCCCAGGCTGCCTCTACATCTTTTCTTTCTTTCCAGCCCTCAATGATTCTTGCTCCAGATCTTTTCTTCACCTCACTGAAGAGGAAATTATTTGGTTGTAAAGCTAATTCATAAGTTCCCCATTTTCTACAGCCAGATCTACTCCTAACTGTAACCTAACAACTTATCACAGCCACTAAGCTGTGACTAAGTATTCCTGCCAGCTAGTTTCAGTTGCACTTCTAACCTTAATAACATCAGAAATTATCCTTACTCATTCAGACTTGCTATCCATGGGCTAGCATGGAAATTTACAGCAGGTAACTGTAAGTCATTATTTTTCACTTTCTGATGTCATCTACATCAAGTCTAACCAATGATATCTCTTAATTGTACCACAGACTAAAGAAACTTTGTTAGTTCAGGACTAGATATTGGGGTTTGGGCTGCATTAAAAGTTGGGGTTCAGATTACTTTTGGGACGGCAAGGACTAGAGAGGTAGTTTTATTGTTGGATACTGCATGACTAACAGAGACAAATGGCTTGTGATTAATTCTCTTGCTTTTAGGGGTCTCTGGACTATTAACTCTAATTTTAAGATTAGGGTTCAGAAGATCTGGGTCATCAGAGCTAGATTTATTGCTGGATTCTGCAAAGCCCAGAGGGGTAGACTGATGGCTTGAACAAAAATGAGCAAATGATTTGTGGTTTGGGGCAGTTAGGCATGAGTAGGCCATGGGAATAATGTAGCAAACAGTTTGCACAGATGCCAATTTTGGCCTCAGCAAAGATTTGGATTGGTAGCAAGCAAACAATAAGTTAAAGTGTTTTACATTTATTTAACCTATCAGCAAAAAAGGTTTCTATGAATGTATTAGATTAACAAACTTATCAGGCTTACTTCCAGTTTGTTGGAAATACAGCACTGTTAAGTAAGTAATATAAGACAATTAATTTACCAGTTCACTAATTCTTATTCAGTGCAAATTATCAAGAAGAAAATACTACAGCCATATAAACAAGAGTATTTTAGAATGCAAAGCTCAGTGTCACTGACAGGCCAACCCACTAACAGCAGGTCAGCACAAACCATGCAACTAAATCAGACATTTTTTCTCAATTTGAGACAAGAACAATTACCTTGTTCAATATTCTCCAGCATAGAAAGCCACATTTCAAGAAGACACAAAACCTGCTGAAGCCAGAAATTACTCTCCCTGTGCAGCTCAAAATCTAACCATGATAAAGTCACTAACAATAGTTCTATGAATGACATTAACCATTATAGACAAAACCCAGTACAAAATTAATCAGTGCTCTAGTAATCAAGAAAAAGCCTTCAAAAGAAGGTGTAAGGGTGCTTCACAGTTGAATCCTGAAAAGATTTGCACTACCCCAGTAAGGCAGGGGGTTACTTGCAAAATTGATTTGGGCAAAAGGGCTCAGTGTCCTTGTTGTCAGTGTTGGCTTGAGCTGATGAACATACTGCCCCATCACTTGGCTATTTGCCATCATATTTGCCATTTATCTTTAGTCTCAATTTTATTGTCACAAATGTAGCTACCCAAATTTTCTGACAAGAACTAAACCTGTCACTAACTAGAGAGACTGAGGAACATCAAGCATGTTGTTCACCACAATCCTGTTGCAGTAGCCAAAGGTAACAAAAACAGGATATTCAGTGAATTACAAGATAACAGTCACACCCAATTCCCAAGGAAGTACCAGGAGTTTAATGTATCTGAATGCAGACAAGAGGAAGCCAGACACCTTCTGATCTCTGAGAGATACTGGTCAGACCTGAGAAAGAGAGAGAAAAAAGCCATGTCTAGACCAGGAGATGAAAGGGGAAATCCATGCATGCCCTTTGGTTTTCTGGCTCTTGCTTCCTCTAAGCTCTGCCTTAGACAATCAACATACAAAGATACCAGGTCCCAAATGGACCTAGAAAAAGAGTAAGAATATCCTGAAGTGCCTTCGTCTGTGGGGCAGAGAAGGCAGCATCTTTGAGATGGGGGTATCTCATCTGTATGGCTTCAGGACAATTGCAAGGAAAGGGGCAATTGAAAATTTTCTTTTTTTCCTGCAGTTTTTCTTCCTTCCTGAAAGCTTCCTCTCCTTCCCTGACAGGCACTTGAAATTAGGGCATTCAGTCTGTTTCAGTGGTGGCATGGGGATAAGAAACTGACAGGACCAAAGGTTATGGGTAGGCTGAAGGTCTGTCTTGTGCACGCAGATACCAGCCTCCTCCTTCCCGTGCCTGCTCTTCCCTGCACAACGGTAAGTTGAGTGGGGCTGTGGGTATAAGCTCTGACTCTTGGGTTGACAGCATGGTTAGGTCTAAATTTCCTCTTTTGGAATGTTTTCAAAGATACTCAGCTCAAAAAAAGGCTGCTTTGGGAAATAGCTATGATGTCTATGCCAGAGGATTTAGCATAGGTAGGAGACATGAGGGTGGGAGACAGTGAGGAAGAGATACCCTATGACTTTGGGAATAGAAATACAGATAAATAGGTAGGAAGTGATAGCAGGAGCTGTCAAGCAGCCAGGTTAGGGAGGTGGGGGAGAAGTAAACTGGACAGGCTCTGATCAGCTGGCATTTGAAAGTTATACAGCAGAAGATACTTTTTAGAGCTGTGTTTGTTATTCTTGAGATGGGGTGAAAGGGTCTGCAGAAGACCAGAGAGGCTGTATGCATACTGACAATGAAATGGGAGTGGCAGAAATTAGTACAGGAGGAACAGGGACAATGTTACATACCTTGAAGAAATCTGCAAAGCTGCCAGCTCAGAGCATTGGTCTGAGCACTGGACAGAGCCACATTAAAGGCTCAAAACCAAAACACCATCTGAATGAGCTCCTTGGAATTAAAGGATGCTATAAGTTCACCTTTCAGTTCTAGCTGGATATGAAATCCCAGTACAAATTGCCACAGGGGGAAGTACTGTCCGCTATGCCTAAATAGTTAGTAAATCTGGTAAACATACAGCGCAGGATACCAAGGCTGACAGAAGCTGTGGACTAGCTTCCATCTAAGGAATGACTAAATACAGTAAGACCCTTTAGCCTAAGAGACGTTATGATAGATGTCTGTAAAATCACAAGTGGCATAAGCATGGTAAATAGGAAACAACTACACACTGCTTCTGGTATACAAGCCAGAGGGCACCAAATGAAAAGCAGGAAGCCTTTTTCAAACAAATAAAAAGGTAGCTTTTAACTTGCTTAACTCACAGTAAAGCTAGCTAACTCTTTGCCACAGGATGTTGGGGGATACCACAAGTTAACTTTCATTTAAAAATCCATGAGCGAATTCACAGAAGAAAAATCCATCTGAGCTATTAAAAACAAAGGCCCCATCTCTGGCTCAGGAATTACCCAAGCCACAAATTCCTGGAACCTAAAGAGCATTTTGAGGAAGTCTCACTACGTCTCCCTCTTCCCACAGACTTTTTCATACATCTGGTCTTGACCATCCTCAGAAATGAAATATTGAGTTAGGGATACCTTCAAGCTCAACCAGCCCATTTTTTTGTAGACAAAGTGCAAGAGGTAGAGAAAAACAAGAATATTGCTATGGGATAAAAGCAGAAAGTCCACGTGTTACAATAAATGGAACCAAGCCCGGTATTTGGAAATGCAGAGCTTTAGCCATCACTGGAAATAAGATATGCCAGTACATGCAAACAACCATGAAAACACCACCAAACAATAAAGGGAGCTCAGATAGGATGGAAACAGGTCATTCACTAGAAGCAGTAATTCAACCACATAGTGGGAGTTTCATTTCAAAACCAATATATTTGAACATCTGTGAGACTTATGACGCTGTAATGGGCTGGCAAGACAAGACTCCTTGTCTCTTCTGTGACTTATGCGCTTGTAATGTCTGGCCTCAGAAAATCAGTAAGTACTGGCACAAAGAACATGGCAACAATAAACGTATTTAAAAGGGAACATGTAGCAACCTGCATGGAGTTCAGAGGGAGGAATCCAGGATGCTGCCGGTCAGAGGGAGAGAAAGCAGCAGGAAAGCCAGTAGGCACTGGAGGGATGCTAGTTACAGCTGTGGTACAGTCTTTATGCTCATCTCTCTTCTGACAGAAGCTTTTCAGTAGACTTCTGATGCTCAAAAAGCTCATCCCAGTTCCTAGGCTAATACCAACACATGTACTTTTTATCAGTGAATTCTTTTGCCCTTAATTTTCTTTAGCTTAGAGAACATTTCCTTGAAATCCAGTATTGTCTTTCTCATTTCCCACTGTCCCCATACTTTCAAACCAGTTCCACCTCTTCACATATATTTATAGAGATTAACAATTTCCTGCCTCTGTCCTATTTTTCTACCAGAAAAAGCAGGCAAAGCTGTTTTTATTTTCTCCCATAAGACAGACAAAACTTCTAGTTTAAATTAATTGTTCTTTACCATGAAGAACTGTACATGGTATACCCTTCTTGGATCTCACCCATGACTTGTAAAATAGTTTTAATTCTTCTTCATCTTTACTGAAGTTATCTCTGACATAGTTTAAGGGTTTAATTCCTTCAATGACATGAACATTTTTTGTCACCATGCCACCCAAATCCCCAGGCCTTTTTCTTCCTCACACACAGGGAAATTGATGAGTTCTCAGCCTAGAGCAGACATTTCTGGCTTTAGCTCTTTACGTGCATGATCTCACAAACAGTCCAGTCCTGAGTGTCATACAATTATTTGCATAAGACACTTGATCTCTCCTTTTTTTTGACCATGCTTTCCATCAAGCCAAGAGCAGATTTTATTAGCATACAATTAATTCTGAGCCAGCACCATTAATGAAAATATTCAAATAACTAAGGACCAAAATCATCTTCGCAAATATTTATGTGTGTTCTCTTGCCAGCAGTCTTTCACCTATGAGTACCAGTCATTCCTCTGTATGTCTTTACCACCTTCTTAAACCCTGTCTGTTTCTTCTTAATCCATACATAATGTAGGAGAAAATTTCAGTGAAATATACAAAATATCAAACACAGATATAAAGTTATCCTGGCATGATACACCCTGGATGCAATTTAGTTCTTTCCCCCATGATTTCTGATTGTGCATATCTTTCAAATATAGACTAAAATGCTGCATATTGAAGAGGTTAGCCTAGAAGGCATATAAATTCTCCAAATCAGATTTCCTTTTTTCAGTAGCACTAATTTATTTTATTAGAAATATTAAATATAATTTTATAGTAGTGTATAATTTACTCTTGTTGGTTACCTGGTACTTGTCTTTTTATGAATTATTAAATTACTTTGCATGTGACCTGTAATTTCATGTTCCAGCATTCAGAAACAGAGATTATCCACTTTCCTCACTTGATTGTAGCGAGGATTTTGAATTTTGCTTCATGTCATTTTGGTTTCTCCAGGTCCTCCTCCCTGCCTGTCAACCTGCACACCATCACCCATATTTGAAAACTGAGGTATTAACTCACTTTTTTTTGGTTATATTGTGAGAATCAAATCCCTGTCAAATCCTTAGTTTATAGAGCATTTCAGTTTCATCTCTTTTCTTCTCTTGTTCTCTTTTTATTTCCATAGTCAAAGAACTTCTTGCTGCTTGCTTTAATTTTCTTTTCAAGTTTCAACTCTCTCTGATTCCTGGCAGTTCTCACTTTCTCTGAATACTTCCTGACATCGAAGACATAGCTTTCTTTGCTGGTCGAGTCTTTTTTCCATCCCTTGTAAGCTCCCTGCTTAGTCTTAATATCCCTTTAAAAATGGTTATTCATTCAGTTGGAGCTGGGGCCCTCTAGGTAAGACTTTTCCACCCACTTTGTTGGGATCCAAATTACAGAAAGTTTTTTACTTTTGACTTGAGAAATTCCAAACTTCCCCCACATTTAAATCCCTGTATTTTTCATGCCAGTTGACTTCACTATCCAGTTCACTTAAAATTTGTCATATGGATATTTCTTAGTATATAATGTTACATAATCCTTAAAAATACAAGTACCACTAACTTCAGTTGCAGCTGTGAATGCTCAGCACTTTTGCAAACCGGACCCTAGAGTCTCCTGTCAGGACCCCAGAAATGAGGAAAACACAATTAGTGACCACCTGTGGAAAAGTGTGATGCCTGGCAAAGCACAGGGATTGAATGGTAACGGGAAAGGGAGAGAATCCAGCTTTGTGAGCCAGCATTCAATTAGTGCAGCCATATGACTTGTTCTTTTTCTTCCTACAGCCACCTTACATCACTGTTCATCTCACAGGTTTTTGTGAAGAAATGAAGAAAGAGTACTAAAGACATTATCTTGCCCCAGTACTCATTCCTGATTCACACCCAAAACTGGTCAGTGTGTAAATGGCCTCTGGAGAAAAAATACCCAACATGACAAACAAAAAATACCCAGTGTGCTTGCAATTAAAGATGGTATCAGAGAGCAAATTTATGGGAATGGGCAGGGAAACAAAATCATGATTACAAAGTTCAGAGTGCTTTGGAAATTAAAAAAATTCCAGATGCTTAAATGAAATTTTAATAGTACTATCAATTTTTCTTTGCTTATTTTTATGTTTTTTGAAAGCAAAGTGAAAAAACAGAAGTTCCATCATGAAACTACTTGTAAGCACTGCACTGTCAACTGTATGAATTTTCCACACAGGTCTAGGCAATTTAATTTAATGGAGTAGTTTATAGCAATAGGTTGTTGACCTCTTTATTGGCAGCACTGAAGTGGGATGAGACACACTCTGCTAGCATTTAAACAGACTTTTGCTGACATCAGAGAAACTGGGAGCGAACCTAAATATCACATGTACTGTTTCATGTTCCTCAACTATTTGTCTATGCCATGTCAGCATTACCCCTCCTGTCTCACTTTCTCTGACACAGCTTTGCCTTCATTAATCTCTTCCCTCAGGGATCCAAATTTCTGCCACAGGATCCAAATTTCATCTTTCTCATGAAACCTTTCCAGCCGCTGCTCTCAGCACATCTCTTTTCTTGCCTAACAAGTCTGAGCTCTCTGGGTGCTTGTGCACAGTCCCTTTTCTTCTCCCAGTCCTAGTCTTACTGCCTAGAAAGCCTCAACTCCCATTTTAAATTGTAGGTTTACAATTCAAATTCATCTATTCATTTTCGCTGCTCTATGGCAACTGCCTCATACCACCTACCCTTCTTTGTTGCCATGTCTCCCTTTCCTGTGTTCCAGCACATAGGATGTACACAGTCTTTGTACCTGCCTTGTTATTAACTGTTTGCCCTCAAATCTTTAGCCAGCCAGCTAGCTCTGGTTTTCTCTGCTTCATGATCTAGACTCCTCTTTAGCACTCTGCTCCCTCTCTCTCTTCCTTCTCCTGTCCAGGTATGTTCTAATTCTGTTTTCGTTTCCCAGCCAGCACTAGGTTCATCCAATTTCTCATCCACTATCACTTTCGTTCTTTCTCCTGTTGATTCCTGTAGTCTCCTCATCATTCTTCCACCTGAAGCATTGTCCCTTTCCCCAGATAGTTTGAGATTTTCTTCTTAATCTCAAGAACACTTTGTGGCAGTGATTATGACAGATCAATTTACACATCCAAGATCAAAACATTTCTTTTAATCAATTTTAGAGGTTTTTCTTTTATGCTCAGTATGTGTCCCAATCTTCAGATAATGTTGTGAAGCTTAGTGTTAGACAAATGTGCATGAAATCCTCTGCTTCCTTTTTAAATGCATCTCCCCTTTCTTTCTCCCCCTGTTCATTGGGATGGAACTAGCTCAGCCTCTAAGCCACAAAGGATTTTTTTTTTATTTCTCTTATGTGAATACAGTGAAATAAACAGAACATCAAGCATGGAAAGTTGGACATCTAAATATAGAGAGAAACTAAGATATTGCAAGAGAAAGGGAGAAAAATATTTTAAATTGACAGTTTACAAACCCACAGCACTCTTTGAAGTGACTGCTGCTCCATGGATATACCTGATCTGACAGACAGCTGTTTTATTTGATAACTGCACGTTTCAAATCAAATAGGTCACCTCATACCAGCTTCTAACACTTTTTAAGAAATGTTTTATTTTTACATGGGGTGCCTAGCAAGTGCTGTCACACTAGCTAGGGTGAGATGTGATAGATTGCAGCATTAGTCAGTCTCATTCATAGCTGCTATCCAGAATTAGTTTCAACAGTAACACAACCTATACTTGATTTAGTGCCTCTCCCAGACACAGGGTTTCCCTTTATGTACAATCTGCCTATTTTGGCATCTCTTTTAGTATGAGCTGGTATGACGAACCCCAGCTTTGAAGCTATCATGCATAGAGAAGAATCAAAAAACACAAACCACAAAAAACCCAATACTGATATAAGTGTGAGGTAACAAACCTACTCTCCATAGGCTCTGCATACTGTGAAAGGACACTATTCCAGCAGAATGTTGCTTCTGCAGAACCCTGCAATGTCCTAATGAAGACAATCTGCCAGAGATCAAAGATTAGCCATGTCTGAGACCTTGGCAAGTCAATTCAATCAAACAAATTCAAAGGCATGTTTGGTGGGTAATTTTGGAGCAGACTATTACTATCACTAATGTAAGCCACACAGCAATATTTCAATTCCAATGCTTTCATCTGATGATAAAACAGTCTTTCAGGAATATAACACCAGGAAAGACAAAAACCCAAAAGCTAAATGCCTCAATCATGATTATACACCCCTGTACACTGAATGCTGTAGTGGTGGGAGTTGTTTCAGGGGGTTAAAACTGAGGGTGAAGGGGGGCTTTCTTTTCTAATTACCTTATTTAGGAGTTAAAATTGTAATTCTGTTCTGAATGTATAACTAACTGAGTAACTTAAAACCTTGAGTTCTGCATACCTTTGGATGAAGACCAAGAATCCTGAACACTATACACATGCAACTCTGATTAGCTAGTTCCAAGCCTGCACTGAGAATGAGGCAGTTTTCATAATAATTTGAAATGGTCCCTTCAGTGCTGTGTTCCAACATAGGTTTACCACCTGAGAGGTAAAGAGCGCCAGACTGCACTACAGATTTTGTTCAGAAGCAGTGGCTATGTGGGGGCTTGTTTCATCTGGTTGGCTTACCCAAGACCTGGGAAATGCATCACGAGGAGCCATCTTCAACCTGGTTTTCAAATATGCCTCCAGCTGTTGGAAGTGGAGTTAATCAAAATAGGCCTAAAGTCTGTTTGCAAGGTTTGTGAACCTTAACAAACCATTTTCTCAATAGATCATCCTGGTCTGAATTTTGAGTTCATAATGAAAGCTGAAACCAACACAATGCTTGGTGGTTTGGGATTTGATAGAGAGTATTTCACATGGTCCTAGTTATTGGACAAGGAAATACAGTATGGCTGTGTGTACAAAAAAGAACTAAATCCCTGAAAACCAGATTGGTAAAATAGCAACAGTATTAGAAAAAGATTAATGTGAAATGACAGTCTAACTATTTTTGTGGTGTTTTTGCAAAAAG
Source organism: Ploceus nigricollis (assembly GCA_013399945.1). Classification (NCBI taxonomy): domain Eukaryota; kingdom Metazoa; phylum Chordata; class Aves; order Passeriformes; family Ploceidae; genus Ploceus; species Ploceus nigricollis. The sequence goes on along the minus strand of VXBC01001439.1, from coordinate 119,138 downwards.
CCTGCACTTAGGATGGATTTGGCACTGTTTCAACTGCGCTGTCCTTTATTTGTCTAGCCCACAGCTTTCATCACAACTACCTGAAGATCTATCTTTTGGATGAATGGGAAGATCTTCCAAGAATCCAGGAAGAACTGTGAAAGAACAGTCAATACTCTTGACAAAGATATATAAAACTCTGATAGGTCTTTTAAAGCTTCAGGAAGGAAGTGAGCCTTTGACACAACAGCCCTTATGCTTCTCTTGCAGCCAGCTCCATGCAAAGTTGGTGAATACTGCTCACGAACTGAAATACGGTTCTTGTGCACAAATTGTAACAGACAGGAAAACAGTGTCTCAATTCTTATATCTGACATGAAATATAACTCTGAAACAAATAATTGGTCATTTTTTCAGAGTTTGTAATAAACCTTGTACCTGGCATAACAGTGGAGATCCTCCTGTGAAAGGGGGCTGCAGGTATTATGGACACTTGTCCAGCTGTTGCTTTCTATAGTTTTTGACAAGAGACGATGAGGCCAATGGACATCATTAACTTCAATTAGCTTGAATGCAGAGTATTAATTCTGATAGAAGGCAAAAGGTGTATTTTATTCTCTAATATCTGCTCTGTTTTGTTCTGACTACAACTTCATAAGGAACATTTATTTGAAGTGGAGTCTCCTTCTTCTCCACCAATAGTTTAGAAAGCATACTGAAATTATATTGATCAAAGAGCTGACAAAAACAATCTGGTCACAGCCAACAAGTGAAGAACACTGACTAAGAGCCAGATTGGCTGGTGTTAATTGGCTTTGTTCTGTGGGATTCACTGAGGTTAGGGACAACCAGGTGATGATTTGCCTCTAGAACCCTATGCTGATGCCTGCAGATGGAGTTGGATGTGTAACTCTCCCAAACAAGAATGGCATTTAAGTGTGTAAATCTTTATGCCTTATGATGAAATACATCCCATGAAAAAAAATCCAACTTCTATTTTGTGCTTGTGTCATAAAACTTAAAAGAAGTGCAAATTTTAGCTGGGAGGGATTTATGACCTAGTTATAGATCTGTGCAAGGAGCAGTTTGCAACTGAAACACTGAGAAATTCTCAAGTGGGTGCGCCAGTAACATCCCCTCCAAATTCTACTCCAGTGCAATCAGTGTGTCTCATGCCAGCATTTAGAGTCCACAATGAAATAACAGTACAAAGAGAGGAAAATAGTATTTTCTGAATTACTGATTTTCTTCAGAAAATAACACAGAAACAGGGTAATTCTGTCACTAGAATGTTACTAGTTGTTCATATGTTCTAACAAGACTGTCAAAGCAACATACTCCTTCTGGTGTATGTAAACAGAAGAAGAGAAGTAAGAAATTGGTTACAACAGTACTGCTGTGTCAAAGAGAAAGCATTCCATGTTGCACTTAGAGACATTGAAATGATTTTTAGATTCTTCTTTGTATATTTCATAAGACCATCCCATCATTTTTGACCCCCCTTTGTTTGTTTCATTGCTATTTAAATTATATTTTTGGGTTTTAGTTTTTTTTTTTTTTTTTTTTTAATTATAGACTTGAAGCTTAATGAATCTAACAAAAACAAGCTTTAAAAAAAATCTCAATGTTAACATCTTTATCATATCAAGGTGCCTTGATCAATGAATCAGTCGTTTTCTTACAGTTTGTCTCCTGTGTCCTTTCCTGGCCAAACTGCTCATAACAAAGAAGGAACAAATTTCTGTTTTATAATCCCACTGATGGAATTAATGACTATGCTTATTAATTTGGATTATTGGAATTTCCCGTCTTTCTGTTTCATAGTAGCACTCCACCTCTGCTTGTCAATCATAACTACTGACTCTATCACATTTTGCTTTTTTAAATGAACTAAAATGCTTGGCTTGGCCCTGTGTCAAGAATGGGGTCATTCACAAACTTGTAATAACATATCCTTAGCTGATGTTTCTTAGTAACATGTGTAAATAGGAAAAAACAGTTGCACTGCGGGGCTTTAGCTTGGCCACATGTGACTACAGTTAAAGAACATGGGAAGAAAATCAGTGGTCTTTCCATGATAGCTGTCCAGTTCAACAGCGAGCGCACAGAACAGACATGGCTGTGCAGACACAGTCAAAGTTAACCACTTTCTTCACTCAGCAGCAAGCTAGTGCAGCATGTCCCTTCTCTGCTAGGAGCCAGATGTGCAGCCTCTGCCTGGAGCTGAGGTGAGGAGCTGAGCCTTAGAGACCAGTCCAGCAAAAACACAGTCTCACAGAATATTCCTTGGGATATCTTCTATTTACCTCCAGCAACACTGAGCTTTTTTTACAATTACAAACACATCTTGGGATTAATGACATTACAAGTGGTTTCTTGGTATCACCCTCTGGGTAAAAGCAGAATGTTAGTGTCACTATGAGAGATGGGCTAAAGCTGTGAAGCTTGGGCCAGGGTTTGGTTCTTGGATTTCAAACATTTTTAGTTTGAGATCAAGGGTTTTACTCTGACCACAGCAGAAACGGGCTGCCTTTCAGCTTGGCTTAGACTTTGATACTCCTAGCAACTAAAGTTCAGGAACTCATGAACTGAGAGTATTCAGATCACAGAACAAATTTGCCCCGTATTCTGTTGCAGAGTAAAATGGAAAAATGGGAGGTTTGATATGGAAATAAAACATAAAAAAGCAAATACATTAAACATGTGAAATTAGCTTAAAACTATTTCTCCTTCCAGAAGCCCCAGTAATTTCCATTATTCAGATTTTTTACTGATTGTTTCAGATTAAGTTGCATTAACACTGCATTCTGCAGTGCAAACAGCTGCAGGCAGAAAATTGTTATTGAGACAAGAAGAAAAAAAAATACTGTTAGAGCAAAATATTTCAACTATGAGGTACTCCATATACATTGCTGGTACAGCAATTGCCCAAATCCATGCTGGGCATGCAAAATCTTTCCTGCTGTTGACTTGGTTATTTCAGGATCAGCTGTGGTGCCTCAACCTCATAGAACTACCCACCCTCCTGTCTGAAACCTGTAACCAGGGAAAGCTGCAGGCCACATACCATAGCTTCCTCTTTCAAGAACCAGGTGCCTATCCAGAGGTATGAATACAACATTCTGGAACCACTGCAGTTAGTCTGAGAAATTTGGCAATGTAAAAATAACAGGTTTTCAAAGGAAGAAGAAAACCTTAACTGTAAGATAAAGATGTTTAAAAAGAGTCTTATCTGAGGTTTTTCCCCTCCTGCCCTCCCAGTGTAATGAACTCTCCATTTGCAACAGCAAAGAAAATGTCTTTCCCTTGTTGCTCTGCGTAGGAATAATACACTCCTGATCTGCCCATAAGATTTAAACAGATGGACACTGTATAGTTTTCTTCATTACAAATTTGTCTTTGTCTCTTAGTGACTTGAGAGACTTTGTGTAAAAATGATCCAGTGCAACAGGGCTGTGTTTTGAAGGCCAAATGAATACATCATGTACAGGGAAGAATCCTTCATGTGTGGTTTGGTGGTTATGGCAGGAAACTGGCAGACATGGCTCTTGGGAATTGGCATTTGCTGAGATGCTGGTGTGCAGCAAAGTAGATTTAAGGCAGGTGGAAAATGAAATAGCATTCGAAAATGATGTGGCTGGATTAGCATTCCTACTGTGCAATAGGACACGAAAGCACAACCTTTAAACTGGTCCAGGATGAAGTACTGAACACTTTGTTTTTCTCATAAGCCCAGCAGAACTTTCATGTAACTTGTACAGAAGCAGGTGTCTGCTCTATTTTTCACATACTATAGAGTTTCTCATATGGGAAACTGAAAAGTAAGTCCAGATCTTGGCTCAGGCTGTGGCTGCAAAACTGGTTTATCAGCACATCCAAATATTTCCCTATCATCGATCGACCAATGGGAGTCCAATGGACATCCATTTCAAGTCAACCTAGGGTATGCATAAGGCCAATCTCACTTTCGTGGGGTTAGTCTGAGGAAAACTGATCTACAACCACCATTGCCAAAGAATATAAAAATCTCTAAAATTTTAAACATTCTTTCTCTACTCATCTCTTATTCTTTTATATATCAGATCCAAAGTTTCTTTTGCTAGATTATGGATTCTGTATTAGTTATAATAAAATCAAAATAGTACATGGCACTGCACTGTTACAGTGTAAGAGATAGTGGGAGTAATTACCAAAAGCTCACTGAGTTAAAAGCAAATACGACAGCTGGAGTTACCTGAGTTTCCCATATTCAGTGGATGCCTCTGAAGATGATATATATGACATGGTGTGAACACTGTAAATATAGGCACCATGATACTAGAATGGAATTTTTATGCTATTAAATCAGTGACAAGAAGTTCAAAGTAAGTTAATAAGAGTGCCCAGCATAAGTTGCAGGTTTCCAGAAGCTAGACATTTAAGCCTAGTGCTTATCCTTTAAATAAATATGATGTACCTTCTATGAGGTACAGCACTCCTGAGTTTTTTGAAGGGGCAGTTATTTTATTCCAGCAAGGCTGGAGCTATCAATCTAGTCAAAGTTCACTACAGTTGGAAGAAACTAGAGCAGGAAAACAGGATTTTGTGTGACAGTTTATATACCTTTCCTCACACAGAACGCTCCTCTCATGTACATAATGCCATTTCTTCGTGCGATGGCACTTCTCCTGGTACATACACAGCACTTTCACATGAGAAAAGAATAAAGGCCATGTAAGCAGCAAAGTATTCTTAAGATGTCTTTTCTTTCATTTGTCACCATGGGCACTGTGATATGGCTGATTCATGTAACTGCCTTTAAATCTGGAATTCAAACACAATTTTAAGGGAACCATGTAATTCTATTACAAGGAGATATTCAATGTTTAGATAGCTGCTCGGGACTTGACACAGACATCTTGAAACAGACAGGAATAATATCAAGGCTCATATGTAGAATATAAAATGAATCAATGATGGTGATTCACTGCTGTGAAAAGCTGATTTAACCTTGACCAGAGATGCTGAAAGGGAGCCTGTGTGAATTAAGGCAGCAGAGATCAAGGCCAAATCCTCAGCTGGTAAAACTGTCATAGCTGCACCGGGGTAAAGGTTGTTATATCCCCACTATCAAAGGGACAGTGCATATTAATTATCAAAAAAAGGCTTTAAAGTATAAAAATGCAGATAGGTAGCTCAAGAAGAACTATTGGTTTGCAGAGCAGCAAAAGCTTCTATTTATTAAATACGGGTCAAGCATATGGGCAGTAAACTTCCCTTTATTTGATCAATTATGCTTTAAAAATCAAATTAAAACCATTCTTAAGAATACATGAAGCATCATGTTAAAGCCACAAGAATTTCATTTGGTTGGGTAACAGTAAGGCAGTAAATCAGACCGTTTTGTAGGCCTAGTGAATGCAGGGCAAACAATAACTAAGTAGACAATGGCAGCAGAGCTGCATCCTTTGAACTGGACACTGTAACAGATATATACTGTGTTTTGGAAAAGCAGCACAACAGCATGCTGCACAGAACATAGAGAAAGCTAAAACAAACAAACAAAAATTCTTTCTCTTTACTTTCAGTCATAAAAAGGCATGAGGAAGTAGAGATACAAGGACATTACGACTGATTTCAAACAGGTCATTCTGCTACGTGAGGTCAGCAGTACTGCTGCTATTGACTTCAGCTGAATCAAGATTTGGCGCACTGGTTTTAATTTATTACATTACTGAAGTTGTACACTGATATAAATCCACACAGCAAAACTGGAATAATGCTGTTGTTAATCAGGCTTAATGAAACAGTGATCCTCTAGGTCAGAAATACAGCTGTATCTCTGATGTTAGGATAAATATTCGCTCAGCTCTGAAATTAGTTAAAACGATTCTTGCTGCGGATCATGTAAAATGAGGCTAAACAGCACAACCCTCAGATCTATGTGATATGGGAAAAAAGGTCTCACAAAGAGATGCAAATCAATAATTCAAATGATGCATCTGCCAGAAGAAATTCCATTGGCTAAGCACTTCTATAAAAATTCAGCCTGATAATATGGATGAAGCCCAACACCAAAAATATTTGCAGATTCATAAACTTCTTACAGTCTGGGCCATAGCACAGCAATACTGGTGCATACTACTGAAGAGGAGCAAAACCACATGTGCCATTGGCCCCGTGTCAACCAGATCATTCATATATTCTGACTGATCTATTTCAGACACCTTTAAAAACCTTACTGATGCACTTCCTTCAATAAAGAATTATCTATACTCACAGAAATTATAAGGTATTTAAAATAAAGTCTACTGAGTTAAGCTGGTATTAACCCTCCCCTAAGCCCCTCAAAATGAGTATCAGAGATCTCCGAGGAAGAAAGGAATGGATTTATAATGGCTGATGATCTAGCTTGAGAAATAGTTTTTAGTTTGATTATATTGAAAGATACAGACAATTTTTCTGTATTATAGAGAATAATGTGCTGGTTGAATACACACCTGTGTAACTACCCAGGAGTCAAAACCAAGCAGAATGAGTTGATGTACAACATCAATTTTTTTTTACTAGTTCAGGCATCTTCTTGCTTCAACATGCTTCTTATGATGCCTATAGCTCATTCCTATGGGAGTAGGCTGACTCCAGCCTCAACAATCACTGCTGGGGTACCTCCTCCCGCAGTCACAATTGCCCAGTCTGCTGGTCCCTGGTCTGTGCTCATCCTGGGAGCATGTCAATGAGGTCACTCATGCAATCCATGCTTGGAATGCTCTCAAGTCAATGGTTGGCACTCTCTGCCCTGCAGCATCTGCTATGATGAGGAGAAAAGCTGAAGCAAATACACTTTGAGAATGATAGCAATTCTCACTAACCTCTGTGGGTGACTTCAACCATGGCAAGCTACAGAAGAATGTTCTGCACCTTACTAAAAATATTCCTGTAAAAAGTAATTCTGTTGCATTAAGGGACCCTTATAGGCAAAAAATTCAGCCACCAAGAATTCTGTTCATTTATTTTAAAATATTTTTGTTTGATCAATATACCTTATTATTTATGCATCAATCAAAACAACAGTTACTTACTGCAGAAAAGGCATGATTTACTTATTTCAACATCTCTTAACAACACTGCAGCCACTTTTTACTCCTTATTGGAATGCAAATAGTATGCCTGTATTGATATGGAGAATTTTTCCCTTGTTTCAAACTTTATTGATGCAGTATAATACTTTACTTATATAAGTTGTCAATGACCTTCAAACTGAAAAATGTATTTTACAAACTTTTTTTTTGTCCTGAGCTGAAAATACAACACAGATACGGAAAACAATTCCACTTTAGAAGTCCTGTGCCTAGCAAGTCAATAAACAGATCTACACCAGCTAAAACTAAAAGACATTCCTTTTCATTCCACAGAGCAAGAAAATTATCACAGAGATGTATTTCTCCCCTTTAGCTTTGCACTAATTAAAATCCACTGTTTTATAAGAGTAAGCAAAGGGCATTTGCCACAATCTTGACATTTGAGAAAGAAAAGAATGAACAGAACCATGTAGTGTCAGAGGGAGAAATATGATGATTTCAGCAGTTTAAGAAAAACACAGTATTATAGGTATTTAAAAAAGTTAGCAAAGGGCAAGACAAATTTTGTTATGGCCTGGGATACATGCTTAGACAAATGACATGATAGTTCCAAAGAACACAAATGAAAAAAACCTGATTCAAGTTCATGAAACGACAGACTATGGGAAAAGCAAGAGAGAATTTGACCTACAAACCTATTTCTTAGAATATGATTCCTACTCTAAAATTCAAAGACAAGCCAAAACTAATAAACAATTATACAGTGTCAATGCTTATGTATAGCTAACCATGATGTGCAAAGCGAAGAATATTAGCAGTTCAAGTTACTAAGTGAACACCCAGTGAGGTGTATCAGTTGCTCAAAACATTCATGGGGCAATGAGATGGCTGAGAAAGGCTGCAGCAAACTCACTCTCTTAAACACAACAAAAGAGGCCAATAAAGATGTGTGACTGGATCCAGCTGGATCTTTGGAGTGCACCACTGAACAGGACTGGTTTCTTCAGTGTTGATAACACTGAATGTATGAATATGGGCATTACTTCTTAAAACGTCATAAATACGTAAGTACAATAATGTATTTACAGTTGTGTTAAACAGCAAAGGAAAAAAAATCTGTGATGAACGACACTTAGAAAATTATCCCCCAGCTTGATGGTCAAAGCCACAATGCCAAGCCACACTATCCACCAGAGAATAGACCAAATATGTCTCAAGTCAGAAAGAAACTTCATGATGGGGTTAGGCTTTCAGCTACAGACAGTGGACACGGCTGTCCCAGCTGCCAGTGTGGGGCACTTGTGGCATCCCAGCTAGACAGCAGCACAAAGCAAGAGGTGAAACTGGTCTCTCACTGCAGCTTGAGGGGATCATATATGATGAGGACAGTAAAGTACAATTCAGCACATAGGAAGAAGTTCATTCCTATTTAACCAGAAGAATAATACAACAATGAGTTTGCTGAAACCTAGATTTTCTATTATAAAACAAATAATAGGAGTTCTACGAGCAGCTCCAACAAGTAAGAGGGTGTGAGAAGAGCATTATGGACAAATTTGCATTCTCCTGCCCATACCTGTTTCCCTCCCCCAGCTGTGTCTCAAGAGGTGGTGGCAACTATCAGGAGATGAAGCTTTACTAGCAATGGAGGAAACAGCTCATATATGTAAGTTCCTTTCATTCTTTACCACTCGGACAGCAATGCTGAGATGTGAACCACGATTTTCATTTATTTCAAAAAGTTTCGATTTAAATTCTCTGCTGGAATGCTCTGGAATAAATTCTATGTGGAAGTGGAAAAATGCCAGGAGAAATGGGACTATCTGTTGTGATGTTGTTATTTTTTGGGATTTTCCAGGTAAAATTTGTTCCTCTTACAAGGATTCCTTTGATGAAAATTCAGTCTCAAGTGTTGCAATAAGCAACATCTGTGACAGTGAAATAGAAAAAAGTCATGTGTCAAACATTACACTAATGATTTGAAGTTGTTGCCATCTACTTTCTGTATCCTGGTCTGAATAAATTAAGTTTAGTGACTGCAGTCCTGTTCACACAGCACAGAAATCTCCATGAAAAGTACCACTGCAATCCTCTGGCTACACCTGGTAGGGAGGTAAAGTATTTAAAAGCCAACAATATTATCTAAGGCCACCTCCAGATAATCCTCTTCCAAAGCAGATTAGAGAAACAGAAGAGGGATAATGAGAGAAAATGTACGTTAAGCACAATTTTCTTTTTGAATACACAGTTGAGGTTGGTTTTGCTTTCTCTTAGCCAAGGACAACAAAAGCCATAGCTGTGTGATAAACATATTTTGAGCAAGCTGGACAGAAATGCCCTTTAAAATTAATCTAGAGGGGAATAAAAACTCTTTTACTTAGCAACAGTCCCTTAGTCCCTCGACCCTTCTGAAAGTCTATCCTTCCAAAAGAGGTGCCTCTAGTCCTGTCTGTTCCTTTTGGGCTGTCAGCTGGGATCGTAGCTCTCAGCTAATTTCCAGTATTTGGGTACTGTTTTGTTATACAGCGGCACCAGCTATTCCCACAGGTCCTTCAAGGGGCCACTGTTGCTGCACTGTTATACTTCTTCTTCCCATGCTGTCAATATAACTGTCCATACTCCCTACAATGGCAAGAAAATTACTTCTGAAAGAAGAATGCTTAAGACCCCCCCTGTATTCTAGACCATAAGAAGAACCTTGTGTCCCAATGGACATTCAAAGAGCTGCTGGGCATGACTTCTTGTGAAATTTCAGGGCACACAGTTCCTTCAGCGATCACATCTGATACGACTTCAATTCACATCTGCAGAAGTTTAACACATCTCAGATCTTTTTGACAGCACCAGAATTTTTGCTGATGCAGAGAACATTTTGCTGCTAGTTTATATCCTTTCCCGAGGAAGCACAGAGAGACAAGCCAAAGCTTTAACTCTTCTAAGCTATTATTTTTATTTTTCTTTTGATACACAGTTTAGCCATAGGCATCTTGGTTACTGGCTGCACTTGAGAGTTCCACAAACACTTTGGAACACTTCTTTAAGGATGCTTGTTCTGAAATCTCTCTTTGCTGAGAGCTTGTTGAATAAAACATGTTCATCTTTAGCTTCTCCTTATGGTCTTTTCTAGGAACACATACTACTCCTACCTTCCGTGGGCTATTAGTGTACGTGGGGTCCTACCCACAGCACCGCAGCACATGTTGTGTAGTCTGCTTCTTGAGAAGGTAGGGCTGTCTCTGTGACACTCTTCTGTGCTATTACATCATATCTAAAGCTCTAAGTGTTGAAACGAACTTCATGAAAACAAAAGGGACATTCACAGGTTGGTACAAGAAAAAACAAATCTGACGAGCCTATTCCCACACCCTAGGGTGGTATCTGTCCTGTGTGTATGTGCTGTGTATCTGTGTGGTTCCAAGAAAATCCCCTGCTTCTGATCCAGTCTTTTGTGAAGAGGGACAGGACAAGAAACCAGTTGCTATGATCTGCAACTGAAATACAGACATGCTCTACAGGGTAAAGGAGTGGTAGGATAAGCTCTACAACAGACAAACAGACTCAGTCAGCACATTGTTGCAGGCAGATGACGTGCCAGCAGAAGAGAACAACAGTCCCAAGACAATTGTGGCTGGCCCACAACCTCAGTCTATGTCAACTCTGTGGCCTGTAAGCCAAAGGTTTGCTTTTTTCCCACTCCCTTGCATACCACATGGCATCTCCAGCCTTCACAATTACTGACTTCTCCCTGAATCTTTGGGTGAGAGAAGCGAAGTTGAGGGCAGGCTACAGATAGCAGCAGACAGTACGTTAAACACTCAATCTGAGAGCTGAACAGGAGGGGTAAAGGCTTCTCTGACTCTGAAGAACGTTCCTCCCTCATTCAAACCAGCTTTCTTGAACCTCCTGCACACATGACAGCAATCTGTGCCAAGAACAGAGCAATTCACTTTTCTGGCAATCCAGGTACTCTTTCACAGATACATAGAAGTTGTTCCTTTATATGCATGCTCTCAGTCTTTCCTGATCCCTATGTCAAATGACTGTGGTTGTTCATGTAGTTCTTATTTTACTGGAATTCACCCTTTACAAGAGGCTGAAAAATTCCTTGTGGAACAGTTTGAACAGAGAAAAAAAGTCTCCACTGGATCACAGCTCACTGAATGTAGCAGAAGTTATTTAAATTACTTAAAACTATACTTAAACCCAGACTGTTCTGCAAGATAATTACTTCCTCTGTAAGATCATCATTAATCTAGCTAATGTGCTGTTTTAAGTTGTGTGTCCTTTAATGATCATCATGATATCCAAACAGCGAGATACACACAATCAATTATAAAGCTGCTCTTGAACAATCTTCCATATATACCAATATGCAACTTACATTAAATTCCTCAGATTTACTGGTCTGGGGCCTCTCTGCAGCAACACAGACTGTAAGAATCAGGTGTTTGGAAGAGATGATAGTTCAAAATCTCTGATGAAAATAATTTTGATCTCTGAGACAGAGATCTCTGTCTCTCCTTCACAGAGACAGAACAAGAACAAAGAGGTAAACTTGTACTAACGCCTATCTCCATGGAACATCAGAGAAGCTGTCAATCGAAAAGATGCTTGATAATCCAATATTTCTTCTGGACTCAAAATAACATAAAAAGGGAAGAATTTTAGTGGATGGGGAAGTTTGGAGGGAAAGAATCTGGGAAACTTGACCAGGCCAAGTTTTGAGGGCTCAGCAATATGCTACAGGCAGTACAAGATTCTAACTACACACACCAAGGCGTAGGACAAAGGTAGCTTCCCTACCCCTTTCCCCTCCTTCCCGGGATGTTGCCCCCGCACGGCCGGCCCGCACCAGGAGAGGGCGCTCAGACACCAACCAAGCGCGGGAGTTGCTCTAATGAGCGCTCCCGGCTAATTAGCGCTGCGGTGCCGGCTCCCATTCCGCGGGAGTAGCTCGCTCGCACGCACAGCCGGCTGCAAGCAGGACCGCAGCGGCCAGGGCGTGGGTCACAGGCCTGCTGGGCTGCAACAACTGCTGTCCATCTGCAGAAGCTTCTCTTTTTGCTTTTTTTTTTCACTATGCCTGCCAAATTCTTCCCCAAGGCAGGGGAGCACCAAGGCTATTCCTTACTCTGTGACATCCCTCGGGACTGTGAGACGCCTCTCTGAATCCACTGCTGCTCCTTTTCTAGTGTGCAGTACCTACAGGGGTGGACACACTGGGAAGCCAGAGCTGCTCCCGCAAGATTAACAGCATGCTGGCTTCTGTCCTCTTGCTACCCTCTCACATCCCACCTCTCCATTAGGCCTGGCATGTATACTGAGTGGTGATGAGGCAGCCACGGGGCTTCTGGAATGCAGAACCCACATCCCACCCACTGTCGTGTCAAGCTTTGGCCTCCCATGATGCTCAGGAGGCCAGAAGCATCCCTCTAATGCCTGCATCAGGAACTAATGTTCAGAAGACCCTGCCCCACGAGGCCCTCTGCCCCTGCCCTCTAACCCACAATCTGATCCAGGAGGTCTCACATACCAGACAGAAATGGTGACATCCTTTGGATCCCAATCTAACCAGGTATAACTCCAAAGCTGGCCTTGCTTTCCACAGGAAGCTGGGCGGTGACCTCCGAAGGTCCCTCTTAAATCAAATGGTTCTGTGATTGTCATTGCTGGATAAGTACAGATAAAATATCCTATTGCTATTCGATGCTGAAGAAACAAAAGTTAGAGATGCAGATGGGTAAGTCAATTTTGACCTGAACATACAAGGACTAGAAAAGCTTCAGACATTGCAGACTCTGTAAGGTGATTGCCTCAGCCCATCACTGCCTTCCTCTCTACACTGTCCTGTTCACGTTTCTTTTACAAACTCTGTAAACAGTGTGTGGGATGGGTTACATCCTGGATTCACTGCACATCTGAACATCAGTTTAACTGATGATGGATATCCATCCTGTAGGAAGATATGACGTTCACTGATGGGCCAACTAGAAAAATGTCTAATTTGCAATCATCAAGAAGTTTCTTTCAATGCTAGCAGGCGAAGGATTGTCACATTTTGTCATTACAGCTGCTCACTAGTGAGTCTGCTGGCTCACTCACTCTTTCAAGTTCCACCACCACCAATGCAGAACTGGTTTAATTGAAGTCCTTGAGTCTTAATCCGTTTGCTTTTATTGCAGCCTGGTAAGAGAACTTGCCCATACCTATATACGTGGATATTTTTTAAAACAACATTGTCCATGCTTAAACTTATTTTTAAGTTATTGTGACTATTATGAGGGGCCGAATTTAATTCAAAAGTGGGTTAGCATATGATAAACAAGGTTGCTTTTACTTTGTTCCTGCAACTGCTCTGATAATACGGTAAGAAGATGGGCTTGATCTAGTGGATGCTTCTGTGAACTTGCACTTGGGCTGTGTGCCACACCTTGGTTTTCCGTCTGCAAAAGGCAGCTAACAGTTCCCTGCCTGTCAGGGGCAGTGGGACTAAAATCCTGCTAGGATTGCAAGATGCACAAACACTACATCAGTGAAGGCCATATAGGTGCCAAGAACAGATATCTATCTACATATTCAGATAGCGACAGACTTATTGTGACTTAATCAAGTTTAAACATTTTAAGATAAAAGCTGCTATTTCAAGCTTCTTAGTCTCAAGGAAATCCATAATAAAAACAAACCATCAGCACAGAAATAATTTGGATTATTCACACTCAGAAGAAGTGAGAGAAATCGTTTGCCAAGGTCACTTTTGAGACTTTGACAGACTGAGGAGAAAACAAAAAAAATCAAGCGTATCAAATCCATGGCAGAAAAAAGACATTGGATTAAAACTTCTTTCTCCATTACTTATTCAAATGTATAGGTAAATCCAATATTTTATCTTCATCTTTTCTAAAATACCTTAAGGAACAGGTCTGGGGCATAAATTTGGTCCACAACATTTACTCTTTGAGTAAAAATCAGTTAATCTTGAAAACATTGCAGCCGTTCATTTGCCATAGATTGCTGGAGCGTCAGGAGACAAATGCCTCCTGATTTTTTATCCTCTCCTTCTCATTTCTGAGATTCTGGTCTAATTCAAACTAATAAATTAGAAGATTGGCTAAATTTTAAACCGTGGCTAGAGGTTTTCCTCCCAAGTGCTGGCCCACAGGAAATCGTTGTTTTAAAATATGCTGGAGTGACATTAGCAGAGCCTTTCAATCAAAAGGAAATTTTGATCCAGCAAAAGTGCAAGACTGGTCCTATTGCCAATTCATTCTCTTGTGTCAAAGTTTTAGAAATGTAGTTGCTTGTACAGACAGCAATAAGCGCTACCACTCATCCACAGCCTCTTCCAAGGATGGGCCTGAACTACCAGATTCTGGTCTGAACCCAAAGTCTACCCCACATCCTCCTAATTCTGAATTTAGAGTTTTGTTCAGCCACAGTTCTAATACAAAGAGTCACAGACACAGTCACAGAAACACAGAGATATGCACTTCCCTAAGTGGAAACTTTCAGATATATATGTGCTTAATTGGATCCTTATCCCCATAACTAATGACCAAAGGAGCATGAAACTCAGTTTTACACACTATGTGTAAAATGAGCTCTTCAGTACTACCTCAGCCTTGCTAACGAGTTATATTTTTGTATGTGCCTGTCTGACATGGGCAAGCTGTACAATCCGTGGAATGGATTACTGAGGCAATTCTGCATCTGTTACTTACTGCAGAGAAGATCTTGGACCTTTCCTGTAGTAGATCTGTAGTTCTCCCACTTCTGCACTTCAGGGAACCCCTTTGGTCTGAGGCTTCCCCTACTGAGTTGCTTCATTCCTCTGCATCAGGGTGCATGCGTATGTTACGTAAAGCATGGAGGAACATTAGTGTGGAGTCCTTACACAGCAGTAAAAGTGTCATATGTCTGTTTCGCAAGATATAGAGTGCTTCATATGCAAGTTATTAGCAAGGTATAGATACAGATAAAGACACAGATATAGCTAGACGTAGATAAGCATCTGTATAGCTCTGGAAAATGTTGACTCTTTCCTGTGCAGGGGATAATGCATTTTAAATCTACTAACACCAGAGAAGAGGCAAGACATTGTTCTTAGATGGTGTTTGAGGGATGAAAACAGTTGGTGAGTGCTTCGTTTGGTAGCTGGAGCAAAGCACTGCTATTGAACTCAAAATGAATAAAATATAGTTCTGAAAACCTTCCAATCGAGTATGACAAAATAATTTCTCATACTGTTACTTTTTAACCTTGTATTTCACTCTTAATTTCTGCATTTGATTTCAAGTAACATATTTTTCCTTCTTTCTTTCATAGGAAATGGAGATCAAAGAGCATTGTAAATCCAGAGAATCTCTGTTACAGAGATTGCCAGTTACCTTTTGCTTCTGCTACCCTTTAACTGTAATAAAAATGTGAGAACACAGAACTGGAAAGGACCATCTGGAACCATCTGTGAACTGTTCTTTGCACTGTAGGCTACTATGAATTAGATGTTTAATTACAAACAGTGCATAGAACATCTACTCCACATGTCACAGGCCATGAAACAGTTCCTTTGTAACACAATTAGGAAAGATGACAAATAAGAATGAGCATCCAGAATTATAATGTGCCATAGAAAGAATACAGCATCAAGCATCATCAGCATCTACCAACTGGGAGCTAAAATCATTTTAGGGTAAAACGATCTTGAGAAATAAAGCACGAATTTTGCTGTAAGAAGAGAAACCCAAAAAATTCCTAACATCCACTACACTGACCCAGAGGAATATTTTTTCTTGACTTCAGAACTTTGTAATCCATTTAGCTTGGAGTCTGTGAATCAGATTCACCTCCCACTCCCTTACAGGAGAGGAGTTCATGATGGATGCATGCGTTACTGGCTGTAATTCATCTCCTTTTCATTTCCCCCATCAATAGTACTACAGTCACTGTATTTTAGCCATCAAGAGTGTCTGTAAAAGCTAGAGAAGCCCATGCAGTAGAAGTGCAACCCTGGGCCAACTCACCTGACCTGCACCTGTACTACAAAGATCTAAGGGTGTTGGAGTGCATTGATCTGCTGCCAGTGGCATTGTAAGGGAAATATAAGAAGTATTTGAGGCTGTATTAAAGGTATAGCTTAAAAAGACAATGCATCAAAAATGCTGCTGTTTTGTGCGCTGGGCTGAAAAAACTTTCTTCTTCACATTAATTCCCAGTAAGTCTTCCTCAGAGAGTGCGACTTCATCATCTAAAAAGGAAAAGTAATGGTTAATGGATTCTTTAACTGGATAGCTTTTGGGTTTGGGAGGGTATCTTCTAGCATTAAGGCCAGACTGAATCCCTGCAGCTTCAGTTTGCCACAATCATAAAACAGAGCTTAAAACAAGTAGTGAGAAGTTAAAGAAAAAAAAAGAGAGAAAAAGCAGCCTACAGCTTATTTTTCTCTCCCCTCATCCTTATGGCCTGATCAAGAAAAATGTGGTCTGTGTAAATGGAAGATATTCCTTAAATACATTGAGTGGAGCTTACAGTCTCCCAAAGGGGCTATTCATCACCTCCAACAGGAATGTGCACTGGGAGGCCTTCACTAAATTAAAAAAAAAAACCAAAAATAAAACAAAACAAAAAAACCAAAACAAACAAACAAACAAACAAAAAACCAAAAAAAAACCAAACTTATCTCATTTGGTTGTCTCTGATTTCAAGGAGTGAATAGAGAAATGTTAAGCCTTCACTAGATTTTTAAAAAGTGCTCCAAAGCCCAATGCCTCCTTCCCTCCCCTTAAGTACAGGAGAGATATCCAACAATTTCTGCAAGTACTGTCTTGCATTAAAAGTACATTTTAATTACTTTTACATTACATGGGATTTAAATATTATTTTTGTACTCATTTAGAAAAAGTTATTAAAACCCAGACAGAGCAATTCGATACTCTACTGACAGACAGTTTTAAATACCATTGGCATGTACTAGTGTCCATTCTGCCTGAGCTTCAGCAGAGTTTTTGTAATTAAATTTAAGATTCTTTAGGGACTGTAAAGTGAAAAAAAAAATAGGTCAAGGTTCAATCTCACGAAACACTAAACATCTACAAGACAGATTGAGTGTCCTCAGTTTTATCTTAATCCAAATGAAAGTTGATGGTGCTCAGTATCTATCAGAAGTGCCCAGCACTTTGCAGGGTTAAGTCTCCCAAGGATACTGACAAGCCTTTAGAAAACACTCTAATAGTGACCTCAACCATGACCTGAGGGACTATTTCTTGTGAGGCCAGAGATAATTCAGTGTCTGTCTGAGTTCACACTTGAGACTTTCCCGACCAGAAATGGTTAAGTTCTACAAATTAAAATTTAGTGGTCAGGTTTCAAGATACAAATTACTGTCTGTTAAGAAGCAAGAGCTATAAATGAATTTTTTTTGGAGTTCAACAATGGTATAAAAAAGGATACTCTATCTGAAATGTCACTGTTCTCTGGAGACTTCCAGCTCTGATTGAGAAGGTCTGGAAAAGAAGAACCTATTTATATTGACTCCACACTATATCAGAACTTTTGCATTGAATTGATCACTGATCTGTGAAGTATGCAAAGAACAGACACATTCTTAAATTTCACTGAAGTTTTAGTTTTTGTCTGTAGAGCAAAAGGTAAAACTAAGCATACCAATTGTAGAAATCAACTTAAATTTGTGGAAGTTACTAAGACCATTTTGAAGCTGTCTGATCCTTCTACAGTCACAAGTGAACTTCAGCACTATGCACTTCACTAACCTGATCCTATATCTGGCCTGATGGTATTTATCTCAGGGTATCAAAGAGCTGGCTGATGTCATTGCAAAACCTCTCTCAATGTTTTTTCAGAGGCCTTGGCAATCTGGAGAAGTGTCAGTCAACTGGAAGCTGCTAAGTGCCCCAATTTTCAAGAAGACCAAGAGGGATGATCTTGGTAACTATAGGCCTGTTAGTCTCAGTTCAGTGCCTGGTAAAGTTATGGAGAAAATTATCCTGGAAGTTATTGAAAAACACTTGAAATAATTGGTCACAGCCTGCATGGCTTCATGAAGGGAAAGTCTTGCTTGCCAAACAATTCCATTTTATGGCAAGGTTACCCACCGAGCTGACCAAGAGAACCTACTTGTAATCTTTTTGGATCTCAGTAAAGCTTTTGATACTGTCTCTCACAGGATCCTTCTGGACAAAATGTCCAGTCCACAGCTGGATTAATACATCATGCAGTGCATGAGCAACTGGCTCACAGGTCAGGCACAAAGGGTTACAGTGAATGGAGTGACTTCAGACTGGCGACCTGGCACTAGTGGCGTTCCACAAGGCTCCATCCTCCACCCCGTGCTCTTCAATATCATAAATTACTTGGACACAGGACTGGAAGGAATACCAAACAAATTTGACAATGACACTAAATTGGAAGGAGCTGTTGACTCCCTAGAAAGCAGAGAGGCCCCACAGAGAGACCTCAACAAATCAGATGGCTGGGAAGAAGCAACCATATGAAGTTGAATAAAAGTGCCAGATTCTGCACCTTGGACAGGGCAAACTTGGACGTATGGACACACTAGGGAATGAGATGCTGGAATCTGGGGGTCCTGCTTGGAAGAAAGCTGAAAATGAGTCAGCAGTGTCCTGGCAGCCAGGAGAGCCAACCATGTCCTGGGATCCATCAGGAGTTGGACTCTGTGATCTTTTCCCCTTTTCTAGTTGAGCACAAATAGCTCAGAAGTGAAGGGTGACAACTTCTACACATCATACCTCTGCTGTGCAGAAGGACTTTGGGAAGAATACCATGCAGGTAGAACTGTGATGGAAAGTTAGATCAGCAGGATGTAACTGTCAAGTGAGAACTAATCAAAGAGGCAAGACTGAAGTAAATAGTTTGTTGCAAGTATTTTTAGGCTGGGAACCATAATGACTGCAATTCCGCCGAAATTTGGCCTTGCATGTTCTCCCAAAGGCGTTATACCTTACCCCAGTGTTAATCATTTCAGCTTCTGACATAGTGGTACATGTTCTGTACCATCAACTTCTTTTCCATCAACTCCCCCATTCACAGAGATACCTTTCATCTAATGCTGACCCATCCATATCACTTTAACTGGATGCCGTAAAGAATGGTGGCACTGCCAGAAGACAAATACACTTGCTACACTTTTTATAGCTTAGCTTGTATGATTAAATCTCTCAGAATCAGAATACTACAGCATATAATGAACTTGCATCTTGTGAAATGAAAGGGACAGCCAAGTGACAGAAGGCAGTGGCTTAATATGACACTGCATTATAACGCAGTTCTGGAGAATAAAATTCAATTGAAATTATCTGGATGGAAAATGTTCGATCATATACAAGTTTTTTCCAGAAAAAATGTTGATTTGGCTGGGCTGAAGCTTAGTAGAAAAGGACAATTTTCCTTTATATCTTCCCTAGGAAATTAAGACAGAAAAAGTACCTGCAATTTCTGTCCCAGTAGAAGTGTCAGTCATTCAGAAATTGAAAAATGGGGTTTGAAAACAATTTTCAAATTACATTCATAATGATAGTATGAACATTTAGAAAAAATAAAAACGGTTGAAGCAATAGAAAATTTTATAAATAATTCATGAATATTTTCTCCAGGTTTGTGGGTTTTTTTCCTTAACTTGGATTTTGATTTTTTATTATTCTATTGCAGCTGGGGAAAATTTAAAATATTCTCGCAGCTTTCATGCCTTATATTTTTCTGCCAGACCTGAGGATTTCCATAGACCCAAACAATGCTTTTCTTTTATCAGGAACTTGTATACCATAAAAGACAAAAAAGTAATTTGAAAAAGGCTCCAGATCTAACTGGGCAGACAAGGATACAGGAAGAAAACTAGGATTATGTAGAGAAGCTTTTGTTAAAAAGGAACTATGTATGCATGAACAAGATTGCCTTTTGGAGATAAAGAAGTGTAAAGTTATATTGAGTCACACAGACTTAATGAATTTCCTGACTTTTTTTGAAGAAAACAGCAAAAGGTCCTTTGTTCAATACAAATAATAAAATAACAAGAATTACTGCTGTGGAGAAAGGGTGGGACAGGACTCAAGACGTGGCTTCAACAATGCTCTGGATGTGTTGCTTCAGTTTTCAAGTAGAGATGCAGATGTTGAGCCCAAAGGGCAAGGTTATAGAGTGAATGCAAATGAGATTTTGTAACAGACACCTCTGAAGCAAAACCAAAACTGAAACAGACAAGCATGCTCAAATCACAAGGTAATTGCCACCCCAATTTTTACTTTTTTTAAAAATTGGCCTGTTAAACAGTAAGCCTGGTAACAATCTGTTAATCAATCTGTCAAGCTGTGGGAGCACTGAATTTCTGGCAAAGTTTGAATGTGGCTGCCAGAGATAACAGGGGGGAGTGTGATCCAGGCAAAAAAAGGACATTTGAATGATCTCATGAGGACTTTAAAGGAAAGAGTAATTGAGGGCATGCAGCTACATGCAGCTGAGTAATAAAAAGTAACAGAGTTTCTTCAGAGGTACTGTGTGACAGAATGTCCACAAATCTTTCTTTGATTTTGACAAAAAATTCCTAGAAAAGTAAGACAGTTTGTATTCAAGAAAACATTTGTTTCGATGCCACAAAAAAAATTATTAGGAACTTTAAGAAGAATTGTACTTTAAAGCTCAGTCATGTCCCAGAATAGAGTATGGAGAACTTTCAATATTTTCAAATCTTCTCCTCTATGGTGAGTAGGACTTCTTTCCCCGTGGTTTTCTCAGGAACAAAATCTGGATATTTTAATTAAAGTCTTCAGGAACTCCAAGAGAATATAGTGCAGTGATGGTTGAAAATGGGATCTGTGATTAGTTAGGACTAACATGACTTTAAGAAGAAAAACTTTGAAAGACAGCTTCAAGACAAAGGCAAGAGATGATGGTTGCAATGATATTTATATTACTGACAATCTAAGTTATCATCAGAAGAGACTTTAAATCCTGAATACAAAGAAGACATATCCAAGAACAAACATACCAATCTTTGGCATCATTGTTCTTGGACATTGTTCTTGGCAAATATTACAAATGCACCAGAGTTAAAAAACTCTGTCATGAAAGCTAAGTTCAACAGGTGGAGGAATTCTCTATCTGTTGCACAGTACCAAACATGCCAGGGCTGATGGCACTGAGCACACAATCACTGAAATGGAAATATGTGTATTGTGACCACAGCTGGTGGATCTCACAGACCTATGGTGACAGCATCAATGCTTCTGACAAACTCAGAAGTCCCTTGACCCCTTGTTGACTGGCGTGATGACTGGTGACCAGCATCCAGTCTTCCCAGTGGTCTGTGCACTTTTTTCCCTAAGGTCTCAGGAGTTGTAACAGCCTGGGTCACCCTGTGAGCTCTAAGAAGCACGATGTTCCTACTGTGCAATCTGCCTTGTAGCACAAAAAGAGAGACTGGTTTCAAGAAGAGCAGAAACCTGTTTTCGAACAAGAATCTCTTGAAGAGAAGACTCCACAAGGCCTCAAAAATAATAAAAGAATGTCAGTCTGAAACTGAAATAAGATGCAAAGCCCTTAAAAAGGAAACTTCTGAAAGAAAAGTGACAAGAAAACATTTAACAAGACACCCTATGAAATGAGGGCTGCTAGACTGGCCTGACGCACCTCAGTGTGAAAAAGTCAGCCTCAGTCTTCTATTAACTTTGTAAGATAACTAAAGAAAGTTAAGACATCAACAGTGAGACTCATCACCTTGAATGTTACAATGCAATGTTTCTTACTGCTTTGCTCTACTATCACAACCATTAGGAAGATGCAGAGTGCTAGCTCCCTAAATTCACCTCTGCTGTTTGGTTGGAGGGAATGAGATATGAAGTCTGTGGTGCATACAGGACAAAGAAATTGTACTTTAAAAACTTCAACTGACAGGATAATCCATACAGACATGCTTCAAAAGTCCACCTTCTTTCTGTTGCTTCCTAACAATTGGCTAGTGAAGCATTTGGACAGATTTTTATATATATATATATATGCAGATGTACTCACAAATTAACATACAGAAACTGAATCAAACAAATACTAGAGAACATAAAATTTCTTATAACTTATAATGTTGCTGGGTAATGCATTATGTTTTGCAGCATGATGTGAATGCACATTCAAGTATATTATAATGTGAAAATGCAAATACTGAAGTGAGGTCATATGGAGCAAGTTATCTAATCTAGGTACACTGCATTTTATGAATAAGCACATGAAATAACTCCAGCCAAATTATAAGCTGGGTAATTCTCTTCCCACTGCTTATATTTTCCTTGAGATTTGAAATGGATACAGAATTCTTTATTTCCTAGGATAAACCTTTTTGGCTGTGAATTTTGTGTTGATGAAAGATGTCAGATTAGTGGCCTGGAGAACAAAATCACCTTTATGCAGAGACCATAGCATGTTACAACCAGATGCAGTGCGAGTTCTCTTCATTCTTCCAGTAACACTGTTCAAACATGGTCAATTGCTTTTTGAGGGTTATAGCATATATCACAGAATCACACAGCATCATTTCAAGACAGACTGGAGTGAATCAGGCAAAATGGTATGTATGACAAATATTATGATGTTAAATATAAACCAAATATATTTGAGAAAGATGGACATTTTAAAAATTATGGCAACTTATGGTTAAACTAAGTAGACTGGAAGATTAAGTATGATCAGTTGACATGAGGTTAAATGGCCCTTATCTATAGAAATATGTATTTCTCCAAATAATCTTATTTTATGGGTGTTCTTTAGTGACGTGATTTTCCATTTTCCTAAAGCCCTTAGTACCTATTAAAACTTGAGATTCTGCTGAAATATTGAACACCATGCTATTTCAATTAATATAAATTAGATGCAGAGGAGTGCAAATAATTGATAAGAAAAGGAGAAAGTATTAATGAAATTCCATGATCAAGAGGTGCTAATTGCAGAAGTAAATACTTCTTGTCCCAATTAGCTTATAAATCAGGTATAAAAGGAACACCAGCAATACATCAGGTCAAATTCTATTTGGAATTTTTATGCCAGCAATAGTGAAAGAAAAAGAGCAAACATGCATTTTAACTACTTCTGTTCTGTTCTGTTCTGTATTTTTTCTGTAAAAAAGAAAATGGGACATTGCATACATGCTTTATAATGGATTACTTTCAAGTTTAGCAATAACTACAGATGTTTTATGCCATAATGTACTCATGTTAACAAAATCTGGGTCAAATGCTTTTTTTCAAACATTTTAAAGGAGCTGACTTCAATGCACTGTTAGCACTCAAGTGCTGGTTTTTAATATTTATAAAATAAAAGAAAATTCAGATTATTAGGAATAAAACACTTAGTTTTGTTACACTCTCTCTGATTCCTACAGATGCAGTTATGCCAAACAGCCTTTCCTAAGTTTAAAACAGGTACAGAAGATAAGAATTTATTGCACATTGGGAACTGCTTAGAACAGTGCAAATCATTTAAATTTCACCAAACCTTCCAGTGTCTCAGTATTACAATCTGAATACATTACATGGAATATAATTTTTAATCACGACTGGTAACTGCTAAAGGCAGTGAAAGTTTGGTGTCATAGTAGCAATAGTAATAATATAGATTACTTAGGCAGAGTGCCCAATTGGCAATGGTCTGTGTAAGTGACCTGTCTTAACTGCTGACCAAACTTTGTAAATTCTGCTCAAGTGCATTACAGGTGTCTCAGCACCATGGAGACCAATGCAATACGTCTTTCAACAGAGAATACTTGTCATACTCACTGTATGTGGCATTTTGCCCCAGGAGAAAAAATTAAGAGGTTATATTAATTTTAAAAATGAGCAAAGCTCTTTGTATTGTATTGCAAAGGACTAACAAACTGGTGCTTTTTCTGTCTATCAAACTAACCTTTTTTGTTTGCTTGTTAATTTGTCGTGGGGGGGAGGTTGTTGTTTTTTTTGGGGTTTGGGTTTTTTTTGGAAGGTGTTCAGGCAGGAACACAAAATCATAAAGGTTTTGGGAAAAATACAAGAATAATTTAACCTAGGGGACTGTTCATTGGTGAAAATTGTATGAACCTCAAATGATTAACCTTCCAAAAAGAATGCTAATATGTAATTTTATGATGTTTTCTAAGTCTCTACAGTAAGAGAAGGCATCAGATAACAAAAATATCTCTAACTAGCAGACAAATATGACATGCTGTCAAACTAAGTCCTGGTGTGTTTACTTCTCTGGTGGGAAAGAATCACTTGCCCTAATGAAATAACTCTTGCTCACTGTCTACATTACACTTCTCAACTGCACTTCTCTTGAAGGTATTTTTTGCTTGAAAATGACTGAAATATGGAAGCAAAAGTAAAGGGTAGAATCTGTCTCTTCCTTCATCTTAGGCAATAGGTCAGCAAACATTGACCTCTTAGCAAATAACTAATTACGTATCCTTCAAAAAATCAACAATGAAAAAAATGTCCTCAAAATTTAGCTTATTTCTCTTTTTTATACAGATAGAGATACAAGCAGACAAACATTTTAGGTCATCCAAAACAAAACTGTGCAGAAAATGTGTACTGGAACTTACCAATGCTGGAATCACATGAAGAGTATGAAATAGCCTCTATCTAAAACACTTCAATACATTATACTATGGATGATGATGTTTTACTATAATAAATACCACTAATGTTTTATATGGCAAGTGACTTCATCTTATATGGATCCCCTGGAATGTCCCAACCTCCAGTTAAAGACATTCTCTTTCATCTCTAAATAGATTACACCTTCAGTAGGTGTTTGAAATAGGCAGAGACTTGTAGCCTCATAAAGGGGGAAAAGGGGAATGATTGGTCAGACATGGAAAGTGAGAGCTGGTAATTATTTTCATGTCACACACAAGAGATGCTATAGCAAAGCTGACTAAAGCTGAGCATGATTTAGCCGGTCTTCTTCAACAACGATGTCACTCTGTTATTGTTTTCTATAAAGTTATGATTAATAGAAGGGGAGGATTATTACAGTAACTTGCTCTTAGTGGGCAAAGGGTGACATCAACAGCAGCTGAGCAAACTGACCAAACTTCGTTGTGTGCTGCTGAGGGATTTTTTCTCTAGCAGTGACTAACAAGGGGCTAACAGTGTCTGACAGCACAAAGGGCCCTTGAAACGAAGGACACTTCTGGTGGAACTTCTGAATAGGAGCCACCATTTTAACTCTTCTGCTTCATTTTACAGTTGCAAGATGTTTCTTTTGGCCGGCAGCAAGCTCTTCCCTTTCTCTGTTAACACACAAACACTCAGACTCAAAACCAGTCAAAAACTATCCCAATGGTCTTTCCAACACAAAGCTGCATGATCCACATTTTCTGCCTCATCTACTGGTATTGTGATAACTTCTTTTCATTGCAAATTAAAGAACATCTTTACAAAAGCAGCTTATGCATCTTTGGAGCATGGATTTTACCAGCAACAACACAAATAAGTTAGACATGTTGTGGAGAATCCTGAGCCTCTGGTTCATCTGTGAGAGAATGCTGTGTTTAATTACATTTTCTTTTTTCAAATTGATAGAGACTTATAACAATCCTGTTTGCTATTTAACCTCTGCAAATTTGCCCTCCCTAAAATTATACTTGGCCACCTGGAAATGCTTACCAACTGAACTGAAATGCTTCTGTGAAAAGACTTCCAGTGTAAATTGAATTCTTACCCCTACAGAGTAATAGTACTTACATTGTGCAGTCCAGGATATAACTACAGGTGCTCTGAGAGAAGGTCATACTTTGAGCTCTTTCCCTCAACCTAACTTTTTTGTGTGAGGTGTACAGCTTATGCACTGATAATATAAGGGGCATATGACATTGCTCCTACAGGCACTAAGACAACAGTTCCAAGGGGGAGCTGTAGAGGCTGGACATTACATTACCAAAATGTTCCCCAAGCTAGAACAATTCAAATGCCTTTTCTGAACATTATTAGGCAAAAGATAGAGTTTGAAAGCTAATCATTTTCTTGCCCAAACAATAATAATGTTGTACTTCTCATTTTCACAAAGACTTCTTGAGAGGGAAACAAACAGAATTTTCTACACTGAATTAGTGAATAATGGTCCCAGTGGTAGTATCTGAAAACTCATGGAGAAGATGAGCTGAGAAGTACTACAGGTACTGAAATGGTCAACCACAGACCATTAACTGTATTCTAAACATTTTCTGTCTGAGGCTTTGTGCATTTTGGTGTTTTACAGTTCATGAGTAGGTAGCAACATATTTTATCAAGTAGGAGGAAAAGTTTAGGAATCACCATAAATTCCCATTTTCATCCTGACTGCAGACTTCTTTGGTAGTTCTGAACAGCAAAGTCCCACCTCATATCTTCAAAGTTTAAAAAGTGACACACCTATTTCAAAGGATTTAGTGATTAATTAGCTGATTTCTTAAAATATATATATATACACCAAGTATGCATGCTACCAGGGATCAGTCATTTTTAGTCCTTATACTTAGCTTCACTTTTCAGTTAAAACACATTTAAAAGACAAGTTTAGATTCTGTACAGTTCATACTGCGTGCTAGCCTATTACTGAATCTCAGAATATGTTTGGAAACAACTAACTTTTTCCTCTGGGATGACCAGATTTTGAGCACATGCCTAAAAATGTCTTACATCTGTAACTGTGGTAATTTATATCCAAATATGTCTATATTTGCATGTTCAAATAGCTCATTGCATGTAGCAATCAGGTATTGAAATACCTAATGGTCCCTTAAGCAGTTATTTCATGTCTGTGAGCTGGAGAGCTCAAATGAATCCACTGGGGTGGCTTTTACATAAAAGAATCACCTCCTGACTTTCACCCCTCTTTGTGATTCAGATGTCATCCTGCAATTCCAGCCTAACAGCCTGTTTCTGTTTCCAGATGCTGACACGCAGCAGACTTCCCATAAATGTTAGGACATCCGGCCATACCTGGGCAATTCAGACCAGCTTTGAAACTAGACAGCAGAGGCAGTCTTTCCCAGTGATTCAGCTTCGAGACTATGAGAGAGCAGTCTAATGTATACAGAAGATGTTTTCTTAATTTTTCATCTTAACCAGACCTTGACGTGATACTTCAACATCACTGGCTGAGGAAATGTTTCCAATTGCCTGTGATCAAAGTTAACCAATAATCTGATACAGTGTTTTTGCTCTTAAAAGCACTCGCCAAAATGACTGTGAGGCGTCTGGATTAAGCTTTTATATATGACACTTTCCTCTGTTCTAGAGCAGCAGTTCAAACCCAACCTGTGTCAGTTGTGATTAAATGTGGTTATTCACAAGACTTCCTTTTGTCTATGGGAGATCTCCTTTGAAACCGGTGGCAAGAGATGGGCTTTTCTGAAGGTGACTCAGGGCAGGAGCAGTTACATTTTGCTCTGAATCACCTTCAGGAACTTTCTTGTTCTTTCCACAGCATAGACAGGAGTGCCTCACTACCACGTAAGGACACTTCCTGAGTAGTCCCCCTGGTGGTTCATCTAACCCCTTCTTCTCATTCCAACATTGGCAACAATAGATGCTGTTTGGAGAGAGAATGTGAGCCTGGTCGCTCTCCGCAAGCCTATCCCTTCAAGATCCCCTGCATCTGCAATTGTTGTATTAAGGATGTTAAAGGATATGTCCCTCTGGTAGTTTTTAATGGACCATCTTGAGTCCTCTGATAGTGTTTGCCTCCACAGCCTCCTGTGGCAACGAATCCCAGAAGCTCAGTCTCCATTGTGTAAGCTCTGTATCTGTTTTAAATCTTCTCCTACTAGTTTCAATGCATTCCCCTTAATACAGCAGGATTTGGTGGATAACAGTTCAGCATTCACCTTACCTACCATCTTCATGGTTTTCTAATTCCCAAAGCACATGCTCTTTCAGCCTTCCCTTCTCCAAGCTGCCTTTCAGTTTTTTGATTAAGCAGATGATCCGAAACCTTAATAGTTTTAGTTTCTCTTCTCTAACTCTCCTATGTCCTGCTTGAGATGCAGAGACCAGAACTGCAGACAACATCCACTTTGTGGATGCACAATATATATAGAGGCAACATGGTGCCCTCTGTCTTGCTCTCATACTATTCCTAACAACATCCAATTTTTTGTTGGCTATTTGAACTGTCACTGCAAATTAAATTTTAAGTTTGGAGATGTCTAAGACTCATCTCTCCCTAGTCTGCAGATACCCCTCATGAACACTTACCTGAATGTCACTTCTACATTGGCTATTTGCTGATTTGTATGAAAGGATTCACTTCTTTCAGCTCATCTCCCACTCAACGCAAGACACTACAGCAGGCAGCTCTGCTGAATGTCTCCA
This sequence comes from Ploceus nigricollis, assembly GCA_013399945.1. Taxonomy (NCBI): domain Eukaryota; kingdom Metazoa; phylum Chordata; class Aves; order Passeriformes; family Ploceidae; genus Ploceus; species Ploceus nigricollis. Next base: position 90,757 of record VXBC01001439.1, on the reverse strand, counting down.
GAACTTGTTGAACTGAGGGCATGAGCAAGTCTCTTTGTACCCAAGAACGTGGGTGAAGAAAATTGTCTTGTGGCTGTCCCTGCTGTTCTCTCCTGTGAGCGAGCAGATTAAATTATTGTTCAAAGCTGTCAATTTGACTCTGATCACGTGAGATAAATTCAGTTTAAGGGGCAAAAAAAGAACCAGAACTAACCCTCTCAAAAAAGAATCTGCTTTACGAGAAACATCTGAACACTTCTTTGTTGTTTTTATACTTCCTAGATGCTTGGTTACTGTCCCTGAATGGGCAGCTTCAAAGGAGCAATTAAAAATGTGTGCATAGACTCACAGTTGAGCCCTGTTTGCACACAAAAACTTTATTCTGAGCTACCTTATGTCACCCCTTTTAGAGGAGTCATCATGAGGGCATGACACCAATAAGCAGACAATGAATAAAGAAAATAACTGTTTATAAGTTCATAGTTGGCATACAAAAGTTATTGAAGAGGAACTGATATTCTAGGCAACTGGCCATCACTGCTGCCTATCAACCCTCTGTTCCCCCAACTGTTACTGGGTATTATAAAGCTCATTTTAAAAGCACTTCTCCAAGACCTGTGAGCTTGGCAGGTGCTATTTTGTCTTTACTGATAAAGAGGCTTAAGACTAGTTGCTCGTGAACTTCGTAGTGTGTAAGCAGACACCAGGCAAGCAGGTATTTAACTGTCTACATTTACATGTCTCACCTGCACTGAACTACAAGTATAAAATTTTAACCATAAAATGTGAAGTCAAATTGGAAAATTTAACAGAATGGAAATTAAATCCAGATTTGAAGATCTCATACCCTTTCCAAAAGTTCAACTTCATGCTACCAAGTTAAATCTCAAGTGCTATAACCCCAGATTTGAGGAAAAATCTGAGATAAATTCTCAAAACATAGGTAGGTATACATTGGAACCTGGAATCTCAGGGTAGTCGCCAGTGCTTGTTAAAACAGCGTTGGGGCAAGGGTATGTGCATAGAGAAGGGGAGCAGCTTCATTATGTCAATAAATGATGACTGTTCATTGTATTCCCCTCACTTCTCCGCATGTGAAATTCTCGCAGTAATTTCTTTGGTTTCCCTGAAAATAATAATTGAAGCCTAACCCATCCCTCAGATTTAACCTGTGTCTATCTTGGAAATTAGTCCAAACATTATTTTAAATAACCCATATGAAAACCAGTGACCATGAGAAACAGAACAGCAGCAAGGGCTTGTTTGTCATTTTTGACCCACAGATCTCAGAAGAGTTACTGATTCCTTCAACTTTACAGATGGGGACATGAGGTACTTGTCCTCAGCAGTTGATAGTAGAGCCATAGTATCCAGATTTCCCGGGTCCCCATCTAGCACTCTTTTTGGTAAACAGTTGTAAGCAGTCAGGCTTCCTCTTAAAATTTTCACTGCAGAATGTATTTACTTCATCACAGTGACAAAGCAGCAACCATGCAGAAGATCAATATATACTTTTTTAAATTCACTTTGTTGGTGTCCTCAGTATGACACTTATGTCAATTTCCTTCTGGTTACTCTCACAGATGGGAATATCTGCTGATGTGTGACACTGCAACTTTTCCCAAAGGCCTGTACATGATGACTACCTTGGAAGATTTGCCAGTGTAATGTTTTGTTGAGTTCAGCTCAGTGAAAAGAGAAAACTTACGAGCTTCATTCAATTCCCTCCCACGCATCAGCAGATTTATAAGTAATCAAAACTTAGTACAAAAAATGTATCCCCATCATGGAGGGAGCTAAACCAAGATGAAATTGGACCTTTCAAACCAGACAAAAACTGGGATCTGTTTTTAAAAGGAAAAGCCAAAACCTAAACATGAATATGTAGAAGTTAAATTAAGCAAATAGACTTCACATCAGACCTTCTACTGATGTAACTCAATCTCTGAAGTCAGAAGGGCTACCCCAATTCATATTAACTAAGGGTCCAACATTCCTCTTGCAAATACAGTTGTAAATCTTTCTAAAATCCACAGGAAATATTACTTTGGGAAGTACATCACTGAATAATCATCTGAAAAGCTTTTATCTAAGATATGATGTTTTGTGTCTCTTTCCATCCATCAATGGTTTATACTTATCCTCAGAGTCAAAGCTTGATTCAACTGATTCTGCTCCCACAATCAGCACTAACTTCAGTGACCTCAAGAGTTAATCCTAAAAACCTAACGGGAGTCTGTAACTTAAATGGTTGTGTGTGCTGTGATTTGATTAACTGTAGTAAAAGGAACACAGAACAGAGAATTCAGGGCTTGTCAGAGAAATAAGACTACTTCCTATTATTCTGAAGTTGGTGCAAAGATACGATAAAACTCCACTGACTGGAGGACAATTACATAAGAAATTATTTTGATGTATGTTTTGAGCATCAGTCAAAGTTTTCAACAGCATGCAAATTATTTTTAGTAGAATTTCAATAATAGCTTTAATTCATCTATAATTGTTTTCACCCTGCTTGAAGACAAATGGTATCTGTCACCTGGTGGTCCTTCCCTTTGGGGTTTAAATCACTGATGTGACTCTAATCATAATCTCAAAATATCTTTGAAGATGGAATCACTCAAGATATTTTACACATTACGGAACTGTTTCTCAAGAAAAAAGATTACTTTTGCAGTAATGTACTGAAAAGTCACCTGTCAAACAAGCTGCATGAACAACTTTAGTTCTGTGGACTACTCTCTTCAGTTACAATTTAAGTCCATACTCTCTCTATAAATTCAAGAAAATTCTCTTTGTAGATAGGTTTTTCCCAAAAGGAAAAGTTTTGAACAAGCTCTGATTATAACATATAGTTGTGTCATATTGCATCACACTAATAACATCATCTATATTACCTGGCTTACGTATTCACATGCTTTGACTTTTAGTTTTAAGTGTAAGTAGGCAACACATATGCTAAAATAACGTGGACATGAAATATTTTTGTTAAAGCTCACTGTTCCATGAGCTGGCAAGAAAAAATATCAATGAGTGACACGTCAGGAGACATAGGTATAGTTTACAAAGAAAATTAACATACTTGCTTCTATTTGCCAGATTGACTTTATATAAGGTTCTTGTAAAACAGAACTTATCCTGACCCCTGTAAAAAGTGCCATCCATCAATATTAAAAAGAAAGCCAAGAAAGCTCTTATTTACCCTACCCTCTAGGCCAAGTTCTTATCCTCAGATGAACTTTATTTTTTGACCAGCTCACTAATTATTATTGAAATCACTGACCCCTCTAAACAGCACATAAGCATTTGAGTTAGTAGCAACAGCAAGACCAGCCTTAATTGGTCCACTTACATAAAAGTAGAAACATAAAACTTCTAAATGTAAGTGTCCATCATATCTTTTCTTATTATTACAGGAAAATAAGGTACAACAGAGTGAAATTCCAGCTGATTTGCATGGAAATCTGTGCCAATGTGTTTTCTGACGGCTGCTCTTCAAAGCAGGGATGGAGATGGACACACACTGTTGTATGCAATTCAGGATTCCAAAGTAGTCAGTAAATCACACAATATCCAGTGGGTGAATAATGAAGTGGCATTGGGCCATTTATTTAAATGGTTTGTAAGTGAAAATCCACAATTAGGAAAAGAATAAAAAAAGAGAGATAGGTTGCTGAAGTACTAACCTTTCTTTCTCAGTCCCATTCCTTTAGTTATTTCTGATCCAGCAGGGAACTAAAATATGCCTGTGAGCCAGTAAGATAGGCTCAACATCACTCCAATGTTTTATGTGGTCTCAGTTGCTGGTATCAGAATTTAAATTAGAAATCCCAATTGAACAATGATTATCTGGACTCTGAAGCTGACAGAAAAAAAAATCAGAAAAAAGAAAAAAACCAAACCCAGCTACAGTCTTTCCCAAGAGCAATTGCCCTTTCTGGCAGGAAGGGGTAAAAATAGAGGCAGCTCATTAATATGGCTTGGCAGTGCTTAATGGCAGCTGGTCTGAAGAGTTAGATCAGTGGGTCTTTCCAGCAGTACTCCCGGACCACTGCCAGCAGGTGTTGCTGTGTTCAACAAAATGAAAATGAGCGCGGGGGGGATGGGGAGGAAAATATTTATAAAGAGAGAAATAGGTGTGAAAAAAAATTAGTCACCGAGTAAAGCTTTCATTAGGCCTTTGGTAAAGCTATACACAAACTCCCCGAGGCAATAAGGAGCATGCTCTGAAATGAATAATGCTTTTCACTTCTCCTAAACTCCTTTCAGAACTTATCCTGTGCTATAAATCACATACATGCTTGCTGTGCTTCACTCGGTAGCTTTCTTGTTTTGTCACGGACCACACACTTTCTCACAGGGAATCCTCTGCCCCGCCGCCGCAGTGGGAGAAGCTCGGTCCCGGCTGGGCGCTGCCCCAGGAGGGGTATGATGGTCACAGCCGGCACTGCACCACTCTGACTCCGAGAAGACAGCTCCGTTACACCCGGGGTACACCCGGGGCAAATTTTCTATTCTCCGTAAAAGCAATGCAATGTAGGCTGTCTTGCTGAGAATATGTCTGCTGCCAAATTGCAACAGGCACTGCACTACCAGCACGCAACAAATTTCAAAGAGTTTTAGGATGTCAGTTAAAACCAAACTCAGCCTGGTCCTGAGAAAAACAGGATTGCAAGGTGGAAAAGTCATTTGGCAAAACTTGGGTTTAGGATCCCCACGAAAAATAGAGTCCTGCAACTAACTGGGTATATACATGCTCATTATCTGTTTCTTGAAGGAAGTGTCTCACTGTCCCTGAAGAAAAAGAAAGGAGGGGGGAAAAAAGCAAAAAAAAGCAAAAAAGCCCCCTCCCCCCCGCAAAAAAGCAGTGCTGTTCTTTATAACAACTGGAACCACCAAACTCAGATTGCAGAAAAGCTACTGCAACCTGTTTCACTTATTATATTCGTATTAAAAATGGGAAACAAAGCAACCTATCTGGTCATATGTTTCCATTTACCTTCTGATTTTTTCTCATTCTACCAAAGCTGTTGTGTGAATACAGCACACATACCAGTTGGGATAAGGACTCCCTGGTATCACTGTAAATTGAAAGCTTGAAATCTTTCTTTGATGCAGATCAGCCATATTCCAAGATAAATTAAAGTTACATTACCAACAGGAATTGAAAATATAATTATAAGTACGATTCAGGCCAAAAAAAAAATCTGAGGGATGGGGATTTTCTGGTAATCAGTGGGTGTTATGAATGAGTAAAGACTGCATGATCATGCCATTTGTCATAAACGGTACCACATAAAGCCAGTTATTATATGTGTTTAAGAAAGGAGATGGATTTTGGATTTACTTTTGACCTTCTATGCATTACTTCTGTACTGCCTAATTGGCATAGTTATTTCTGATTTTCATTAATGTAAATTGAAATGAAAATTGCTTTTTATTTTATTCCACAAGTGTTAATACCACACTTGCAAAAAATGTGAACTGTCATTCATTGTAATCTATTTTTAGATGTCTAAACAGTTTTTAATAGTGTGATGCAATCAGCACGTCAAGGAGCCAGGAGAATTGGACAGGAGCAATATGATTCATTTTTAAAAAGCTTTAAAGGGATCCCTAATTTAAACAGAAGGACATATTTATTCAGAGATTGAATTAAAAAAAATCAGCCAAAGCCAAAGGATTCTTACTCAAATGCATTTTCCTGAATTTGAAAAAAATCCAAATTTGCAGAAAGATTATCTGGTATATCCCTAAGTATGTAAGATGAAGAAAACAATTTGCAAAGTAGTAATTAAGTATCTGGCAAATACTGTACTTGAACTAGAACAGTGTTATCTACATCTAATAATATCTATATCTAGCTATGCAATACAACAAGTTGGAATGTATCTTCCTGACTCATAATGTTTGCTTTGTCTGATTTTAAGTTCTAGTCTTTAAATGGATACAGAAATCACCACAAGTTGATCCATGATATTTTGTCATGCTAGAGAATTAGGAATTTCCATTAGATAATTAATTACCAGAAGTATGTCTCATACAGGAAAAACAGTCAATTGCTGATGTAACAGGATTAACCAATCCAGCACAGTGATCCGGCCCACTTTTGACAGACGTTATATGTGATGTGTACACACGAGAAGTACAGTATAAAGCTTCGCATTATGAGTACCACAAAGAGGAACTTCAGCAGTTCTTAAAGCACAATACAGCAGTCTCCTTCTGAGAGTCAGGACTAGAGAGGTAAAACTTTCAATCAGCTTTTTTCCTTTCAAACTGAAACTTTTAATTCCTGTGCATGCTGTTGCATACTGTTAGGGTTACATTGAATGAATGCATATACAGAACTTTGCAGCTCAGGTAATTTGTAGAAAGAGTCTGAACCAACATTTCTGTATGTATTCAAACACATTTCTGTATGTATTTTTGTACATACATGTATATACATGTAAGTACAAATAAACCATGTATCAATGGTATTGGAAGACTCTATTTTAGAAAACAGTGGTTTTTAGAAAGTTATGCTTTAACATGAAATCTGTCATCATTATGGCATGCAAGTAAAATATGCTATACCTCTATGTAATAGAGATTGTATGCGATAACTGTACCTGCAGTATATGGCAAGCAACATATACCCCACAGCAAGAACCCAGACATACTTATCTGCATTTTATTTTGATTTATGCCGCTCCCTTACTTTTCATCAGACACTGTTAGGATAGGTGCTATATTAGAACTATATATAACTCCTTTAATTATGTCATCTGTTAGTACATCTAATCATGAATGCATATTTTGATCTGAAATTATTTTTTCATCCAATTAAACTTTTAGTTCTATTTCAAGCTGACTTTCAGACTTCGTATAATTACAACAGACTTTGGTCTGTTCACAAGATCCAAGAAAATTTGATGTATTATAGTGAGGTTTGTGTGACAAAGATGTGTTTATAAGAATGGCTGCAGGGTTTATAATGCTGACAGACCTGTAAGTGTAACAGTATATAACAGTATAGTAACTGAGGTCAGTAAAACACAGATGAGGGGGTACTGTGGATGCCTTATAACAGTAAAAGACTTATAAAAGATCTTAATTGAAAAGGACTAGCAATATATAACATTTGTAAGACTTTGGTTGATTGTTCAATTACTTCTGTATGTTTCATTTTCTCTACCTATAATTCCTTGCCTGTCTTTTAGCCCATGTGCCTGTAGTCATCTTATGGAAATTAGAGACCTTTCAATGCTTATATTTATAAATTACTCCTTTCCACTGTGAAATACAATGGTTGACAGTAATATACTGAGAGTGGAATATTTGCTGGGTAGGAGGTAAGCCCATCTGAGAAGACAGAGGTGTGGTAGAAAGAGAATGAAAGGAATGAAAAGAAAGAGGGTAAACACTAAAAAAGAAGAAGCTGCTCTAAGAAAATCAGTACAAGATAATGCCTGAAAAGGAAGAATCTCAAAATTTATAGTTATAGCTGTCATTTTCCCATTATCATATTCAAATGTAAGCGAGTTTGCAAACTTCAACTTCGCTGGGCAAGGAAAAGAACGGAGAGGATACAGAATGTAAAGGCAACCTGAAGCCATGGCAGTGGCACAGGGAATGCCTTCTCACTGCAGAGCAAAGCCCTCCCTGACATAAACTGACAAGGTTGAAACTTCTTGTAGTGCTTTAGACTTCTTTTAATTTCCAATGTCCTATTCTAATATTATGATTGCTCTCTGTGATTTAAATGAATGAAGTAATAAGTGCCTTCTAATAACAATGGGCCAAATGTCGAAGATCTTACTCAGCCTTCACTCAGACAGAATTATTATTGGCATCGATGAGGGATTTGCCTGAGTCAGAAGCAAGTATGATTTGGCCAGATGACATATAACACTTTTCACATTCAAAGCACTTTTCTGGCGTTGCTTGATTAACCCCAAACCTAAATATATCTACCCAAGAACTTCCAGGCACAGACTAGCATAGAAGTAGGGCTATTATATGGCACTACCATGTCATGTCACATATATGTACCAGCTCCTGCTTAGGCTTTCAGTGCCTGACTGCATATTGCAGCTGGGGAGTGTATCATGTATTATAGAGCCCTCCAAACAACAGTGTATTTTGTGCCTGTCAGTCCTTTTGCCAGTGTTGATAACCCCCAGCATTTAGAAGTGAGCAGAAAAGATTTTCTTTCTTTTACTCCAGGCAAAATAATGTTCTGCTCAAAATATTCAGAGCCCCTGCCCTCATTCCCATCTCATTCACAAGCTATTTAACATCTCCTGCTATCCCTAACAATACCAGGCAGGACCAAGAGCAAGGTGCTCGTTAAAGATTTCACTCTTTTCATTCATTCATGTTTCCTCTGTTTAGTTAAACCAGTGATACTGTTGAAGGAATAAAACAAACAAAACAAAACAAAAAGAAAAGGAAAAAAAAGGGGGAATGACAGCTGGGGGGGGGGAGGGGTCAAACAGAAGGAAAAAAAAAAAGAAAAAAAAAGAGTAAATTTACAGGAATGAGAAGATATATTAGAAAGGGGGAGGGAAGGAACCACAAGTAGTGATATTTGAAGAGAGGTGTGTGTTAGGGGAGCAATGAGCATAAGGAAGCCAGCCTGCCTGTTCCTCCCCCTTCCTAATCATAGCCTTTACTCACAGACAAAACTCCCTCCCTCTCTCATTCACTCACTCACTTTAGGCCAATCCGTCCTCTCTCTCTCTCTCCCTCTCTCTGTGTCTCTCTCCTACTCTGAGACAGAGTCAGAACTCTTCTCCCTGACAGCCACAAACATCTACAGCACTTATTGCATTCAGAGAGGGAACCTGCAAACAAAACTTCACAGAAAACTTTTGGTTCTTGTTCCAGAGAATTTGCTGAAGAGAAGGAAAAACAAACAAACAAACTAACTAACTAAACCAGCCCCCAAAAAAACTGTTCGTGAAGGGGGAGGAAAAGCAGGGCCTTTTAAAAAGGGAATCACAACAACTTTTGCTGCCAGGATGCCTCTGCTTTGGAAGAGAGGATTTCTGTTGGTGCTTTGCTGGATTATAGTGAGGAGTTCCCCAACCCCAGGATCCGAGGGGCACAGTTCAGTCACTGACTGTCCATCATGTGCCCTTGCCACGCTCTCAAAGGATGTGCCCAGCTCACAGCCTGAGATGGTGGAAGCAGTAAAGAAGCATATACTGAACATGTTGCACTTGAGGGACAGACCTAATATCACCCAGCCAGTGCCCAAGGCAGCACTTTTAAATGCCATCAAAAAACTCCACGTGGGAAAGGTGGGAGAGGATGGTTATGTGGAAATAGAGAATGATGTTGGAAGAAGAGCCGAAATGAATGAAGTTGTGGAGCAAACCTCAGAAATCATCACTTTTGCAGAATCAGGTGAGTGCTTGAAAAAAAAAAAAAAAGTAAAATATCCTTTGTGCCCAAACTGAAAAATATCCTTTCTGCCAAAACTGCAATTAACTTATTTTCTTCTCCTCAGCAATAATGTTTTCTGCAAGGTTGTAGGATGAGACTTGGGGGAAGGGAGAAGGAGGAATGGGATGGGGGGGGGGCGGGGGTAGGACTCTAAAGGAATTTGATTTTTTTGACTTAGTCTTGGGTACAGATTACACTTGCTAAGCACAGTCAGTCACAGAGGGAGGAAGCTCTCTAACCAATCTTGAACATAAAGTCAGGCTGCAGCAGGGTCCTCCAAACTGCCTGTAAATCCAGAGTACTTGCAGTAAAGGGCTGGATTGCAGAGTTGATGGTAAAAGAAAAAAGGCTGGAGCCTTTTGGGGAGTTTATCAAGATAGAAAGTAAACCGCAAACTACTTCAGAAACAGCCCTTTCACATAAAAATTATAGTGGAAGTTATAAAATCAGATGAAGCAGCTTTAAGTTTTAAAAGTGAGATGGCTTTTTTTATGGGTTTTTCCCTCTTTTTTTCTATTTTTTTTTTTTAATTTAACACAGCATCTTTGGCAATAAAGAGTTGCAGGGACTGTCAGATGACTTCAATAGAACTGGACAAGTTGCTGTAGCTGATCCAATTTGTAATGCAGACTTCTGCATACTGGAAAAAAGATTCTGCTCCTAAAACACTCCTGCCAAAAATGCAACCTTGGTAGGGTGTATTTTGAACTCTTTCACAGTTCTTTTTCCCCTAACTCTTAGGCAGTAAGAGCTCAGAATATATGTATTTACTAAGTAAAGTCTTAAGGCTCACATAAACTGCCCATAGGAAACAGCTCTAAAGTTGTATTTTGCTGTCTTGTTCCTACATGAATAGGACCAGAACCCATTTTAATTCAATGTATGTGTATCTGCACATAAATCTGTTAGTGTATGTGGGTATGCTAGTGCATGCATCAATAGCAGTTACTTGCAATAAGTCTATCATCTAACTAACAGCAACTTTTTATGATGCTGTCTAGCCAAAGCATTTTTCCTGTTGCCAAGACAGTTTTAAAAGAATGTCATTGTTTTGTTTGGTACAGCATATGGTAGGCAAAGTATGCAAAGAAACTCCAAGCATTTTTGTTTAAAAGTTTGCTGCAGCAGTATAAACAATTAAGACAACACTCAGACTTTCCAGTCCTGAAAACCTGTTGACTCAGATGTTCTGATTGCAGGGAAGCCATGCACAAGAAGTGTGCATGCTTGTAAGTGCAGACATTCCTGCTGGCTGTCTGATTTCCAACTGTACAAGGAGCCCTTGCCTTTGGAGTCCTTGTCAATATACATACTATCAGTTCTTTCAGCATGAGAGCTCAGGCTTTTCAGTTTTTCCATTTCCTCCACTTCAAAAAGCAGGGAGAAGGTGTCAGTGCCAGAGGTCATTAGAAGCAGGAGTAGCTCAACATTAGTTTATAAATGAATTTATAAAAGCAAGGAAATCTCTAAGCTATCTATGAGTCGGATTCCCAACCTGGTTTTCAGCAGCTCGGTCTGAGCACAGTGGAACACATATGGCATGAACAGTGGTTTCTCTTCACTGTGTGCATCGCAATAATTTGTAAACACATTATTGTCTCTCCTGAGCTCTGACACAAAGGAATTTGGAATTTGATATATGCCTACTCTGTACAATACCCTCCAACGGCGCCTCCTGAAGCCATTGGCTCTTGTGGTCACGTGAGCAGCAAAAATCATGCCATTGCCCACACACTGGCCAATCATCCTGCCACCTATCCCCCGCCACCAGCCACCAACACTGTCACTCAGCTTGATTTACATAGCGTTGTCCTACTGTTGCTGACAAATTACTTGAAGAGGACTTACGCTGTGGAGCTGCAGGACAGGGGCATCCACTATGTTCTCATGCCTTCTCCTCCCTGCCACAGTTCTCTTCCTTCATACTAAGACAATCCTGGAAGCCCAGGCAGGAGGGCTGCTCTGTCCATTTTTTCCATACCTGCTACCTTGCCATACCTCTTTGATTTGAGACAAGGGAGGGACTATTAGCAACCTAAAAACTGAGCTCTGGTTTGGGTTTATAATGGAAATGATAAATCCACTCTGTGGAGTAACTTCAGATTACTGAAGCATATTCTTCATCTACAGCCATTCATCTGGTGACTTGCTAACATCAGAGGATCTACCATGTTTTACAGGTGCCAATGCTGCAACAACTTAAGTAAACCCTACTTGAGATCCTGTCCTCTTGTGCACTGGCAGTTATTCCTGTCAAATATTAAACCAATAGTTTTTTACTGTAAAGGAAAGTGAGGTAAAAAACAAAGGCAAGTGACATGTCATATAGGAAGTATGAGTTAAAAAGACTGGAATAGAATATAGCCACAGGGACAGTCTCCACTTTTTGTTCTGTGGGAACTGGGAGTAGCATGAAGAAGTTTAAACACCAAGCAGGAGAACAAACATGTTCCACTCACAGCCAGGTTATGTGTTTCCTGCTTTTAATGTCAAACTCACTCTGCCTCAATAGAGGGCAATAGGAAATCAATGAAAATGAATGAAAACATCTCATATTGTATCAAAAAAATGTCTACAAAAAGCAAAATAAGACTTTAGGCTTCTTGTTTCTTTGGGTATGGCTTGACATAAACCAGCCTTTCCCCATGTTTTTCAGATGCCACATTTATAAAAAACTAGTATTTCCACCTTTAATCAGCCATATTGTCAAACATACAAAGAAATGGAGCGAATGAACAAGCAGCATCCTGCGCATATCACTCTGTCTTGAGACTGCTATTTTCTAAAACAGACCAAAATTCAAACAAGCACAGACATCAGACAATTAGAGGGGAAATAAATTCAGTAAACTTGTCTGAAAACAGGTGTAGTTATGTTCAGGAAATCAGCAAAATAGTTGGCAGGTAGTTTTCACAGCTAACATATCCAGACAGATCTCTGCAAAACTAATGACTATGAGTATTGGGCAAAAGTTACAAATGCACCCTACTGTCCTTTGGCACTCTTACAAGTAAAACATGAAAATTACTTTCTACTTGCATATCAAACTAAGATTACTAACCTTGATTAGTTCTGCTGTAAGGGAAGCTGTGCCAGAGTTCTGTGTGTTACTTCAAAGTCTTAAAAATAGTTTTTTAAGGAGAAGGGTCATATAATTTTGTGACAAGCGAATCCAGCAGCTTCAACAACAGAGATACTCAATACTTATAAATATGATTGGCTAACTCATTCATTATTTTAAGTAGACAGCTTATTAGGCAGATCTGGGATTCTGCCAACTGAATTTGATCCTGGCAACTAAATTACCAATGAAATGGTTTGCTAGCATCAGCCCCCGAGAAGGTGATAGGAATTATCAGATGGAAATAGGGAAATCTAAAGGTTTATCTTCAGCAGAAATTCCAGGGGGAAAAAAAAGAGAAGTCTGCCAGCTATTTAGACCACTTCTACTGTTTTGTACCACTTCATACAGAATCCCAGGTGAACGGACTTGGTCATGTGATGCCTACTTTCATGTGCAGAGAGATATATGTATGTATATATTCATGTCTTTTCCCAGAAGATACCTACCCTATACAACCACGCTGGCAGTTCAGGAGGGAAAAAACCAAAGGATGTGTCGCTTATGTATTTTAAATAATTTCAACAATTTTCTTTTGAAAGGAGCTGTATTTAAGGGTACAAGTATTCATGTTGAATAAAGAACGGCCACGAGAGGGCACACTCCAAAGGCTTTTTGCTCCACACGAGGCAACCTTCCTGCAAACTCTTATTTTACCTAATTGGATTCTGAATACCAAAGATCTTTATGCTTATCTGTAGCTGCTCTGAGTGGGGATCGTTCCTCTCTTCTAGTTTATTTAAAAGGCAGGGATTCACTGGAGTGAAAAGCTGCAAGGAAAATCATGCAGGAAGGAAATAGGTAAAGGGGTAAAAGATGGATTCTAGAAGTGCTGGAAATCTAGAGAGATCAGAAATTATAAATATTCTTTTTTTACAAGATACTGAGAAATGTGACCATGAATCATCATATGAGATGATTTGCTCACATCTTTTTTTTAATGCAGTCTCCTTGGCTTTTAGAAAACAAGCCTATTTTCCCTTGTTTTTTTCTTTCCCCCC